>CM039727.1:39285184-39828177 GCA_022539455.1 Dendrobium nobile
TCAGGTATATGAGGGAAACTGTGAGTTCTTAGTGATGTCGTTTGGCCTCACCAACACCTCCGCTACATTCCAGTCCCTCTTGAACAAGGTGTTCCGAGCATACCTAAGGAAATTTCTCCTGGTGTTCTTTGATGATATCCTGTTGTACAACAGGTCGGATGAGGAACATTTAGAGCACTTGAGGGTGGTCTTAGAGGTATTACAGGGGCATCAACTGAGGGACGATATGAAGAATTGTTGTTTTGCACAGGCCAATGTAGAGTACTTGGGGCACGTGTTATCTCAGGAGGGGGTGGATGCTGATCAGGCCAAGATTGAGGTAATGTTGAAATGGTCTCTACCTAAAAATTTAGGGGAGCTGAGGGGTTTCCTAGGGTTGATTCGGTACTACAAGAGATTTATGAGGGGATACAATATCATAGCTTTCCCTCTGATAGAGCAGCTGAAAAATGACAGCTTCTTGTGGGGGGGCATTTCTAAGTTTTTGGGGTGTGGAGTGAGAGTTAGACCCTCTATCAGTTTTTAGCCAAACTTGATGGTAGAGATTAAGTGTTCATGTAGAATCACAGGCCCATAGCTTACTTCAGTAGGTGTTGATAGCCAGAGTTAGGTTGATGACCATTATGTTAGCTATTTAGAAGTGGCAGTCTTACTTGTTGAACTGATATTTCATTGTTAGAACAGACCAGAGGAGTTTGAATTATCTATTGAAGCAGAGGATGGTGACCGAGGAGTATCATAGGTGGTTGTCAAAGTTGTTGGGCTATGTCTTTGAGATCCTGTATAGGCTAGGGTTAGAAAACAAGTTGGCTTATGCCTTATCCAGATGCATGGGAGAGCTTCAAGATTTAGCCATTTTGATACTATTGATGCTGAATTGGGGGCTATTAAGAAGGAGAGTGTGAAGGATGAGGAGCTTGGAAGGATTATAGCAGATCTACTTAGGGATGAGACAGCCGCACCAGGGGAGATTTGTGTTTCCACGGACCTCGGTCCATATTCCACAGCTACTACAGGAATTTCATGGGAGCACTGTTGGGGGCCATTTGGGTGTGCAGAAGATATAAAGAGATGGGAAGCAAAGTTGTATTGGAAGGGGATGCACCAAGATATAAAAGAGATGTGAGGTATGCTATATGAACAAATACATGGCCATGGCTCCAGAGGGATTACTTCAACCTCTAGCCCTTCTAGATAGAGTGTGGGAGGAGGTCGCCATGTATTTTATAGATGGGTTACCCCGATTTGAGGGGTTTACAGTGATTTTGGTGGTGGTTGACAGGTTGAACAAGTATGCTCATTTTATTCCCCTACGGTATCCTCACACGGCAGTGACAGTGGCAGCAACATTCATTAGAGAGGTGGTCAGATTGCATGGGATACTAGAGTTTATAGTATCCGATATATATATAAGGTGTTTCTAAACCATTTTTTGAAGGTGTTGTTCAGGTTGCAGGGGACCATGCTAAAGCGGAGCACTGCGTACCACCCCAGACAGACTGAAAGATGGAGGTGGTAAACAGGAGCTTGAAAATGTACCTACAATGCTTTGTTTCAGAGACAACTCAGTTGTGGGCAAAGTGACTAGCAGGGGCAGAGTACTAGTACAACACTTCATATCATTCGATTTCATAAATGACTCCTTTCAAAGTGTAATATGGCAGGGAGTTGGATGAATTGAAAAGGCACCTGCTGAGGGCTCAACAGATCATGAAGAAGCAAACGGATGGGAGTAGGAAGTACATCCACTTTGAGATAGGGGATAAAATATACTAGAAGCTTCGTCCTTATATACAAAGGATGGTAGCTAACAGGAGGAATGAGAAGCTGGCTCTGAGGTACTTTGACCCTTGGAGCAATGGCATATCGTTTAAGGTTACCCTTAACCACTACCATACACCCAGTGTTCTACTTGTCATAGTTAAGGAGAGTTATTAGGGAGCATGTATGTAGTTCAAAGTTACCTGGGACACTAACAGAGGATTTGGAGGTGGTATTACAACCATTGGAACAGAAAGGGGTACGACAAGGAGAGGGTGGGTTCAAGGAAGTTTTGATAAAGTGGAAGAACTTACCAGACTATGACGCCACATGGGAGCCGTATGAAACAATCATGTATCAGTTTGCATCCTTCCACCTTGAGGACATGATGGGTCTTGAGGAGGGGGGTTATTGATAGACTGGTCAAGGAGGGACTAGTCCAACCAATCTAGCACATGGGACCAAACCGTGTGTATACAAGGGAGAACAAGGAGTTTCGCTCAGGGGGGCTCCCGTCCTCTCTCTAGGTGGGGTCCAGTAATAATTAGAATAGGATTTGGGGGTCTTGAGAGAAAATTCAAATGAGGAGGTTGTATATGGATTTACATGATTGTTGTTTGCTTTAAGTAGGTTATTGTTAGACCGGTCCAAGGAGGACCGGTCCAGCCGGCCCAGCCCCTTGGGCCGGTTTGTTCGATATACGCCAGGAGGGCCGGCGGACACAAAGAAGAAGGGAGAGGGGTGGGGTCCACTTGGAGTTTGAATTGTTTCTTGGAGCCAAAGGAGGGGAAGCAAGGGTAATTAGGTCCTTTTGTTTTAGATTTGAATTGTATGCATTAAGTAGGGGAGAAAAGGGGGATTAGGGTTTTGAGTATTTTTGTGAAAGTTTTTCTTGTTCTTCTTTGGGGCTAGGGCTCAGATTGAATTCTAGAGATTGGGAGAGTGCGATCCTCTCTCGAATAGAGGATCCTTGTATCTTTGCTATTTTCCTTTCATCTTCTAGTAAAATACAAGTTCTTACTTCGTGTTTCTATCGTTTTTCTCGCGTTTTCTCACTGTTTTGGCTGATTTCCTGCTGTGGACAGCAGTTTGCTGTGAGATCTTTGGCTAAAGTGATTAGGAAATACTTGGAATCAAGTATTTCCTATCAAATTGGTATCAGAGCACCGATTCGGGACCACCGGCGGCTGAAATTCTGAAATTTCGCAAGATCGTCGTCTCCGGAAAAAGATTTTTGTGGATCTGTTAAAAGAAAGATGGCCGGGAAGAAGGTGGAATTTTAGAAGGCGAGTTGGTCAACTGAAGACAGATCTGGAGGGGAAATTCATGGAGATCTCCACCAACAATGGAGGTTGGAAGGGAGGTTCCGGCGATGGAAGAAATGATGAAGAATTATTGGGATGAAGACCCATCCGGACACATCGGAAGTGAGAGAGACCACTGACGGCCATGGCGTAGGAGGAAATCCAAACCCAATCGGGGGAGGAGGAATCCGGAGGTGGAGATTCTTGAAGGTGATGACGACATGCCACCTCTAGAGCCATTCTCTAGAGAGGGATAAGCATGGGGAATGATCGTCGAGGTGCTGATTTTCAGCGTCGAGGTGCTGATTTTCAGCGTCGAGGTGCTGAATTTCAGCGTCGAGGTGTGGATTTTGGAAGCAGGAGGGGGGAATATGAAGGTAGTGCAGATTTTGGAGAAAGGAGAGAAGAACATCAGCGTCGAGGTGCTGAATTTCAGCGTCGAGGTGCTGATTTTGAAAGGGGAAGAGGAGATTAAGACGAAGAGTTTCGGTTACCAACGTCGGAGGGAGGATCGGGACACTTGGGGAGCACCTCACCTTCGAGGAAGGGAGGTTACGGAGACTTCGGGGGTAATGGCAGAGATCCGAAGGTGAGAAAGTTGAAGATGCCCATCTTTGAGGGTGAAGATGGCCACGGCTGGATATACAAGGTGGAGCGTTTTCGCTGTCAACGGGTTGCAGATGATGAAAAACTGACGGCAGCAGGTTTGTGTCTGGAAGGGAAGGCGCGGCGTGGTTATCAGTGGAGAGACAGAAGAGAGCCTATCAGGACTTGGCGAGAGTTCAAGGATTGTTTATTAGAGCGTTTCCGAGCCGACGGGGGAGGAGACTTCTATGAACGTTCTTTGCCCTGACTCAGGAGGGGACCGTGGCCGACTACCGGGACAGATTCGAGTACTTGGCTAGCCGTCTGGATCATATCTCCGAATCGCCCTGGAAGGGAATTTCATGAAAGGGCTCAAAACGGAGATAAGAACAGCTGTTCGGTGCTGGAGCAAGGAACTTAGGCAAGGCTATGGAGCTGCGCAATTGGTGGAAGATCAGAAGAAATCGGAAAGAGGGGCTCGAGGCAACTACTCGGGGGGATCGTACAAGATGACTACCGCTGTACTACCCTCAAAAGGGGTGCCCCAGGGAACCAGAGGGGATGCCCAAGGAGAGATCTGTTGGGGGAGGTATTGGGGGACAGTTCAAGGGCTGTCTGAGAAGGAGGTACAGGAGAAGAGAGCAAAGGGGCTATGTTTTCGATGTGACGAGAAGTATATGCCAGGGCATAAGTGCAGAGACAGAACTTTCAGGTTCTCCTCGTTTGTGGATAACGAGGAAGACGAGGAGGAAGATGGGAGCAAGTCTGAAGTGAGGAGGAGAGAAGAAGATGCATCTGGATGTGGCAGAAGTCTCTCTCAACTCTGTAGTGGGATTCCTCCGAGTCACACTATGAAGGTGAGGGAGAGATAGCTGACCGTGGGGTGTGGTGTTGATTGATAGTGGGGCAACCCACAATTTCATTTCCACCCAACTTGTGGAGCTATTGGGGATGAAGTTAGTGGATACGGGAGGCTATGGAGTGATGATGGGCACGGGAAAGGTGGAGATGGGGAGAGGAGTTTGTAAAGGAGTGGTTCTAAAAATTCAAGGCATACAAGTGAAGGAAGACTTCCTTCCCCTGGAACTGGGGAGTACGGATGTCATCCTAGGGATGAAGTGGTTACAAACTTTGGGGGAAACCAAAATCAATTGGGCACACTGCGAATGGAGTTGGAAAAAGGAGGAAAGAAAAAGGTGATCCAAGGGGATGCCGGCTGACCAAAGCAGGGGTTTCTCTAAAATCCCTAATCAAAACAATTCAGGAAGAAGGGGAGGCTATTGGTGGAATTACACAGCTTAGAGGAAGCGAGTGGGGAGGAGGGGAGACATACCCTCTCGGTGCAACCTTTGATCCAGGATTTCGAGGAGGTTTTTCAACCCCTCTAGGGTTACCACCCCAGGGAGCAGGAGCACGCCATCACATTAGGGGGAGTGTCGCCGGTCAGCGTGCGACCTTATCGATACCCTCAGTTTCAAAAGGATGAAATAGAAAGGTTGATCAGAGAAAAGCTGGAAGCAGGGATCATCAAGCCCAGCACCAGCCGTTCTCTAGTCCTGTTCTATTAGTGAAGAAGAAGGATGGCAGCTGGCGTTTTGTGTAGACTATCGTGCATTCAATAAGGAAACGTACCTGATAAGTTTCCCATACCAGTGATTGACGAATTGTTGGATGAATTGAGTGGAACGGTGATTTTTCAGCAAGATCGACCTGAAATCTGGATATCATCAGATCGAATGAGAAAGAAGATGTGCCAAGACGCTTTCAGAACTCATGAGGGTCACTATGAGTTCCTGGTGATGCCATTGGCCTCACCAATGCCCCAGCCACTTTCCAGGCACTCATGAATATGATCTTCAAACCATATCTGAGGCGATTTGTTTTGGTATTCTTCGATGACATCTTAGTATATAGTAGAACGGGGAAGAACATGGGGGCACTTAAAGAAAGTGTTAGAGGTTCTCGGAGCACCAGCTGAGAGCTAACTTGAAGAAGTGCTGCTTCGCACAAACCAGTGTGGAGTACCTGGGTCATATGGTATCCAAGGAAGGGGTAGCAGCAGATCAGTCCAGATTGAAGCCATGCTTAGATGGCCCTTGCCCAAAAATCTAAGGGGCTGAGGGGGTTCCTAGGGTTACAGGATACTATAGAAGATTTGTAAAGGGATACAGCACTATAGCCTGGCCACTCACTGAGCAGTTGAAGAAAGATGGATTCTTATGGGGGGAGGCAGCTACTACGGCATTCGAGCAGTTGAGAAAGCTATGACCACAGTCCCGGTCTTAGCTTTACCGGATTTTACTCAGGCCTTTATTGTGGAGACAGATGCCTCAGGATACGGGCTGGGAGCAGTACTGATGCAGAGCCACAAGCCCATTGCTTATTACAGCCAAGTGTTGACTGCCAGAGCCCGTCTGAAATCTGTTATGTGAGGGAATTGATGGCAATTGTTTTGGCCATTCAAAAGTGGCGTCCCTACCTACTTGGAAGGCATTTCATCGTCCGGACTGATCAGGAGCCTGAAATATTTGTTGGAGAACGCATGGTGACCGAGGAGCATCAGAGATGGCTATCAAAACTGCTCGGGAATGATTTTGAAATTCAGTACAGACCTGGGGTAGAAAATAAGGCAGCAGACGCTTTGTCCAGGTGCATGGGCGGGTTGCAGACAGTAGCTGTGTCAATCCCAATGATGCTAGATTGGGGAAGCCATAAGAATGAGAGTGCTAAAGATGGGGAATTAAGCAAGATCAGAGCTGAGCTAGTGAAAGAAGAAGGGAGCATCCAGGGTACTCACTGGAGGGGGAGAGATTGTTGTATCAAGGGATTTGTGTTGCCCAGAACGTCAGTACACATTCCACAATTGTCCAGGAGTTCCATGGAACGCAGTGGGGGTCATTCAGGAGTGCTAAAGACCTATAGGAGGCTAGCAGCTGAGCTTTACTGGAAAGGTATGCACAGAGATGTGGAAGAGATGGTATCCAGGTGCAGATCTGCCAAAGAAATAAGTATATGGCCATGTCACCAGGAGGGTTACTGCCACTTTGGCATTACCAGGACGAGCTGGGAGGAGATATCCATGGACTTCATTGATGGTCACCCCGTTCTGAGGGATTCACGGTGATTCTAGTAGTAGTGGATAGATTGAGCAAATATGCTCATTTTTCCTCTCCGCCATCCATACACCGCAGTGACTGTAGCATCGTTTTCATCAGGGAAATAGTCAGACTACACGGAGTACCAGAAGCGATAGTATCAGACAGAGATAAAGTATTCCTCAGCCATTTCTGGAAGAGTTGTTCAGACTACAAGGGACAGTACTAAAGAGAAGCACGGCGTACCACCCACAGACGGATGGACAAACAGAGTAGTCAACAGAAGTTTGGAAACGTATCTGAGATGCTTCGTATCAGAAACACCCAAGCTATGGGCAAATGGATATCATGGGCCGAGTACTGGTACCACACTTTTTTATGCAGCCTCTCAGATGACTCCATTTAAGGTATTGTATGGAAGGGACCCGCCCCACTTGGTGCATTTTGGGAGTAGCAGTACACCCGTGTCGTCCGTCGAGGAGTATTTGGAGGAGAGGGTAAGATACTTGAAGAGTTAAAGAGACATCTGTTGAGGGCTCAACGATTATGAAGAAACAGGCTGATGGACATCGGAGGGTATTCAGTTTGAGGTGGGTGAGAAGGTATTTTTGAAACTCCGCCCAAATCGACAGAAAACGATCGCCAACGGAGAAATGAGAACTTGCTCCAAGGTACTTCGGTGCCTTACGAAGTGTTGGAAAAAATTGGAGCAGTGGCCTATCGTCTGCGGCTACCACCGACGTCGACAATACACCCCGTTTTCCTGTATCCCAATTGAGGAGCGCCATCGGGAATCATGCTACCAGTACGGAGCTGCCGGAACATTAACGGAAGAGATGGAGATGATACTGGAACCTCTGGAGCTCATGGAGGTTCGTCAGAAAAAGGATGGAGCAACTGAAGTCTTGATCAAATGGAAAACCTCCCTGACTACGAGGCCACGTGGGAGCCTTACGAGCGGATGCAGCAACAGTTTCCTGACTTCCACCTTGAGGACAAGGTGGTTCTTTGGGAGGGCGGTAATGTTAGACCGTCCAAGGAGGACCGGTCCAGCCGGCCCAGCCCCTTGGGCCGGCTTTGTTCGTATACGCCAGGAGGGCCGGCGGACACAAGAGAAGGGAGAGGGGTGGGGTCCACTTGGAGTTTGAATTGTTTCTTGGAGCCAAAAGGAGGGAAGCAAGGGTAATTAGGTCCTTTTGTTTTAGATTTGATTGTATGCATTAAGTAGGGGAGAAAAGGGGGATTAGGGTTATGAGAGATATTTTGTGGAAGTTTTTCTTGTTCTTCTTTGGTGGCAGGGCTCTAGATTGAATTCTAGAGATTGGGAGAGTGCGATCCTCCTCTCGAATAGAGGAACCTTGTATCTTTGCTATTTTCCTTTCATCTTCTAGTAAAATACAAGTTCTTACTTCGTGTTTCTATCGTTTTTCTCGCGTTTTCCCACTGTTTTGGCTGATTTCCTGCTGTGGACAGCAGTTTGCTGTGAGATCTTTGTCTAAGTGATTAGGAAATACTTGGAATCAAGTATTTCCTATCAGTTATTCTCTCTAGGACTAGGGTTATGTTATATTTTGGCTGAATTTAGTTTGTTATTGGTTGTGAGGGCTCTAACCAGCGGCTAAGGAGTTGGGAGAACCGGATCTTTCTCCCCAATTGAAGATTCATTGTATCATGTTGTTTTTCCTTCATATTTCTTATAATAAAAAAGATTAGTGGTTTGTTCTTCTTCCCAATTTCTCTTGTGGTTCACTGATTTGGTTGAAAGTTCTTCTACTTCCTATCAATATGTTGGTGTTGAAATACCAAGTGGTTGGCCCCTTACTGATAGACTTAAGTTTTTTGTTTAAAAATGAGGTTAACCACTAATGTATCTTAACCAACTTTAGTTGCCCTTTGATTCACATGCTCTGTAACACACTCCTATTTTCAATCTTCATGTTTGATTCCAAAAGTAGTTGGTGAAGTGAGGTGGTTGTATTACTTGTACTTTTTGAAAAGTGAATGAGGTGATTTCTTGATCCGACCAACCACTCAACATTATTGCTTAAGCTCATAAAGACAGGCTAAAATGAATTTAGAAAGGTTTTGAGATTTTTATTGGAGGTTCTTTGATCTATTAATCAATTAAAAGGTACCATGAACATTTTTTCACGGTCTAGAAGACTTCAGTTTCCTACTTGATGTTCCACAAGATTTTCCTTTGCTTTTTCCCCCTTATTATCTGGACAATAACAAAGTTTTTTTCTCTGCATTCGTTTTGCTTTAACGACCTTCAGGTTTGCTGTTTTGGGATTGATTCTATGTAGGGGTACGGAAACTGCTTGCAGTTTTGACCTATGTTCTGCTCTAGGATAGGAAGCAACCTTTCATATTTCTTCTATAGAAACAAACCACAAAGAAAATTGGGGGACGCAGCCAACATTATATGAAATAACAGCAATACAGCACCAGCTGCAAGTAATTTCGGCCATCAAACAAGCAAGGCAATTGACAAAGCTACAGTGCTTGGGAAGCTGACTACAAGAGAGCAGCTGCTGCTGCGATTTGCTATACCCAAAACTATAGCTGCCATCGGTATGTGCACTTGGTCGGTTTTGATGATTTGGTTTATGAATTAGCTAAATCAATTGATTTCAATTTTAAGATTTAGAAAATTGAATCGATCAAATTATTTTTTAAACAAAATTAAACAGAACCAAATCAAACTTTAGTTTATTCGATTCGGATCAGTTTTGGATAAATAAAAATATGATTAACTTTAATAATGAACTTAACTATCATTAGCTTAAATAACAAGCATTGAGAAAGAGAACAAAGTAAACTTTGCTAAAATTTATAATTTTGACATGTGGAATAAGTAATATTAACGTTGATATTTCTATCACTTATGTATTTATAGTTCATGAACTTTATTGATTTAGTATAATTTGATTTATTTTACAGAAGCAAAAATCAAAAGAATAACTAAAAACTAAATAGTCAAAATTACAATCAATAAGCGAACAATTATTTTATCAACCTAACCAAATCAATCAAATAACATTGGTTTGATTCAATTTTTCAATTTTAACCAAAGAATGCACACCACCAATAGCTACGGTTTTACTATAGTACTTGGAAGAAACAACGACTTGTAGACTGGCTGAAGGAATTCAGAAGAGAAGAAAGAGGAAGATTTTGGTCTCCCCCCTCTCGAAGTCCAAGCCCGATCTCCCTCTCCGGACCAAACCCGACGCCAGCCACAGCCAGAACCGAGCTCTTCTTCTTTGCAATGTGAGTATTCCTCTCTTCTCCTCCTCCTTCTTCTTCTTCTATTTCTTTCTTCCCTTTTGTTTCTTCTTCTTCTTCTCTAGCCTTATTTTGCTTCTTATTGTGTTATGTGAAGTTAGTTTTGGCTAATGAAGTTTGGATTGAGCCTTCATGGTGTGTATGTCATCACACCATTGATTCTTTTGATTGTTAAGTAAGTGTAGTCTTTCTCCATAGTAGATTTCATGATGGTTTGAATGGTTGATTTTAATGCCATATGTTGAGTTGGGTATTTCTCCTATGTGATGATTAGCAATAGGAAGTTCATGCCTTTGATTCATACTATTTGTTTTAGAAGCCTTAGTGGTGAATGGTAGTAAGTCTTGAAGAGCTTTGTTACTTCCTTTCTAGAAGCATGCATATGAGGTATTTGCAAAAATGCCTATTGAAGATAATATAAGGGTTTGCTCAAAAGAAGTGGCAAGCTAGTGTAGTGTTACTTTGTTCCAACATCCTAAGTTTATTTGAGTTTGTTGTCTCTACATGGAAGTCATGATTATGAGATACAATCGTATTTTCTTTGCTCTTGCTTGCGACAAGGGAGTTTGGCTAATATTGAAAATTTCACGAATTATAATATCATCCACACTAATACTTTGGCCTTGCGATTGGCTCCTATTATTTCATGGTGCGCTCTTTTCTTCTTTTACCTTTTCTTGAGCATATGCCCCTTTTTATTATGAAATTAGGTATCATGTTGAATGTATCTTCTTTCGCTTGTTATGCCAATGTGTTGGAAAATGAAATCTAAGTTGAATGTCAAACTCGTCAATGATCAAGAAGAAAAATTTTGTTTAGCATACTTGAATTAAGATGATCGAAGTTAGAAGTTTATTGGAGAGATTCATCTCATTAATATAAGTAAGCTTCACACGTTTCTTGCCTTGTTGTTGCAAAGTGTTTGATGAAATCCTTTTGAGAAATTTTGGTGAGGTTTAGTTGGTCATTCGTGAAGCATGTGGAGCCATTTAGCTAAAGTTGGATGAAATCTTTCTTTTATTTTGTCCTTCGAAAGTTTAAACATTGTTATGCTCGGCAAGTCTTCCTCATAGTCTCTCCAATAAAGTGCTTAGTGTTCTCTTACAATTGATGGTTTCATGACGAGTTTCGTTGACTCCTTTCCTAAGTTTGGGTTGATGATATGTTTGAACTATCATAGCACGTTTTTGTCTCAATGTGTGGACTTCACATGGAGTCTAAAGGTTGAAGCCTTTTGGAATAAGTGTAGTAGATTAGTCTTTATCTTTTGTTAGTAAGTTGGTGCTTTGAATGTTTCTTTGAGCAACAACCTTTCCAAAATTATTGTGCGAATCATGAGGAGTTTTGCATAGATTGGTTGGTTAAATCCAATTCAGTAGATGTACAAACCATGATTTTCTTTGCCTTATGTGAATTTATAAACGTTGTATGCCAAGTTATTTGTGAAATGCCGTTGGAGAGAAGTTATAATTGTCCGATTTGCATTAAAACTTGGAATGATAGTATCCTTTATTTAATACGCTATTTAGAGGTTTGCAAACGAGAATTTAGAAGAAAAGAGGGGAGGTGGCTTCCTTGAATAGTTTTTACTCATGGAATTTATAAGCATGCTTGTTGTTTCCGGTCAAACATTGTTTAGAGTTTTGAAAATGTATTTAGTATGAAAGTCTCATGTATCATCTTTTACATTCTTTATTATAATGTTGGATATAGATCATTAGAAAATTGTTATGACTCAAATATTTACATGGATACTTAAAAGTATGGTTTCCTCATACTTGTGAAAGAAGGTTTCAAATATGAATCGCCCTCCTTCGCTAAGACTTTCGAAAGGGGGAAGTATTATTGTTTTAAAAAAAAATATGTAAGCATGAATATCTTAAGATTGTCTTTTTCTTTACGAGGTTTAAACTTCTTGCAAATAATATTGTGAAATTCACTTTGCATATATCTTGAAGCATGTACGGTTGGAATATGATTAGTATGACTTTGCACTTAATGTCATGAGTTAACTTGGAATATAGTTGATGTACATAAATATTTTGTTGTAAAAGCATTCATGTATGAAGCCTTTTGCTAAAAGTTGGTTGACTATATTAGTAGTTTCTTTTAAATTTTGAGAGATCGCATGCTTTATGTCAAAGTTGTTTGAGTTCGTTGGAGATTTCATCTTACTAGCATGAATGGTATATGATTGTTACTCTATTGCTTAAGATACTCCCATTCTCACTTGTTCAAGGCTTTTCGGAGGAAAATCTTTATTTAATAGAATTGATTCATTGATATAAAATTTATCGAAACTATGATTTCTGTGTAGGAAAAGTGCAGATTTTAAGGCTCTTATTGTTCTTTCTTTACATAAGAATTCTCACCACTTTTAAGTGAATCTTGCACGGCTTCTAAGTAGAAATTCCTACAATTTTTGTAAGCTTTGCTCACTGTTTTTTTTTGTAAGAAAACAAGTGCAGAATTTGAAGTTATGTGAAAATCTATGTCCTTTTCTAAAGGTATTTGGTTTAAGTATTGAGTCGTAAGAGTTTCTTTCTTTAAAAATATGGTTAATTACATTGTTGGAATACTTTCTTTAAGCTTGGGAAAAACAAATTGCATCAAACCTTTTTTTTATTATCATTGTCTTTTTAGCTAAAGTATTGGGTTTCAATATTAAATACATGGGTTGCTTGATTTTGATAAATTCGATCTTAGTCCTCATTTGTGTGATTTTATTTTGATGTTTTGATGGAAGTGTAAGAAATGATTCCACATATGTCTTCATTTGTAGCATCAAAAATCATATAGTTTATACTCTTTTAGTTGTTCGTGGTTATGAATATTTTTGTAGAGAAGCATGCTACATGGAAAGGGCTCTTTGCATAAGTAGAAGTGTAGTTATTTGGAGTATTCCTTTTGCATAGTATGTTGAAAATTTTGTGAAGGTTTTGCGAATTGTTTTACGTCGAGTGACTTTTTGAATGGATTTTTGTGAATTTTTTTTTTTTTTTTTGAAAGCTGTACAACGAGAGGTTGCATACAACTTTCTTGTTGTAGGGCTTTGTGATTTCTAACCCCACTCCAAATGAAGGGTGAGACACTTGATTGTAGGTTGTTTTTGGGTAGAATTTTGTGTCATGATAGGGGATTTTGGTAAAGGATTTTGGTACAATTTTGGGTGGATGGCTTTTAGGAGGCTTTGATTAGTAGTTCACTTGGAGATTCTTGCAAGTCAGGTTGGGTTTAGTTAGACCTGTTTAGTATGATCCCTATAGTGTCATTTAGGAGTGACTAGTGCTTTCCTATTTGAATTGAGTTCTCTTAGTGATGATTTCCAAAAGAATGAATTTTGGAGAGTTGAGGCTTTGATAGTTTTATGTTGGTGGGTCTTTAGTGTCTGTTTGGAAGCTAGTTAAATTTTCCCCTCCTTAGTGTTAGCTTCTAAGAGTAAATGAAGTGTTGGGTAAATTCAAAACAGAAGAAATCTAGTTGTAGGTTCAGCCTTAGAAGTCTATCTCCCTTAGTTTATTTGGCCTTGGTTTAAGGTGTGTTGGGGGTAGTCGTGTCAAAAATATCAAGTGCCTTATTTGGAGTGGGAACAGCAAAGGGCATTGTTGATATTATAGGATGCATTTGACTTCTACGAAGTGCATCCAATAACAACAATGCCTACACCCCTTTTTGTATTCGGTTTTCGTTCTTTTTTTTTTTATTCTTCGCGCTTAGTTGTCTTTTTGCTTAGTTTTATTAGTTTCTTCACTGCTTCTTCTGTGTCTCGGCACCGTATACGTACAAACTGAAGAGAACCCAAAGCACAAACAACTTGACAAGTAACGAGAGGTACGTTCTAGTTTTGTTTATTGCATTTCCATTTCTTTATATTATTATTTATAGAACTGCTCTAATACACATTTCTCTTATATTGTGCGAGGTACTTATGGGAGAGCAATGGATAAGGAGCAATGAAGCTGGAGCTAGAACAACCGGATCCAAGCATCAGTCGCCCCTACTCATCTAGTAGGGGTGCTACGGGCGGAACCACCGGGTCATAGCTCCCGGTGCTGTAAGTTTACTAAAACTTAGAAAACCTTTAGGGGCCTAAATGGTTGTACGCCTCCCACCCTTAGGGCCTTAGAAACTTCAATTATATATTTAGGATTGCTTTTTATTTTTATTTTTTTTTTTTTTAGATCCCTAAAATCCTATGACATCCGTGTAGAAGTCTTAGGAGTTAGAAGAACAACACTTTTAATCCTACAACACTAGTGACATCTAAGGACAAAAACTAAGGACCGAGTCTTAGAAAATATAGACTTAGGGTGCATGTTCCTTATAAGATAGAGATTCTAAAACAAAAAAACCTAGTGACACGTTTTCCTAAATTCTGATTTTCTTTAATCCACTAATAATCAACTAACTAATTCTAATCTAATTCTTTAAAATTCATTAAAACACTTAATTCCTAATCAATTGATTATTAACATTTATAATTGTTAAATTCGAAATCTAAAACATAAATCTAAATCAATCCTAACTAATTTAATAATTGATTCATAAACAATCTAAAATTTAAAAGATGTAGATTATATTAGGAGATTAAGTTACAAACTAAACTCATTAGGATAAAATATTATTAAAAGATCAAACCTTAGAATAATCTTCTAAAAGTAATCAATAAATCCCTTAATACACAACAACCGCTCTAAAAGTGAAGTTTATTGGATGGACTACTCCGGGCTGCGGGGCTAAGTGTCCTAAGGAGGCTAGTTTCTCGAGCCTGGTGGCACAATGCCACGAATGGATCTAATAGAGTGACAAAATATAAAAATTAATTTTTCCTAATTGGCTTAATTCAAAACTTGATTAATAAATGATTTAATTCACCCTTTTCTTTTCTTTTAACAACAAACTAAAATAAGCTAACAAAGTTAATTATCACTGGGTAACCCAGGCCTACGAGGCTGTTAAATTAGCCCCAAGGAGGGTGAAATAAACCTCACGGCCTCGGTGTGAAACAAAGGTGGTAATTAATTAAACACTAAAAATAAAATACCTCTAAAATCAATCCCAAAACACTAAGATTTGAAGTTTAATCGAAATCTCTTCTTCGCCCCTTTCAACAAACAAATAAAAATACATACAACTCTAACTAAATTATCCTATTTAGGATCTACCAAAACCACACAGCCTACACACACTTAGACTGGTTTGCTAGGACACGACTATTAGCTTTAGGTTAAGTTATTGTTCTGCTGTTCTTTTCTTTTCTGTACTCTGTTGTGACGCTCTGCATGTGACCCGTGTGCTGTTTGCTTAGTACTTGTGGTAGTTTTTTTTCGTGGGTTTTCTGTGATGTTTTTCTGTGATGTTCTTCTAGTTTTCTTTCTGCACTGTGGTTGTGACGTTAGAATACCCATAGGTTAGGCACGCTCTTTTATACTAATGCTGTCTTCCTGCAGGTGGCCGTGCTTATACAGCGCTAAAAAGGGGGCTAAAATTAATAATAATAAATGTATAACTGTTTTAGGTACCTGCTTCAACTGCTTAGCCCCCAATAATCAAAGCACGGCCAAGTGTGATTTATTTTTTTTTTCAGCATTTTCATATATATAACTGCTTGGATGAGTTTTTTTTTTATTATAAAATGCTTAGGATAACCCCTGCAGGAGAGTCTAGATTTTTTTTTATTTTTATAATGTAATGTATTTGATAGTAAATGTTGTGAAAATTTAAAATAAGGCATTTTTAAAGAGATAGGAATCCAAAGGGAAAAGTAAACCCCTACAGGGGGTTTCCTTTTTCATTTGGATATCCTTTTGGAGCACTCACTACGAGGAGTCCAAAGGGAAAAGTAAACCCCTACAGGGGGTTTCCTTTTTCATTTGGGTATCTTTTTGGAGGAGTCACTACGAGGAGCCAGAAGGAAGAACGAAGACGATCCAAAGACGAATCAAGGAAGAGAAGAAGACTGAAGAAATATAAAAATGCCTTATTTTAAGATTTGCGTCATTTCCGGGTTGTTGTCGGTGGAGCCCCGGCCACCATTACTTACTGTACTCTGTGATGTAATATTGTATGGCACTTGCCATGGACACTCTTTTTCGTGGGATTTGTTTCTGTGTTGTGATTTACTTACTTTTGTTTGCGCAGTAGAACCGGCATGCTTTGCATAGGTTTCTTTCTTGCATGTGCTTGTGTCTGACCGCTAGGCTCTTTAGGGATAAAATTTTTATACTCGTAATTGTTAAATAAAAATTTAAGATTAACTCACATAGAAACATAACGATTCTAGGAAATAGCCGGAATCGTCCGGGGTGGCATGCATGCATTCTCTCACCTATTAGACAAATTTCCCCGCCTGCGGGTAGAGTCCGGATAATCTGGCCTATGAGGATGAAGTGCCGGACCTGAGGAAATTTAGTCATTCAAAAAATTATTTTTATAAAGCCCTTTTTAAAAATTCATACATATCTGATTTGGAGACTTTAACCAGCATAAATTGCATTAGTAACTAATTAAAAATTAAGATTTAATTGCTTAGTTTTAGGAGCATTATACCACTCATAAGTGTGGGATCAATTAGGGATTTCTTTAGTTGTCGATCCCAATTTCAGTGTCTAAACTACCCACCCATCTCTCATACAGACCGGATAGCATGGATTTTACACGCTTAGGAGGTTTTAGCTGGCTTCCTTTGTCAGACAAGGAATAAGTCCAGATTGCATTAGCTAGGTCGTAGGTGTTAATATCGTATGTACGATATTACATCTTCTATAGATTTAGGGTCTAAGGTGAGTGGTACGAGTGTACCCCTATACACCTTATTGGTGGGTAAGCTATCCATCCTTTCGGAAGCTATAAATCCTACCCATCCGCGTCACACAGATGACGCCACCTCCCTCTTTCTCTCGTGCATGTCTGAGCGCGTTGTCCCTCTTTCTTTTCTCCAGTTTTCACTTCTCTTAGCCAGCCGGATGTTGACTGAACCTTGTATGACTGATCGAGCCAAATTGGGACATTCTTCTTCTTTGATTTGGAAAGCCTAGAATTCACCCTTACAGTAAACCCATTAGAGGAGATAATCTAACATCCTTAATCGAGAGTTTTCCTAAGTCAAGGCTTAGGATGTAATTAACTACGGGGGCTTGCGCCCGTAGGAAACTGATCCCCACAATCAAATACCCTATCCGATGCTGATGTATCGAATAGGGGAAATCTCGTGAACTTTTGGGTTATAGATATTATTATCCATCGAGGTTGGTAGGTGAAAGCCGCTATCTTCTATGGCTAATCGTATCTATAACTCCATCTGCTCTTCCATCGGCCTGCTTGTGCCGGGTGCAAAGGTCTACGACCATTTTGTCCTTCGGGATAGTGTGATCGCACCCTTTACATTCGAACCACACGAGCGGAACCCTTTCGGAGACCCACAGGCAGGATAATCGTAGAAAAACAAAAGTGTTAGAAATGTTTGTTATCTTTAAAATTATAATCTCTAAATCCAAATTTGCAACAATTAAGATGTGACTTGAATGAAAGTCTCAACTCCCACCATAAATTTATCCATCAATCTTCTTCGACCTCGTAATAATCTGTAATATATCCAATATCTCTCTTCTTAGATAGTCATTTAGATGTTAAAGAAAATGTTCCCAATATAGTTATGAAATTAATTATTAGAAAAGATGCAGCCTTAAATCTCATTTAAATCTAATAAAGAAATATCATTTCTAATATTTTTAGCCAAGTGTTTTTAGGTCTACCTCTACATGTCTTAATATAAGTCAAATCTAATACTTATACTTTCCTAATCGGGTCATTAGAATGCCACTGTTTTAAAGAGACCAAACCATCTAAGGTGACTTATCTCTGCAAAACTTAACTTAGTATTATGCTTCTCTTTTAATGGGCAACATTCAACATCATAAAGCATTGCATGTCTCACCACCATCTGATACAATTTTCCCTTAAGTTTGAGGGGGACTTTTCTATCACACAATAAGCTCGATGTATTCCTCCACTTCAACCATTAAACTTGATTTATTTTGATAATATCCCCATCTATTTCACCTTTACATTGAACAAGATATCCAATATATCTAAAAAGTGTACAGTTATTAATGACTTGATCGCCCTAAATCACAATCCTCTCACTAAGTGTATTAGTTCTAAAATTACACTCAATATATTCAAGTTTTAGATCTACTCAAGTGAAAACCTTTAGACTCTAAGGTTGACCTCCATAATTAAAGTTTATCATCAACTCCCTCTCTAGTCCTATGAACAAGAATAACATCATCAGCAAAAAAAAGGGTATAACCTCTTGCAAATGTCTTCTAAGAACAACTATGACTATAGAAAAATGATATGGGTTTAAGGCTTTCTCAAAATCAACCTTTAGACTCTAAGGTTGACCTCCATAATTTAAGTTTACCTTCAACTCCCTCTCTAGTCTTATCAACAAGAATAATATCATCATCATATATATATATATATATATATATATATATATATATATATATATATATATATATATATATATAAACCAAGGTATAACCTCTTACAAATGTCTACTGAGAACATCCATGACTAAAGCAAAAATGATATGGGCTTAAGGCTTTCTCAAAACTAACCTTTAGATTCAAAGGTTAATTTTCATAATTTAAGTTCACCTTTAACTCCCTCTCTAGTCTTATCAACAATAAGAATATTAACAGCAAAAAAAAAAAACCCATATACATCCTCTTATAAATGTCTATTAAGAAAATCCATGACTAAAGCAAAAAAAAAGGAGATGCATGGAGGAGATCACCTTCAGGATAGTTCGGTGGCCGGAGTGAGGGCATCGGGGGTGAGGTACAGTCGGTGTTCGACAGTCAGAGTTTTATTGACGAAACAAATGCACTTCGACTAGGGTGAGGGTGAGGGTGAAGGTGAGGGCGCAAGCATCCGGAAAAAAGAGATGAGCAATGCAAAGAAATGAGGAAAAAAACACTTGGGTGGTCAATTTTAGGGTCATTTCTGGCAATTTTATTGTGGTTGTAACAGATGGAAAAATTTCACTTAAAAATGGTAGCTAAATCGTTGATAAAAGTTGCCACATAAAAAATACTAGCTATATTTTTGGCGATTAGTTGACCATCGAAAATTATGTTGGTTAGTGTTTAATACCGACGGTGGATTACTGGTTAATAGCGGTGGTCAAACCCCCGATTTAACTGTCAATGGTTTCGGCACTCAAATGACCACCAGAAATACCACCGATATTCAACAAATTTCTTATAGTGTTACTAATCTTATTAAATCCTTACATTAAACTCATCAAGATGGTAAAAATGTTTTAAGCAAAATTGATATTCAAAATCATAAACTATGTACTCCCCAAAAATAAAAAAGAAAAGAAATGTGATAAAAGTTTTAAGAAAAAAAAAAGGAAAAAGAAAAAGAAAGAGTGTACATTCAAAAATTGGTATCAGATAAAAGTTTAGAGTCTGATTGCAATCTTATACTTAAATTCACAAAGGATAAAATATGAGAATTAATACAAATGATAGTGAACTAATGAAATTTTAATTTTAACTACAAACACATTTAATCTCTAAGCTATATTATTCATGTCAGAATTTAAAAGTCAATGATTTTAGTTATAACATATAAATTCAAATTAATTAAGCAATAATAAAGGTGTCTCTTTAGGATAATTGTTAGTAATTTTCAAATAAGAATTATAATTTTATTAATTTTCACTAATTCTAGATTG
Organism: Dendrobium nobile; assembly: GCA_022539455.1. Lineage (NCBI taxonomy): Eukaryota > Viridiplantae > Streptophyta > Magnoliopsida > Asparagales > Orchidaceae > Dendrobium > Dendrobium nobile. The sequence continues at coordinate 39,304,969 of CM039727.1, forward strand.
TGATATATTATTCTATATTTTAGTAATTTTAAATTATCATTTTTTATATTAATTATTTGATTAATCAAAATTGTATATTTGTTTATTTGCTTGAGGAAAATAAAAAGTTTAAGCTGGGGAGAATTTGATAAGTGTAAATTATATACTATTTTATATATTTTATTTTTAATGAAAATATTTCATTTTAGTTATTTTTATGCAAGAAAAATCCTAAAATTATAGAAATTCTAAGGAGACTACAACGTTGCAGCATCCGACAAAACAACTCCGCAGCGCCACCTTCAATACCACCAATTCACCATAAACTGGACATTATGGCACTAAGTTATCTATTTGTAAGCACTGTACTGGCAACACAGACAGCTCCACAATATTACCAGCGCCGCAACATAAAAAAGTCAGCTTGACAGTGCCGGATTCTGTACTTTAAATGTTGTGGTGTCACAATTTCTGATGTCTTTGCGCCATTTTTTATCGCTCGGGCGCCCTGGCGTTACAATTGTAACTTTTAAGGGCCATATCCTCTCATTGAAGAGACGTAACTATTCACTAAGTAATCGATCAACATCAGCCAGCATCATGGCGGTGCAAAAGTTTCAATGCTAAGGTGTTATATTACTTCAATGGCGCCGTAACGCCACACTTTCTAGTATCACAATTCCAGATGCCTTTTTTTTTGTTATCTTATAAATAGTTGTGATGTTATAATTATAAGGGAGTTCAATTACATTAGTAAAATTACTACTTCTTTTTAGTGTACTTTTCTAGTTCTCTCTGAGAGTAAAATCTTAGGGAGGCTAGGGAAGTACAAGATACAATCATTTGGAATATTTAACATGTCTTTCTTGAAGCAACTCTATAAGTTAAGGGAGGAGTATAGAGGAGATAATTTAATCCTTCTGGTGATATAACCTTCTTGTATTTTTATTTTTTTATGAGTTTAATTAAAATGAGTTTGCTTGTCATTTATTATATGTCTAGCTAATTCTCTTATTTTGGATAGATGATGTAAAGTCCATGTTAAGTACTAATAAAAATTCTGATTATATAAATATTAAATGATGTTTTTAATATTATCACATTTTTAATTTAATACACATAGAGATCATATGTATAGTTAAAATATAGTGTGATGCATAGCCTCATTGAAAAAATGCAAGAACAATAAGGAATATTGAGATAAAATATTTGCATTCCTAGACATATGATATAAAATATTCTACGTTCTTAACCTGATAGTATAACTATAGGAGGTCAGTAGATATCCTTTTCAGCCCTATAAGCTAGATAGAGATATAGGAATGCATATGCTCTGAATCACATCTATAATTAAGGGTCTCATTTGGAAAGATATAAAATTTTTACTCATCAATCCAAAATACTTTTATTCAATATTATATTTAATATTTTTATTATTTTATTTAGTGATAAAATTTGCACAAATATTTTTTTTATTTTAGTTGGATAATTATTACAATTAGAGTAAATGGTAGTAGTTTATTCATTATTGCAAGCAAGCATACTTTCTCGTGGGTTCGACTTTCTACTCTATCATTTTATTACTTGATTTGGCACGTATACTTATGTATATTAAGTGGGGTTTTATGAATTTTTATCTAAAAAAACCTAAGTATTATTTAGGGGTGATAGAGCCTTAGATTTTTATATAATTTAAAAGTTTACTTATTGCCCCCATCAGTATTACACATGATTGATTTATTTTTCATTCTTCAATCTTCATCGCTATCTCTATCATACATCTCATGATACCTTTGTCTTCAATATGATTTTTTATATCTTCATTAAACAAAGTGGTGTCATAATAAATCTCCTTAATATTATTCTCCACCCCTTTGTACTTTACATAATCTAAGAATAAGATGCTTGCTTAATACTAATTTTGCAATGCACCCTTTCTTATGACACATAAAGCAAACTATATCTCTCATATTTTTAATTGGGTTTAACCTAAACACTAAATAATGAAAGGCCATATCTAAAAGTTGATCTTTGGATGTAAAATGTGTATGTTTGGTTGGATTTAAATATGGATTTTTATTTCTTATACTTTTAAAGGAGCAATGAATGATGAAAAGAATCCTATAGTGTCAGGGGATCCTAAAGCTCTACTTCATTCTTACTATCATTCGACAAATAAATTATAAATTTATTTGCTAACTACTAGTCTTTATCTAGGTAAATGGTTCTAGCCAAAGGATCCTTAAATGTATTAATATAATTGACTACTTGCATACTTCGTTTCCTTATGGTTATGAACTATTCATGCAATTTATTTTCATGGTTTCTAAGGAAAAGAATATTTTACCTATTCTCTCTTGCTTTGCTAAAATACTATTCTAATACATTTTTGAAAGATCAATTAATTTTGTTTTAGCAAAAGTAGTTTTTTGATAGTCATCAATTTAATATTGATAAATATTCATCAATTTGGGCAAGCTAATCAAAATTTATTAGGATCATGAACTTTATCAAAGGTTGGGGCTTCAACCTTAGATTTTTTGTAGGTACATTAAAATGTTAATGATTCATATGGTTTTCATTTATATTATGGTTTTTAAATTTCTCTTAAGCATATGATCATTCTTTTAGTTTTCAAGAAATTCCTCTTATAAGTTATTATTTTCAACATGATTTTGGACAAGCGGTCAGTTTTATATGTTGGTAGTCATGGTTAGCATATAGGTAGCTAGGTTCATGATGATCTCTTGTAATTTATAGGAAATCTCCTCATTATGTAATGCAACCTTTTCAACCCTTTTTGATAAATTATCCATTTGATATCCTAATTGTAACATCCAAACTCTTAATTATCAAGATTTTATTCGCTTTGACCTTAATGCCTCACAATTTTATCTTATTGGTGTAACTTCTCAATCTAGGATGAGTATACTTAACTGTAAAGTTTCTTAATGAAATTCTAACTATTACACAAAAAGTGGCTCAATGTTTAAGTGTTTAGCTTCTTTTTACTTGAAGAGTTTCACAATCTCTCCTACTTAAGTAACTGATGTCCTTATCAGTTTCTTTATCCCAGAATCATCCACCATGAAGATAGGATTGTAGAGGTAACCAATACAAGTTTAATTGGAGGCTCTCGCAATGTATCACTTTATCTTGTATGACACTTAGTTCCTATCTTCTAGCTGGTGTATTGTTCTGATGCCATTTGTAATAGCTAAAACTCTTAACTATCAAGATATTGTTTGATTTGGCCTAAGGGCCTCACGGTTTTGTCTTATTGGTGTAACTTCACAGGAGGCACCCATCCCAAGATTTATCTCGGATGAGCAGGCTTAACTGCGGAGTTTATTAATGACCCTCCAACCATTACACTAAAAGGCGCATCGATATTTAAGTGTTTAGCTTCTTTTTACTTAAGGGGCTTCACACTAACAAACTTAGATGGCTTGCTTGGATACAATGAATATGTAATGATAATGTAATTTGAAATTTTTTTTATTTAAAGGTGTAATGGGTGCTTGCTATAATAATAAGGAAATATACTTTAAAATAGATTTTTAGAATATTATATACTTCATTTTAATGTAAGTTACAAGCTAACATGGCTAGTACAAAAAATCCTTGCAAGAAATTTAAACAAAACTTAAAAATTACAATGTTTGAATGTCACACTTGTCATATTATAGAATCCTTACCCTTTCCTGAAAATATGTAAAATCACATAAAGAGCACATAACCCAGCAAGTAATTAAAATCTTACAACTGATATTAATGCGAGATAAAAGTAAATAATAAGCTATAAATCATATAAAGAAATGTATGCATTAATATTTATACTAATTATCTATATCAATTTATCATTCTACAGTTCATCACATCTCAATCCATTACATCATCAGTCACAGTATCAGTAATAGTCAACCGTACTAATGCCAGTGATAATATTAGTATCATGATCAATAAATTTAAATATTGTTAATGATAGAAAATAGTATTAGTGTCAGTCATAATATAATTATAATATTCGTAACAGTGTCTGTATTAATATTCAGATATTCAATGAGTATATCTTAAGGATATATTTCTCCTATACTTATGACTCCTAATCAATCTCTTTTATAACTCATAATTAATGCACTCCTTATAACTCCCCTTAAATTACTTGAATCAGTCGCTCCAACTCCTTATATAACTCATAATTAACCTCAAGCTTCTTATGACTCTCAATCAGAGAATCATGTAGATCAGGAGGTATCTCAGATAATTATCATATCATGTATCTGATATCATTCAGTACTTCTTTTAAAACATAATAAAATTATATCAAATCATTTAGAATGATCAACACTATAACATATTTAAATTTGCATAGTAAAAGCTTATGAAATCATAAGATAATATATTTTTTGCAGATTTATGAGGTATAAAATTCATAGAAATTAAAATCATTGAAAATAGAAGTGAGAGATTAATCACTTATAATGAATAGAATAAAATATGTAATAGGAATGACTGACAAAAATGATTTAAATGCCTCTATCTCCCTCTCTTTTCCCCCTCTTTTAATTTCTTCCTGGCCAAGCAATCAAGGGAGAGAGTCGGTGGGGTGGAACAGGTATATATATATATATATATATATTGTTCATGGCCTAACACCGCAGTGCTCACTAGTTCAGTGCCAAAGCACTCTACTTCAGAATTTCCATAATTTTCAAGAAAATTTAATTCACATATTTGAGTTATTAAAACACTATTGAATGAAGCCTAGTTTAGGTTTTATATTTTGAAATTGGATCCCTTCCTTACTGATAAGAATCATTCAAAGAATGTTTAACTAAAGGTAGGTTGTCATGGTGATTTACTAGGTAATTTGAAGTGGAGGAACCTAGTTGGCACATTTTCAGTAGTTCTTATAATTTACTAAAATGAGATATTTACCTCTTTAATGATGAATAAGCCATACACAATTGTTGTTAATAAACAAAATACTCAAACACTTGACCTTAGTTGGCATAGGCAATGCAATCTCTAATACAAGTGAAACTTTTTAAATTAAAGTTCTCTATGATTTTGGAAGTGAACAGGAAGAATTTAACCTTATAATCTCTCACTAACATAATCTCAAATATACAATGAAAATCTTAAAATATAAATACAAAATAAAGTTGCAATTAAAAAAAATCTTAATACAAAACATTAATACAATATCAAGTTTGAGATATTGCAAAGAGCTTAACAACTCAAAGGTTAATTTTTTTTAACACATGAACACCCCCAACCATGATATCGCAAAGAACTCTCCTTCACCCTCTCTCTCTCTCTCTCTCTCTCTCTCTCTCTCTCTCTCTCTCTCTCTCTCTTCCAAGAAGCTCAAGAAGTTTCTTCTTCCTCCCAAGAAATTCATACAAATAACTTATTCTATATTATTGTATCAAATTTTTAAAAATTATTTATTTTGTTAGAGGTATATGCATATCAAAATATCAAATGAATAGTTAGATTTGGATTTAAATATTTTAATCCATATCTATCTTATCTTCTTAACTCATCATCAATTTTATATTTGAATGCCTCATGCGCAACTTTATAAGTCAATATTGAATCAAAAGACCTTGCATATTGTTTCTCCAATGAAAAAAATAATAATAATAATAACTCTTCAAGCCATTATTCATGCTCATCATATTCCAAACTATGCCATAATTCTATGTTGTTAAAATGGGAGAACCAAAACTTAGATGCAAAAGCATCTCAAAGAGTTAAAATCATATACCAAAACAAAACACAAAAGAAATAGAGAAGACAGACAAATAAGAGACACAAATTAAGATTTATTTAGTTTACATAAACAAAGCCTATGTCTAGTTTACATAAACAAAGCCTATGTCTATGGAAGAGGAGAAATGACCTCGAATTAGTGCAGACAATAAATATGTTCACTAAATAATCATTCCCTAATCCCAAATACACCTTCACTCAATCGAAGAGCAAACCCATAAAAACTTTCACAAAGAAGAATACCTCAATTCAAGCTATTCCTTTCTCATGCACCTTCAAAGCCTCCAATCCTCATAGAAACCCTGTACATGGCCAAAACCCAAGCCAAAATGATCCCTGCGTATCGCCACTGGCCTCCCTCCATGGCATGTAGAGAGAATATACAACAGGTAAGAAGTAAATTTCAACAAAAACAAAAGCAAATGAGCAGTAAAAACCCAATGAAACTCAAGCAGGCTCTGAAGAGTTGGCAGCCACCAAATTCGCATATGTTTGCAGTTACTATAAGTGGAATCAAATAGATAGAAACACGTCAACAGATGCACATATTCAAGAAAGGCATCCTTTATGTGGTCATTCCTTGCTGGTTCCTCGCATCAGAGCTTCCTTAGTGGGCTGCAAAAGCAAAATGATAATTAGAATTGAAAAAGCAAAAGCAAAGCAATAATTGAATAATGTACTAGCAGAGAAATAGTTGCTGCAGTTTTTTTGGTTTGCTGTTTCTCCTTATCAGCCAGTGCGCTCTTCATTGACTCAGATTCAAGCAGCTGAAGCATAATCATGTCAAAGTAGCAGAAGATTGAGACCTTGAAAACAACTTGTATAGGACAGATACTCAGAAAAAGCAGGCTTTCAAGTGTTGTTTTGTATTTGTATGAATTATCAGTCTAATGACTTTATAGGATTTTCAAATCTGAATGGAATAAGGTTGGTCCCAAAACTAGCATTATCATCGTTGTCATCATCATCATCATTAAACTTATTGTAATTATTTGAAGTTAGCTTGTTGATGAGATCTCATTCTTCGCTAATTTTTATTGAGTGCTACTTGCGGCGATAAATTAAAATTTATGAAAATTTCTTTGCAATTCTATCAATAATGTTTCATTTTTTCTATCTTTTTTCCTTCTTCTATATCTACATTATCATCGTTGTCATCATCATAATCATTAACCTTATTGTATTGAGTGCTACTTGAGGCGATAAATTAAAATTTATGCAAATTTCTTTGCAATTCTATCAACAATGTTTCATTTTTTCTACCTTTCTTCCTTCTTGTATTTCTACATTAATGTTAAGTTATCCATCTTAGTAGTGTATCCTCTACTCTAGCTCTGCTTTGTACCTAGACATGAAGTGAAAAGAAACTATCTTTTCTTTAGGTGATAGTACCCATAATCATCAATCAAGTAGTTAACATTGGCTTAATAGAGATTAAGGCTTCGTTTGGGACGGCTTTCTTACCACTTCTTAAAGCAGGTTTTTGATTCAAAAATTAAAATTTTTATACTAAAAAACTGCTTTAAGAAATAGTAAGAAAGTAGTCCCAAATGAAGCCTAAACCTACAAGTATTGCCATTATAAACAATAAGATCAACTCATCCTGACACTAATTATCTTACTTATAGACCTATCAGAAGGATGTTTGTATATAACCACCTAAATCTATTTTACACTATCAAATCTTCAGTAATCCTTTATATAATCATTCTCAATCCTTTTTTACTTTCAAATTTTTAAACATCCTTACCAATACTCTAATTTATGTTACTCTGTTAGTCTTTTCATTATCATCCAACATACGCTATGTTGAGCACCGATTGACTTACTACTCTCATAATTTCTCTCAAATAATTATTCCTCGAACTTTTTGCTCTAGATTTTTCAAACACCCATATCAATACTTTTATTTTTGTCGCTCTAAACTTATCTATCAATAATTTTTTTTATTATGGAAGACTATCATCTAAAAGTAATATGTTAGGTGTGATGATTGGAATAAGGCATCATTGTGATGGTGCAATAGGGCAGCATCATAGTAAAGACCAATCTGAATGCAGGCAGTTGTTTTCCACTATCTAAAGAGCCATAATAACCACACATGACTGCAAAAAGGCAAACTTGTTGCTCCTTTTAACTGAGCAAACAGCACTGGCTAAGTTGCTCATTAAAGAAGTATTTTTAATACATTCCATATTTGATTCATATGGTAGATTTAATAAATTATTTCTTCAAAATCATTTTTTTCATTCTGAAAAAGAAGATTAAATATTGGGATCTTATGGCTCACATAAAGTTTTCACATATTCCTATCTTAGCACTAATCATACATGCCCATTAAAATATTTACTCAAAACTCTAAAATTCATAACACTGAAGAAGTTTTCTCCAAAGAAGAAAAATAAGAAACACAAAAAACAAACATTAAGGCTTTGTTTGGATTGAAGAAGCGAATGAAATCAAATCTCAAATACTTTATAAATTGATTATGAATCTGCACACATTGATTGATTTAAACTTTATCAACTCTTTTTTTCATTTCCTTTTGCTCAGACTGGTTTCCATACTGAAGCCCAAACAACTGGTTCCTCCTTCCATGTTAAAAACAGCCCTGATGAATCTCCAGATGCTGGTACAAGAGACCAACCAAGCTGATATCTCTTCAGTAAAGCCTTCACATCATCAATAGCATCTTCGCTGAAACTCGCCGCAACGAAAGCTTCTGATAATCTCTTACACCATTGAGTCCCCTTCTCTCTTCTCTCAGCACACTCACCATCTGCTCCACAAGCCAAAAGACCAAGTATACTCCTTGAACACTCCCTTTCCAACATAAGCCTCTCATTGCTAGTAGGCACAAAGCTCTCTTCCAACATCTCAAAAAACATACTGTAAAATCTCAAGCACTCTTCAAAGCACTTGAAGAAATCATCTCTATTGCTACTGAAATCAACTTCTTCCTCCACAACAGTAACAACTCTCGGCCGAAGAGAACTGATCATTCGAACAAACTCTTCCCGCCTTTCTACCCCTACTCTTCGAAAAGCTCCTATGCAATTCACAGCAACAGCTTCATCTTCCTTTACTCCAAATTCCTTCTCCCTCAGCTCAGATAAACTGGAATTCCTATTTATGACATTGAATTCAAATGGTACTCCCATCAACCTCGCAAATTTCTCCATCCTTTGGCCTATCTCCTTCATCACAGATCCTCCCGCGCCGCCGCCGATGACTACAACAGAAAGCTTCAAGTGCGGCGTCTCATCGCTTCGGGTCGCCAATGATTCAAGTAAAGTAGGCCATTGGGTGCAGTAAGTGTTACTGATATCAATTATGTGAAGCTTTGGCTCACCTTCTAAAGCCTCCAGGATTGCACTGTTGGCAGCTACATGACCAAAGGTTGTCCATGGACTTACCTCCTGAAACTTAAGAATCACCTTCCTCGCCGACTCGAAAGAATGGCTCTTCTCAGCTGCAGAAACAAGAGTTCTGTAAGATTGCTCGCCGGACTCTGTCACCTTGCAGAAGAGAGCTTGAAGAAAGTAAGAAGCTATCTTCTGCTCACAATCTCCATAAGGGGAAGCAAGCTCATTAAGCATCCATAAGATATGCTGAATCTTTGCAGAATCCTTATCAGAGATTGCTTTTGCACATTCCTTGAGAAGATTGGCTGCCCATTTGTTTGCAACACTTGGATCACCTTGTTGAAGAAAAAAATTTGAATTTTGCATATTTTTTTCTTAAGTGGTCATGGAAATGGTGAAGAGGAGAGTTTGATGATATCAATGTCAATATATGTAAATTAAAGGAAAGAAGAAGGAAGAGAGGGAAAAAACTCATTAAAAATGAAAAAAAAGAAAACTATTAGTTTAAGAAAGTCTATGTCATGAAGATGGTTTAGTATTGTCATCTATCTTATAAATTATATTGGCATAACCATATCAATAACATTGTTAAATGATCAAATCACCATCACAATTAGGTGAGGTTGTTGTTTCCATTTGTCTAATAAATTTTTTTTATAATTTTGTCAATTATTAGCCATAGTCTAATTAAGCCATTTGTTGGATATGATATTAAAGTTAATTAAATTAACCAAGAAATAATTAGTTTACTTTCTTCTTCTTGCTTGATAGTAAAAAATATCTAATGCTTTATCATTATAGATAATAATTGTAAATTTAGCGCTCCAAAGATTATAATTAAGATGTTCTCCTCATAAAATTTTACTTTCTTTGAACGACAAACCTCAAACAATTCAAAGAAGATATAAGTCTTATAAAGCCTTAGAATCATAACTTGAAGTTTAATGGTACTAGGACAAGATACACTACAGAAAAATCTTAGTTTACCGGCGCAATTATATCCGCTGGTAGAAGCTAGCGGAGGTGTAACCGGTGGATATTATGCCAGTAACTTAGCAGCATAGTTTATCGGCGGAAAATCCGCCGGCAAAACCGTCGATTTTTCTAATTGGAAATGGCATTTTATCGACTATTTCAAAAAAGACAGACTTCTACCGAATAAATAGTAAATAATTTATAAATTTAGTGCTCCAAAGATTAAACTTAAACTCTCCTCCCATAAAAATTTTCACAATAATAAAATAAGATAAAGAAAAAAATTGTTTTTATAACAAATAATTTCATCCCAATATATAAAAATATATATAAACCTCTTTTACATAAAATATTCTCCATTAATTGGCCCTTAATTAGAATATTTAGCTTGGAGTACTTAGTTTAATGCAAGTGTTCAATCAAATTATTTTTTTAATCTTTGAAACCCCTCAATAATACACCCACTTTCTATAACGTCAAAGGCCTTTTGCAAAAATCCATTCATTCTTTAGCTTTTAGTGGCTAATTGATGCTATTTAATTTTTTTTTTAGCCTCTTTGGTTAAACCATATAATTTCTCTCCAATTATTTTTTTTTAGAAACATAAAATTTTTTGAAAAAGATTTACCCTCAATATAATATTTAAAATTAAATTAATAATTTAAATATTATACTAAGATTAAAATAAATTAATTTATTTTGATATTTATGCTAAGAAAAATTTGGTCATAATATTCATATTTTAATTATTTTTCTTTTCTAAAAATTCATAAATATGTAGAAAAATAATCATTAAAAAATAATTTCATAAGGGATATAAAAAAATAAAACAAAGGTATCTAAAACCTTATTATCCTTAAATGAGAATAAACAGAAGATGACAAAAGCTAAGTTCTTATTCTTCTTCCAATCATTAGAAAAATGACCAAAGCAAAACTCCTACCATATATGAAAATAAATAAATAATAATAATAATTATTATAATTATTATTATTAATATTATTATTATTATTAATTTGTTATTTTTCCAAGATTCCATTCATATGTGGATTATTAAATTTAAATAATTAAAAAAAATATTCAGATGGTTATATTAGTTTAATGGTAATTAATTAATGGGAAGAAAAAAGAGGACATGAAAAGTTAAATACTGTTTTAAAATAAAAATTGTAATATTTATTTTGCAATACTATTTGTTAAGAAATTGACCTAAAAAATAAATATTAATTTTATATTGAAATTAAAAATTTCAAAAATTGTAAATAAGATTTTCACTCATTATCTGAAATTTTGGAGGATAATTTCTCAATTTCTTTTATAGAGATTATTAGTTGCGTTTTGTTGTATTATATTTAATGTAAAATAATAGATGGTTGTTTTATAAATTTTTTTTTATTTATTTATATAAGTGATGAACCTATCTAGTAAAAAATATTTAGAGAAAGATATGAATTGGTTAAATAATAAAAAATATGCTTATAATCATACAAATAATGAATAAAGTTAGTTAGAATTATTTTTAGGAAACAACACATTACAAAAAGAGATGAGTAAAACTTTCTAGGAAAGCCAGGCAAAGACCACAAATAGGGTTAATGTGAATGTTTCTTCTATTCAAAGCATCAGCAATTTAAATTATTAATTATCCTAGGCTTGACCTTCCCCTACCAAAAGCAGCAATTAGAAACATCATCATGGATGAAAACAGAAGAAATTAACTGCCTAATTGCCACATAAATGGAATGGGAAAGAACCCATTCTTTGTTACATAAAAAATCTGCCACTAAACAAGAAGGATTAACCAAGGAAGTAATATTAGCCACAAATACCACAAATAGGGTTAATATGAATGTTCTTCTGTTTAAAGCATATTCAATTTTCAGGCCCACCTTGAGGGCCAACCATCCTTATATAGAGAAATGAATTGAATGCCTTTTGTGCCAAAGAAACTATTGACAAGGGAAAGGTACAACATTATCATAAAGGGTGCAAGTTTTTATCCTAGGCTTGGCCTTCCCCTCCCAAAAGTAGCAATTAGAAACATCATCATGGATGTAAATAGAAGAAATTAACTCCCTAATAGCCATAGGAATAGAGTGGGGAAGAGCCCATTCATTGTTATGTAAAAAATATACGATTAAAGAAGCAGGACTAAACAAGGATGGTAGGCAATATTTTTGTAAGTGCCCATGAAAGATGAATTCCAAAAATTAACTCCCTAATAGCCATAGAAATAGAGTGGGGAAGAACCCATTTCTTGTTCTATAAAAAATTTGTCACATAAGATATATTTAGAAGCACTTGCACAAGACGAGTTCTGGAAAGACAAATATTTTTTTCTTACAGTATCTAGAAAAAAGAGAATCTTTAATGATGTCATGCCAAATAATGGAGCAAATGTAAGCATGAGAAATATCAGAGATGGAACATAAGACAAGACACCAAGAAAACAGAGGTTTTCAAGTTTCCTTCCAATGTATAAGATAGAACTTCCTAGCTTTAATGTTCGCATGGAAAAGGATCCGGGCAGAAGTTTTGTTAAGAAATTTGATACAAGTTTTTGAAAGAATAGATCATCTAATCCAGTAGGCAATAATATATGCCATGGTGAATTTCAGAAACTGCAATCTACCTGTCATAAACAAAGCCTTACATTTTCAATCATCTAGAAGAGAAGCCACTTTACTCATCAAACCATGAAATTCAGCAATATGCAGTCTTATATGAGAAACATAGTTGCCCAAATAGGTAAAGGAGGAAATTTTTGTTGAGATACCCAAAATGCTATAGAGATTTTTGTTGAGAGGGGAGGCATTAGAAAACATAATAAAACCTTTTACAAAATTGATCTTTGGAGCAGATAAAATCAAAAAAGAATTAAGGATATTATTGAAAGATGTGATATATTTGTTGTTAGCCCTCCCAAAGACTAGGAGGTAATCAACATACAAAGATGCATAATGTTCATGTTGCCAACTTTTAGAGTGCCAAAAGGCCCATCTAACATAGCATCATCCAGGCATTGTGAAAGAGCATCAATTGCAATGCATAAGAGAAAAGGAGATAGGGGACAACCATATCTCAAATCTGATGATGAATTGAAACATCACTTTAGGCTACCATTAATACATAAAGAAAAAATGAGCATTCTCAATATAGGCCTTGATCCAGCCAATGAAAATATTGGGGAAGCTCTTAAGTTTCAACCTATTAAGAATGAAATATTTAGAAACCATATGAAAATATTTACAATAAGATACTCGTTAACTAAAAGGTCCCACTCCTTAGCACATTATTCAACCTCTTAATTAGAGAAGTGAGTTGTGTTGTCAACTGATTACACAAAGTTAAGAGGCAAGGTAGTGGAAGTAGGTTTTTTGGAGGAAAGAAAAATTTCCCAGTTAAGGGATATCTCATGTTTAAGAGATGATAAGGAAGAAGGATTAGGTTTTGTTATTGAATATAATAAAGGAGATGATGGTAAATGTCAAAACATTGAGGTGTAGAAGGCCCCAAGAAGAGCATTTTGTTAAGCAAAGTTGCTTGGTGTTTGCTAAAAGGATTGGAAAAGAGAGAAATAAGAGAAGGCTATTTCATGTGATAACAAGGGGAGGGAGAAAGGAGGCAGGGTATGAGGGGAGAGCCAAAACTAGAGCAGTTAGGGCATCCTTCAATTTTAAAACCCTTCAAAAAATTTTAATATTGCTTTTTTGAATTTGCTTAATATAAAAATTTTGATTATCTAAATTAAAAAGTTATTTCAATTTAAGAAATCTAATTTTCTTATAACTCTTACATTTCCATTCAACAAAAAACATCGCTATAAAACTAAATTAAGGACTTATTAAATATCTATTTCATAATAAGTTGAAATAAAATAGTACTTATTACTCAATTACAATAATATATTACAAATTATTTAAACATTATTATTATTTAACAAATTTAAATATATATTAATTAATTAAGATTAACTATTAATCTTTACAAATAGATGCAAGAGCTCCTTCACCATTCTTTCTCCAATTTTAATCTCCTATTTTCCCCTTCATTTTTGCTTCTTCATATCTAGGGGTTTCTTTTTGTTTATTTCCTACTTTGATGTAAACAAGATACTTAGAAGAGCTTTTGTAATAATTATTATTGTCAATAATCAATATTTGATTTTTATTTAGTTATCAAATATTTGATAAGCTTCCATTAAATAAATATATAAATATGTAATATTTTTTTGTTATGCAAACCATACTTTTTATGGTCAGTTTTATGCAAAAATCACGAAACTTTTGTAAAATAATTTTTTAGTAAATTTTTTTTTTAATTAAAAATTTTTTACTAAAAAACTATTTTTAAAATTTTATTTAGTAAAAAAAAAATTTGAATTATAATTTTTTACAAAAGAAAACAATTCGCCAAAGCAGAAACCTGAAATAACTTATCGAATTTGACATTCTTGGCATGCAAGCTTCAACTTAAAGAGAGTTTTTACGAAACATAGCCATCCTTTGCAACAATTTCTTACTGATTTCTACAACAGTTTTTTAGTACAAAATTTTTTTAAAAATGACCAAAAAAAAAAAATAGTGGCAAAAAGCTATACCAAACAAAGCCATAATCTTACAATAAAGCAATTAAGAATTACAACAACAAAGGATATATTCATTTATTTTATGAAATCACTAGCGAAAAATCAACACGCTAAGACAATGATCACCCATCATAAAAAGCATAGAGAACTAATTATATTAAGGCTTTCTTAATTTGGGACATCTTTCTTACTACTAACTAAAACAACTTTTTAGTACAAAAATTTCTAGTTCAAGAAACTTTTGTTCTAGAAAGTTGCTTTAGAAAGCAACAAGAAAACTGCCCCAAACGAAGGCTAAGGTTTCCTTTGGGATAGCTTTCGTATTGCTTTATATAACAATTTTTTAGTATAAAAATTTCTAGTTCAAAAAATTTTTGTACTGAAAAACTGTTAGGTAAATCAATACGAAAATTATCCCAAACAAAAATTAAATCTAATTTTAAAATTAAAACATTTAAGTTACTTTGGATACATGTACCTAGAAATATATCTGAAATGAAATTTTGATCATAATGAATCTCAAAGAAAAAAAAAATTATATCTGAATATTCAGATATGAATAATATCATGATGATCTTAAAAAATATTACATTTGCTTTAACATTAGTGTTTGTATATGAATAATTTATGATATATTAATATCAAAACAAATCTAATAATTTCCAAATATATCCTGATACAATTTGTAATAAGATATTCTGATAATTTTTCCATCCCTTTGAATGGCTAATTCCCTTACCTGAGAGGCCTAATGTTTCCATCCCTTTGAATGGCCCTCCTCTGTGTACGGCTCCAAAAATCCAATGAACTGGAAGGAGAAAGCCTGGATTAGCATGTTAGCTAAAGGTGATTAAGGCTTCGTTTGAGACTGCTTTTTTATTGCTTTCTAAAACGGAGTTTTAATAAAAAATAAAAAAAAATTTAACTAAAACTCAGTTTTAGAAAGCAATAAAAAAGCCGTCCCAAACGAAGGGCTGCTTTTTTAATGCTTTCTGAAGTATTTTTCAATATAAAATGTAGTTCAAGAAATTATTTATGAAAAAATTGCTTTAGAAAGCAATCAAATGGCTATCCCAAAAGAAACCTAACAAAAATTCTAGAACAAATAGTAGCTAAACAACTGGATATTTTTTGGATACCTCTTGGCAAATAGTAATTTTGTATATCACCATGGGTGGAGTTAGAATTTGTTTTCATGTGGGGGCAAAAATTATTGAATTTATAAATACGCTCAACCTTTTTCATCCAGGCTTGGGACCGACATTGATTGTTTTTATTTTTTTTTTCAAATATTATTATAAAAAGATAAAATATATAATAAAGAAAAAACTCACAATTGAGAATATTAGCTCTTGATATTCTTACATAATAATACCTATAGTTTCTCCCTTTGAGTCATCATTTTTTAAATCATTATATAATTATTTCATTATCAATATATATATATTAAATATAAGTTGACAATCATTCATTCAAGAATCTTCCATATGATATTTTTGCATAAACAATTTTTATTTAATATTCATTACAGTGAATGTTCATTAGATCGTTGTTGTAATTAGCAATATCAAAGCAAGTTTATAAATAGAAACACCAAATGATAAATATTATTTTTCATAGTTTCCACTAAATTCTGAGCAAGTTCTTCAGTTCCTCTTAAATTCATGAATGCATCAGTCGGTCTCACATCAACAATTAAATTTCTAATTTGATTGTCTAATATGATGATTTCTATTACTAAAAAATCTGACAGATAAAATTTTGCAAAGCATATCAATCATTATTTATCAACAACATCAAGCTTGTATCCCACTGCCTGGGGTCGACTACACGAATTATTTTTCTCCGTTATGTCTTATTAAGAGTCAAATTCTCATTTAAATCTAATAAAGAAATATCATTTATAATATTTTCTAATCAAGCCTTTTTAGGTATATCTATCTTTCTTAACAAAAGACAAATCTAATATATCTATTCTCCTAGCCGGGTCATTGGAAGGCCATCGTTTTATATGACCAAACCACCTAAGATGACTCTCTCTAATCTTATCTTCCATTGGATCAACTCCAACCTTGTCACGCATGTGCTTGTTTCGTATCCTGTCTTGAAGAGTAAAGTCACTCATTCGCCTGAGCATCCTCATCTGTGCAACACTTGAATTAATATTATGCTTCTCTTTAAATTGTCAACAGTCTGTGTCATAAAGAATCGCAAGTCTCACTAACACCTTATAGAATTTTCCCTTAAGTTTGAGGGAGACTTCTCCATCACCCAACAAGCCCGATGCATTCCTCAACTTCAATCATCTTAAAGTCAAGTAATAATATCCCCATTTATTTCATCATCACTTTGAACAATAGTCGCAAGATATCTAAAACATGTACTCTTATTAATGACTTCATTGCCCAAAGTGACAATCCCCTATAGATCTATTACTATTAAAATTACATTCCATATATTCGATTTTAGACTACTCAAATAAAAATACTTAAACTCTAAGATTGACCTCTATAATTCAAGTTTACCTTCAAGTCTCTCTCTAGTCTCATCAATAAGAAGAATATCATCAGCAAAAAGCATACACTAGAGTACAACCTCTTGCAAATGTCTTGTGAGATCATGGCCTCAAGACAACTATGATCTCACCCACAACAATCATCTAGATGGTAGGAGGGGAAAGAACCAAAGTCGTTAAAAAGAACCAAAGTCGCATCGTATCCATGACAAAAGCAAAAAGATATAGGCTTAAAGATGATCCTTAATGTAATCCAACTAAGATAGAAATATACTTGGTCAAACCACCTTGTGTTTGAACACAATCGCTCCTGAATATATGTCCTTGATGACTTGAATATAAGCATTATTAACCCTTTTCTTTGCAAAAACGGATCGGGTTCGGGTTTGGGTTCGGGTTGACCCGAATAGTGCCGGGTTAGTTTCGGGTTCGACCCAAACCCGACCCGTGACCCAAAATTGAAACCCCTACATGAAAGGGAGAAGAGTAACTACCAAGTCTGCCATTCAGTAGAATTTGCTTGCTAGATCGAACTTCGAACACCCAAGTTAACACACTAGGAAGGTTAAGGGTTCTATTATCCTCGTTCCAAAAGAGATTATACCCATTAATAACATGTTGCACCGATATAGATACGGCGAGACAGTGCCCCCAGAACAAAATTTTATTATAAGAGTTACTTTAAAGTTTTCTCTACCTTCTCGGTATTACTTGGTACCATTCGGTACCCCTCTGTACCGAGCAGTACCGAGCAATACTGAGTTCCGATACCGAGCAGTACTGAGCATACCGAGCAATACCGAGTATTGAGTAGTACCGAGTACCGAGCAATACCGAGTATCGAGTGGTACCGAGCAGTACCGAGTACTGAGCGGTACCGAGTACCGAGCAGTACCTTGTTCCGGTACCGAGCCTATGATTAAGAAAACGAAGAACGAAAAAAACGAACCTTCAATGCTCGTGTTGTCGAGTTGCTTCGTTGACGAAGGATTCTGTCGGCTTTAATGCTCGCATCGTCAAGCCTCTTTGTCGACGAAGGATGATCCTGTCCGCTTCTATGCTCACGTCGTCGAGCCGCTCCTTCGACTATAATGAAGAAGATGAACACCTGTGCGGAAACGAAAAACCTAGCTCACCAAAATTTTTAAGCCGCATAAATGAATAAGGATATCGAGCGGATAGCCGAAATGAATAGGGCAAATTGCGGCTCTATTTTTTTTTTTAAAGGACATTCTGATCAAATTTAAATAATATTTTAATTGGACACAGCAAAGCCGTATCCGACACATATCTGTACCATATCGGAGGCGTATCCGTATCCGACATGTATCCGATACAACATGCCTCATAAATAGGCATATCCGTGTAACATAGATAACATGAAATGAGCACACCTTTATAGAACGTTGAACTGGGAGAATAAAGATTCTTAATGCCTTGATTCCATCGCCCAAAATCTCCTTTCAATATCCCACTTTTTCTTTCAAGGAAACTAATAAGTAAAAACTAGGCATGTTTAAATTCATGTGATTTATTTTCAGCTTTTGATAAAGAACGATTGATATGCTTAGCAAAATTTTATTCATAAATTTTTTCAAAAATAAAACTCATCATATTAGACAATCAAATTGAAAACTTATTGTTTATATGAGATCGACTACTACATTCATGAATTTAAAATGAATTGAAGAACTTGCTCAAAAATTAATAGAGAATAATGAAAAATAATATTTATCATTTGGTATTTAAATTTATAAAGCTTGTTTTGATATAGATAATTACAACAACAGTCGAACAAGTATTCTCTGCAATGAACACTTTAAAGAACAATTTACACAGTCATATGAAATACTCTTAGATTAATTGTTTACTTATATTGAAAAAAGATATATTTAATAGTATTAATAATGAAATAATTGTTCAACAATTTTAAAATATGAAGACCCAAGAGTAAAAAAATTATATGTAATATGTAAGAAGAATGTGAAAAACTAACATTCTTAATGGTGAATTTTTCCTTTATTATACATTCCATCTTTTTATAATGATACTTGAAAAAAAATTAAAACAACCAATATCGGTTCCAAGCTTGGTTCCAAGCTTGGATGAAAAATAATGAGAGTATTTGTAAATTCAAGCTATATAAAAAAAAATCCAGCTCCGTCTCTGCCTCAACGTCATACATGAGAGTAGGGGTGTCAATATTGGACCTAACCCGAAAACCCGACCTGAACACGACCGAAAATTTCGGGTTTGGGTTGACCTGAACCCGAAACGTGTCGGGTTCAACTTCAACAATTCAACCCATTTCAAAAATCGGATCGGGTTCTGGTTGACCCTTTGAACCGAAATTGACCTGTTTTTTACCCGAAAACCCGTTTTTGACCCGACAACCCGAGATTTACCCATTTTTTACCTGAAAAGTGGAGATTAACCCATTTTTTACCTGAAAAGTGGAGATTAACCCATTTTTTGACCCAAAAACTAGTAGTTTTTTATCGGCACCGGGTAATTCGGGTCAGGTTAAACTCGAAGCGAGCCGGGTTCAGTCCGGAAAACTGACCTGTTTGCAAAAACGGGTCGGGTTCGGGTTCGGGTTGACCCGAATAGTGCCGGGTTAGTTTCGGATTCGACCCGAACCCGACTATTGACACCCCTACATGAAAGGGAGAAGAGTGACTACCAGGCCTGCCATTCAATAGAATTTGCTTGCTAGATCGAACTTCGAACACCCAAGTTAACACACTGGGAAGGGTAAGGGTTCTATTATCCTCGTTCCAAAAGAGATTATACCCATTAATAACATGATATGCTGCACCGATATAGATACAACGAGATAGTGCCCCCATAAAAAATTTTTATTATAAGAGTTGCTTTAAAATTTTTTCTACCTTCTCGGTACTACTTGATACCATTCGGTACACCTCTGTACCGAGCAGTACCGAGCAATACCGAGTTCCGATATCGAGCAGTACTGAGCATACCGAGCAATACCGAGGTCTGGTACCGAGTATTGAGCAGTATCGAGTACCGAGCAGTACAGAGTATCGAGCGGTACTCGACAGTACCGAGTACTGAGCGATACCGAGTACCGAGCGGTACCTTGTTCCGGTAACGAGCCTACGATTAAGAAAATGAAAAACGAAGAAAACGAACCTTCAATGCTCACGTCGCCTTCTCTGTTCGTGTTGTCGAGTTGCTCCGTCGACGAAGGATTTTGTAGGCTTTAATGCTCGCGTCGTCAAGCCTCTTTATCGACGAAGGATGATCCTGTCCGCTTCTATGATCACGTCGTCGAGCCGCTCCTTCGACTATAATGAAGAAGATGAACACCTGTGCGGAAACGAAAAACCTAGCTCACCAAAATTTTTAAGCCGCATAAATAAATAGGGATATCGAGCGGATAGCCGAAATGAATAGGGCAAATTGCGGCTCTATTTTTTTTTTTAATAGGACATTCAATCAAATTTAAATAATATTTTAATTGGACACGGCAAAGTCGTATCCGACACGTATCTGTACCGTATCGGAGGCGTATCCGTATCCGACACGTGTCCGATACAACATGCCTCATAAATAGGCGTATCCGTGCAACATAGATAACATGAAATGAGCACACCTTTATAGAGCGTTGAACTGGGAGAATAAAGATTCTTAATGCCTTGACTCCATCACCCAAAATCTCCTTTCAATATCCCACTTTTTCTTTCAAGGAAACTAAAAAGTAAAAACTAGGTTCTTTTTTGTAAGAAATGGAGTTGGGAGAACATAGAGTAGGA
Organism: Dendrobium nobile; assembly: GCA_022539455.1. NCBI lineage: Eukaryota > Viridiplantae > Streptophyta > Magnoliopsida > Asparagales > Orchidaceae > Dendrobium > Dendrobium nobile. The sequence continues at coordinate 39,325,951 of CM039727.1, forward strand.
TTAAAGTCATCAACAGTACACCCACTGTTCATATCCACCATCTAACATCTCCAAAAAAAAAAAAAAGTTTGAAAGGTAGTTTTATTCTCCACGAAAAAAAATAAAATAAAACACTAGATTTTTTAGTTAATTCGCACACTTCAGAGATAAAGTTTAAATGAACCTAAGCGCATAACAGATGTCAAATGAGAAAGAAGGGATCTGGATTTGACAAAGGATTCATTTGAAATTATAGGCGTGCAAAACAATCGACTAACCAAAAAATCTGAATCTAAGTGAATAAACCAGTTAATATAGTTTGGTTCCATCTAGGTTTGCCATTTTGTCTAAACCAACTTCTTTGATTTGGTTTAAGTTTAAGGTTTTGTAAAATCAAAATAAATTAAATCAAACCAATTAAGCATAGTATATCAAAATAAATTAAACTAAGCCAGTTGAAATCATTAAGAAATATTTAAAACTATAGAGAACCAAATCAAACTAAAAAGAAACAAATAAACCAACTCCTAATGATTTTTGTTCTTAAACTAAAAATTGAATAAGAATTCAGAACCAAACGAATCAATCGGTTTGGCTTGTAATAATGATGATTTCAAGCTTCATTTGGTTTGCTTTTAAGTAATAGTAAATTTGAAACCAAACAGAATTATATGCACCCTATTTAAAATTAACATATTAGATGTGTTTATTGATGCATTGAAAAGTTGGGTGCTAAGTTTTGTTAAAAGCAGTTTGATTTACTATTCTAGATTTCCACTATTTGAATGTCACCCAAAACAAACATTGCATTGGCATAATATTGATAAATACCTTTGATCCATCATGTGACCACCGAGCACCATAGCCTTCATGGATGCGAATCTCAAATACACGGTTATGGGTTTGAATATCATAGACATTCATCCAGCAGCATTCATTTAGCAAATGGTTGACAATCTCCGACGCAAGCCTGTTCTTCTCAGAATCTAAAAAGGCACGTATAGGAAACAACCATCATCAGATGATGGATAGAAAACAAGCTTCTCCTAAGGGCATCTCCAATGGAACGCCATACAAACTTATGGCGTTTCTTTGATCACTCCATCCGAGCGGCATTTTTGCCGCTATTTCACTGCAGGTGCACAGTGCGACGTCAATATTGACGTCGCACTGTTCACTCACCATTTGTTTTTGTTTTTTTTAAATTCAAAATTAATTATTACTGCATTTTAGTGTATATAAAATGAAGTATGGGAAAGAATATATTAGGAATATTCTTTTTTAGTGTTAGAAAATTTGAGTTTGATTGGAAACAAATTACTACATTTTGGTGTATTACTGCATTTTAGAGTGAAAAATATGTTTTTCAGTTGGAGATGCCCTAAAAGCCACTGGGCCAAGTAGAATTTGTAGAAGTTACACACCACCTCCACGAAAGCTTCCCCACCATTCTTCACTACTCCTGTGAACATGCTTTGCTAATGACCTTGCAGCATCAGTTAGGGTAGAACCTTCAACCTGAAGAAAAAATAGTTGATATTTGAGATCATCTTTTTACGGCCACACATGTTTGGATATTCATAATAAGAATAGATATTAATTAATAATCTGCAAACAGTAAAATTAAAATAAAAAGTAAAAAACTGTACCAAAGAACTTGGCTGTTTGAAAAAAATGGCATACATTTTGAAGGGGAGAATACTTATTTATTCCAATTAAATGATAAAAATTTCAAACTTTGTCCTCTCAACCCAACAAAAGAAGTCAGCCCAACCGCTTTACACCAACCAACTCCACCCCACAAATTATTCCCAGCACACCCCACAACTCCCTTCAATACACATATAATCATAGAAAAAATGTGTTGCAATTCAGTTTAGTATGGTTAGACTAGTTACTACCAGGGAAATAATATATCGTTATGATCCAAAGAAACCAATTGATCTTCCTAGTATGCCCTTCACATTCATTTTTTTATTCAATATTCATTTTTGCAAAAGATTTTCAAAGCCTTCATCATTATGTTAGACAAGAATTAGAAGTGACTAATATAAATAAAAATTAAAATTTTATGAAATATAATATTGGAGTTCAGTGCTAAATAAGAAATTTGACACAAATGCATATGTGACACAAATGCATATGTTCTTGAATTGTCAAAAGGCATATTTATTAACCCAATTTTTAATATAAAGGATTTGTTATCATATAAGGGAGTTAGAAAAACTCCAAATATGCAGGATGATTCTTTTGCAGAAGGATAAAATCATTATTTACAGGTGCCTACACAACATTCCTTCTTTAAGATGGATCATATTATTAGATGAGATGTTAACAAATGAAGATAGAGAATATAAATTTTTCGTGAGGTGGAAGGACAAACCATCAACAAAGGACACTAATTTACTAAAGATGTCTTAAATATACTTGTACCAGAATTTGTGGAGTACATTGATTTCAAATCTTCAGAGAAGAATTTTTGAAAGCTCATGAGAATTGATGTGACACAAAATACTTATACAGAAAGAAATGGACCAATAACTAAAGCTTAGGCAAGAGAGTTAATAATAATCAAGGTCCCATGATTAATTGCAAAACAGAGTGTATTAAGTATAACTTATATTTTATGTGTAATGATTATTTTTAAGACTAAATATTTGTAATTTTAAATATGTGGTCTCTAGTACGATTTTAAAAGGTGAATTTCAATTTTTGATATTTAAATTTTAAAAATTCAAATTTAGAAAATTTTGAAGTTTAGATTTTGAAATATTGAGAGAATGTGATTTTAATTAATGTGAAAATGTTTATTTAAATAAAAGAAATAAACATTAACCATGAAAGGTTGGTCGGCTAAAGCAAAATGCAAGGGTGGTTATCGCACTCTCTTATTCACTACCGTGCCAGCCTTCCTCTCCTTTTTCCTCTCTAATGCATTTGAAATTGATATTTGTATACACTATTTATATTGGCAAGAATAAGAAGTGAATGGTTGTTGTTATTTTGTTAAAGATTGGATTTTATTCCAAGGAGGAGGGGATTTGGCAGTCAACTACATCACTGAAAGAGTGGCGATTCTTTCAAGCTTTGCCACTTTTGTGAATGAAAAGTTCTCAAATCTCCTTAAATCCTATCCATCTCTTACCATAACTTTTTTGCAAATTCTCCTCACACTCCCTTATGAATTATCCATCCATCCTCCCACAAAAATCTATCCAAAAAGCCAATAGGAGCTATTGATCAAGATCAGACCAAATCAAATATATTTTGTTCTATACCACATTTGACCAATCTAAATCCCTTAAAATTTAATGAAACATTCCTAAATTAAAGTAGATACACTTTTCTTCCATTTCCAAGAGTCTCCAAGACATGGATTTTCCACATTATAAAACACCTAAACCCTATGTCCCAAGTAGCAAATTTTGATTAGAAAACACCCAAACCCTATATCCCAAGTATATAATACAAATTAAATATTTTTATACGTACAAATTTATATTTAAAATTTATTTAGAGGTCCACATTCCATTTGATAATTTAATTTATTCATGCCTCCTAATAAACTCTAATGATGCATCTATTAAATTATTGTGAAGTATAATGTATAATTTATGAAAATCGAGCCAGACAAATTTTCACTCATTTAATTCTGATTACTATAGTTAGGATGAGTGTTTGGGAGAAACGTGTCTAACTGAATTATCTCTCTCTGTTATGCCTCGTAGTTAGCAAGAGGAGGTCAAAATAAGTATTTACACTCATTACTTCTTTAAGCATGAGTTGGATATTATTGTTCACAGGTTGCGACAAAGTGTTAAGTTTCAGTTAATTAAATTGTGGTTGCAATTAGTTATTGCATTGCAATAATTTAGCTGATATAAATTTGGCATGTTAATTTAGAAGCATTAAGTGATAAATCAGACTTACATTGGGTCGGTGAAGTTTCATAAATGATGATAACAGATACGATCTTGGAGGAGGCAGAGCATCCAAAACTGTTCCCGCAGTGTGCATCATACCTAGAAGACTACCAACTCCTTCACAGCCCAGTCCCTAAGAATAGAAATGAACAAGATTTAAAAAAACATGTAAAACAGGTGGCAACTGCGCCAGAGGTATATTATAATGACATAAAAATTATGAAAAAAATATTAAAATACACAAAATTCTTTTACCATTAATGAATTGCAGAGATCAGGTTCAGCTTAGTTGAAGTTGACTTTTATAAGATTATTTCTACATTTTGTTTAACTTCCTTTTAAGAATACCACAAAATTGGCATGAAGCTCTTCAGAACAAAAACATCCAAAACTTGCTGCAATTATCTAGAAATTTGTGAAAATGAATCAGGAACAAAATTGTATTCATAATTAGAAGGACATTTTAAAAAAATAGTTTATAGATGTGTTGTAAAGTAGGTGCCAATTTCTTTTCCAACAAAATTATCCAATCACGTGAATTCTGTAATGCGTATTGTTAAACTCTTCAATCATTGTAGAAATACTCTTTGTTCCTCTTGATCTTCAAAACCCAACACAATGAGGTAGGACATTGAGTTGTGAGGAATTTAAAGAAAAAAAGGCCAACAATATAATCCATTCAGGAATCTCTATATTCTAAAATGAAAATTTTTCATGTTATATGACATGAAATCGTGATTTAGAAGGATATCATTTTACATCTATTTTGCTTATTTTCTAATATAAACAAAATTTACATAATATATAGATATACACACAAACACACAAAACAAAAAAAGCAAAAAAAGGAAGACTTATACAGAGAAAAATCAATTCTTAAAGATGCTAACAAAGTTATATTATGAAAAGAGAAAAGGATTAAAATGGTCCCAAGAGGGATCAATTTAATCGCTAAATTTCTTAAAAAAGGATATTTTTGTTTCTAACATCAAATTTTGGGGTTAATACTATTGAATCAAAGAGTATTTTAGTCATTTTTTAATTAAATTATTTATTAAATATAATTTTCAAATAATAGTAATTAAAAAAAATTATTAATAATTCTTTTTTATTAATAATTCTAGTTTTAATTTCAAAAATTATTAATAATTATAGTTATAATTTAGGATCATTATAGACTAGAATTCTTACTAATTTTTTAATTAAAAAAATATTTAATAATTTTTTAAAAAATTTACTATTACTTGAAAATTAGATTTAATAAATAATTTAATTAAAAATGACCAAAATACCTCTTAATTTAACACCATTAACACCAAAATTTAATTTTATGATAAAAAAGTCCATTTTTAAGGAGTTGAGGACCAAATTGGTCCCTTAAAAGAGTTGGGGACCATTTTGGTCCCTCACAAAGAGTTGAGGGATCATTTTGGTCTTTTTCTCATTATGAAAATATTCTTTACTTCTTTTATTTTAGTTCAATTTAATACTAACATTAGATAAAATTGTAATAACTTAAGACAACTTAAAATAACATAGAACAAGGGAAAAATCTAAGAAAACAACAAAATAGAAAAGATAAAATTGTGAAATAATTAGGAGTTTGATCAGTAATTCCATTTTTTATAATTATAAGAAAAGAACTCATCTAATAGAGAGAATATTTTCTTTTTTTTTATTTGTTAGACAAGATTCAGTCCTCTAACTTTGTCGAGTGTTAGCAGAACCAGTACAGTACATCATTAATTCCAACGAATCAAATAATAAAATTTATAAGGCATTTGCATAAGTAATAAGAGATATTATATACAAAATAGACTATATGATTATATACAAAATAGACTATATGAAAGTAACTATGGAATGCACCATATTGTACTATATTATATAAATATTTAAAATAAAAAAAAAACTATAATAACAAGAAACAATAGATATTATTAGATTGCATCATAATAAAATAATTTTTTAACAGTATAAAATTTGGTACATCGCAGTATTAGATACAGATTTCACAAAATGCATTAAAATACCGTGTAAAATATCTATTATACACTAACATAATCATTATTTTATATTGTGCATCATGTTATAAATAAACATTTTATAAGCACATAGGCATCATGGAGATCTGGCGGTCTAAACTTGTTGAATGCGCAAATCTTATGTTCTACAACAAGCAAATTAACAATTTGATAATCTGAGGGATTGATTATTTATTTTATTTTGGAATTTAATTTATTTTATTTTTTGAAACATGCGTATGATGAGAATGGGATGTGTTCTTTTAAAGATTCCGACTCACCAGGTTTGCATCAGTATTTTAAATTTTTCTTGGTCCAACTGGTACATTGATTTGATGCTTTTAACAATAGTTTGGAAGGCATGAAAAATATGTATGTATCCAATGTGTCTGCCTAACAAATATATAGTTAAATATAAGGGTGTCAAAACGGACTGATGGGTTGGTTTGGGTTTGATCTGAATCCCATCAGCCTGAACCCAAGCCGTTTAATAAATGGGTCAAAAAAACTAACCTGAACCTATCCCGCTAGCAACCACCCAAACTAACCCATTTTGGTTAAAAATAATAATAATAATGATAATAACTTATCAACTATTAAGTTTAGCATATATGATCAAAAATAAGAAAATATAACAATTAAAAAAAATAAGGGGAAAAGATATTAAACGTGCCATTTTCAAGCCAAAAGCGGAGTTGCAAGTCAAATCGAATATGATCAATTTAATAAACGGGTCAGAAAATGCAACTTGAACATGATCCATTTATTTAACAAGCCAATCTGAATCCTGATTTTATGGGCAAGGATGGGATATGGTTGGCAGGTCGGTCATTAATTGACACCCCAAATTAATTATATAGTTATGAATACATATATAGGATGAATGTCAACATAATGGAGGTGACAATATCCCGTTACCCACTTCCAAGTGATACTAAACCAAGTGTTTCACTTTATTGGATTCAATTTTATGGCCTTAGCATATTTATAGCAAGTGTTTCAAGTTAAGTGTTTCACTAAACCGGGTGACAATAATGTCAAGTGTTCCACTAAACCAGGTGTCAATATTTATGGCCTTAGCATGAATGTCAAGTGTTTCACTTTCAATAATAAATCTTTCTTATATTGGATTCAATTAAGTATCAAATTTTACACTTGAAAAATTAAATGATCTAAAAATCAAACAAGAACTAATCCAGTTCAAACCCCAAAAGTCCTGAATTCATTTTTGGATTCTCTATAATCCATTTTGAATTTCCTAACATATTTAAATTTAATCCATAATCTAGATTGAAATGTGGATTGTGGGGTGGCTTCCACAACCAATCAGATCCAAATTTCAGTTTCAAAATAACTTAGAATAAAGTGCAGTCGCTTTGAATCCAACTATATTTGGCCAGTTTGATACATAAGCCGGCAGAATTCTGATTCTATAATGGCTCATTTTCCTTGAATTCCGATCTAAAGATTAACATCATTAAAATACCAAGTACCGGAACCTAGATTAGCTATTTGCTTGGCCACTGCTAAACTACTAGGCTACTAGGAACCTGATCACAGAACAGTTCATCAATAGTTTCTTTCCTAATTGTAATGGATTGAGTTTGTTGTAGATTGCTCCATAAATATCAAATTGAGGATGAAATATATTCTATTTGATATACTCTATCCAATATGCTCCTTACTTCTATATTGCTAAGATTCAAATGGTAAATGCTACTTAATATAAAATACAAATCGATACAAACCGAAAGCAGGTTGCCCAATGAAATATAAGGCTGGGAAGCTGGTTTCAAAACATGAATCGCTAAAACACCATTCGACTTTTCCTTCTCCTCTGTATAAAATTTTCGGTAGATTTGCACACCTGAAAAATACACATTTGATTTTTAATGGAAAATAGCAACACTGCGATCTGAAATGTAAAGTCTAGTTGTTCGAGAACCAGAAATTTTTAATACATGTAATATTTTATTTACCAATTACTACACAACTTATTGAGGTCAAAGTGATCTTTGCATGGTGACCACAAGGGAAGAGAAAAATTGAACAAAAAGAAATTAAAATGCCTCAGTTATCACTAGATAATGTTAAGATGGAATGCCTATACCTGCACCCTCAAACTCTGAGAGTTCCCAAGACCATACTAATAGATCAACATTCACATATAAGTATGATATTCAAGGATTGATTTACTGAAGTAACTTCAAAAGTACCAAAACAGACTGCAAGAATCCCAAAATCTGCTGAGTCTCCCTAAGAACCGGTCTTAGAAAGTGGAGGTTCAAAAGAATGGAGTAATCAAGTTTATAATTCCAGAGAAAACAGACTTAGCCTGCGGAGTATGTAAGGATGAAATTATGACTGACTTGCCTTCTTCAACAGTTGGGATGCCTGGAAGAGCATTAGCAAGTTCCACTTCCAGCATCTCAGAGAATGAACGATAATATCTGACATCCTGCAAAGTACCACTGAAAGTCGACAAAAAAGAAGAATGGGGAAGAAAAGAAATTTCATGGAACAATCTATCTAGCCCAGCATTTCATTAATAGTATGCCATTGTTTCTTAACAATAACATTACGTGCATCACTTAGTGGAAAAGATTAATGTTAAATTTGAACCATAGCAATTGAAAGCAGGACGGATTTTATATATATATAGAAGGTAGGAGACGAACAAAAAAAAAGCTATCAAAAGGTGTATGCATAGTATAAATCATGTGAGGAAATCACCTGAACTTGGAGCAGAAGAGATCTATTAAACAGAAGAAAAGAACCAGCTGAAATCCTGGTATCAAGTCCAACATTTAGTAAAACTTCAGCAATTTGACAACAAAATACAATTTATACCAAAAAGGTGAAGCTGAAAGTAATTTTCATTCAATTCTTGTTAATAATAATATAAAGTTTACAGTCTCTCAGTGCAGATCCATATTGTCAATGATGTCAGTATATTACTTTCTTTCTTTTTCTGTTTTTTTTTTTTCTCTCCAAATGGGCAGATAAATTGGCTACAAATAAAAAACCAAGCATAGGTAGCTAAAAGCTCCAGAATTTGATCATACCAAAACAGTTACCACCAGTGAAACATAATTAAGATTATTGCACATTAATTTGAATTGCTCATCCTTTTTCTTTTTCTTTAATTTTTCTCCAACCATTTGGGAAGGGTGAGAATCTAGCTCTCAAAAAACCCAGCTGGTTTCCACCAAAAACCATGACACAATTTCTACAAGGAATTATCACTTGAAGCAGAAGACTAAAAATAAATGAATACAAGGGGGCATATGTAGTGAACCAAACCTAGCCAAACTGGACAAGCCATCGCCAATCCTAAATTAGCTCGAGCAAAACACAAAGCCATCTTGTGAATCACGCAATTAACCCAGCCAACCCCTCCTTAGTTGCCTTCACACTTGAAATTCTCCAGCTATCTGACCACCTATGATGCAATTTAAGGAGATGACAGCTAGGGCATCACACCTCTCCCCATTTTCTTTCTCGTGAGCTGACAAACTTCCCCCTTAGTCCCTCCCTCTCTGTTTCTCTCTCTCAAAACCAACGACAGAAAACATCCTCCCTCACACCAAACCATCTCCTTCACCTTCTTCCTCCTCGAGTAAGAACCACTGAAAACAATTTCTTTCTCCTCATTTATCTCTTCGACCAGAAGTAACCGCAAATGTTCCTCTTCTTCCAATAATCAATTCTTTTTTTCTTTGTTTTATTCTCCTTCTTTACTCATAAAACATACATATTTTAGTAATATCTACAGTTGATATTAGATTAAATTAGTTTAACACTGCCATTGCAGGTCCCAAGTCCTGGATGAGAAAAGTGGAGGGTTGCGTTAGGTAGTCGACAGCCAGCGTAAAACTTGTCGAACAAAAATGACATGAATCCTTTAAGAAATTGTGTTCATGCTAGGGCGTCCCCTGGAAGCGACGCGCTGTATGGCCTGAATACAGTGACAAGTGTGCAAGGGCCGCTGCACCGGCGCCCAGGTGCAGTGTTAAATAGGCAAGGGTTCCCACATCAAGGACGGATGTGGGCAAAGAAGCTAGTCCATGAAACTAAAATTAGGATAGGAACTTGGAATATAGGTTCCCTTACAGGAAAATTAATGGAATTAATAGATATTATGATTCATAGGAAGTTAAATATTTTGTGCATTCAGGAAACTAAATGGGTTGGTGAGAAGGCTAAGGAAATTGATAGTTTAGGATTTAAACTTTGGTATTCGGGTAGGAGTCGTACTAGAAATGGTGTAGGTATTATTATAGATAAGAGTTTAAAGAATAATGTTATAAAAATTAACAGGATTGGAGATAGAATTATAGCTTTAAAGATTGTTGTTGATGATAAGATTATTAATATTATAAGTGCTTATGCTCCTCAAGTAGGTTTGGATATGAGTTCTAAATTAAATTTTTGGAATGACTTAGAAGAATTAATACAAAAGATACCTCTTGAAGAAAGAGTTTTGATTGGAGGAGATTTAAATGGACATGTTGGTAGAGAGGTAGATGATTTTAAAAGCATTCATGGTGGCCATGGATTTGGAACGACGAATGAAGGTGGCAAGACCATATTGGATTTTTGTTTAGCTTATGATTTTTCAATTGTTAATACCTTATTTAAGAAAAGAAATGAGCATCTCATCACTTATAAAAATGGATATAGTACAACACAGATTGACTATTTTCTTATTAGAAAACTAAATCGTTTAGATTGCAAAGATTGTAAAGTTATTCCGAGTGAAAATTTATGTACCCAACATCGATTATTAGTTTTGGATTTTAAGATAAAGGGGCATAAAATAAAAAATAAAGTAAAACGATTTTCTAGGATTAGATGGGGGCATTTAAAGAATATTAACAAAAATATTTTTGGAAATAAGATCTTAGATCTTAAGATTTTGTCTGTGCATGAGGATGCTAATATTATGTGGGAAAAAGTGGCTAGTGATATTAAGAATATTGCAAAAGATATCCTTGGAGTATCAAAGGGAAAAGCTCCTAATAGTAAAAGTAGTTGGTGGTGGAATCCAAATGTGCAAGAAAAGATTAAAAATAAGAAGCTTTGTTATAAAAATTGGTTTAATTTTAAAAATTCTGATAATTGGAAATTTATAAAGTGGCTCGTAAGGATGCTAAGAAAGCAATATGCGATGTAAAGACATTAGCTTTTAGTGATTTATATAATAGATTAGATACTAAAGAGGGAGAAAGATATATGTATAAGTTAGCCAAACAAAGAGATAGGAATAGTAAGGATTTAGTTCAAGTGAAGTGTATTAAAGATGAAGATCAAAAAATACTTTTCTTAGAAGATGATATTCAACAAAGATGGATGAGATATTTTGCTAAACTTTTTAATGAAGATTGTGAATATGAGATTGACTATAATGACCTTAGCACCCTAAATGAAAATAAAGATTTCTGTTTTTATCGGCGTATTAGTAAAACTGAAGTTAGAGAGGCTTTAAAGAAAATGAAGGGTGGAAAAGCTGTTGGACCTGATGATATTCCAATAGAAGTGTGGAAATGCTTAGGAGATGAAGGAATTTCATGGCTTACTAAACTTTTTAATACTATTTTGAAGACTAAAAAGATGCCAGATGAGTGGAGAATGAGTGTGTTAATTCCTATTTTTAAGAATAAAGGTGATGCACAAGATTGTGCGAATTATAGAGGTATTAAGTTAATGTGTCATACTTTAAAACTTTGGGAGCGAGTTATAGAGCATAGGTTGCGGCGTGATACTAATGTTTCTCATAATCAATTTGGATTCATGCCGGGTAGGTCGACTATGGAAGCCATTCATTTATTAAGAGGTTTGATGGAGAAATATAGAGAAAATAAGGAGGATCTACATATGATATTTATTGATTTAGAAAAAGCATATGATAAAGTTCCAAGAGAAGTGCTATGGAGAGTTCTTGAAAAGAAAGGAGTCAATAATGCTTATATTCAAATCATTAAAGATATGTATGCAGGAGCTATTACTTGTGTTCAAACACAAGGTGGTTTGACCAAGTATTTTCCTATTTCGGTTGGGTTACATCAAGGATCAGCCTTAAGCCCATATCTTTTTGCTTTAGTCATGGATGTTCTCACTAGACATTTGCAAGAGGATGTACCTTGGTGTATGCTTTTTGCTGATGATATTCTTCTTGTTGATAAGACTAGAAAGGGAGTTGAAGGTAAACTTGAATTATGGAGGTCAACCTTAGAGTCTAAAGGTTTTCGCTTGAGTAGATCTAAAACAGAATATATGGAGTGTAATTTTGTTAGTAATAGACCTAGTGAGGGGATTGTGACTTTGGGTGATCAAGTCATTAATAAGAGTACACGTTTTAGATATCTTGGATCTATTGTTCAGAGTGATGGTGAAATAGATGGGGATATTATCAGCAGAATTCAAGTTGGATGGTTGAAGTGGAGGAATGCATCAGGCTTGTTATGTGATAGAAATGTACCCCTCAAACTTAAGGGAAAGTTCTATAAGATGGTAGTGAGGCCTGCAATGCTTTATGGTGCCGAATGTTGGCCATTAAAAGAGAAGCATAATACTAAGTTAAGTGTGGCAGAGATGAGGATGCTCAGGTGGATGAGTGGCTTTACCCTTAGAGATAGGATACAAAATGAGCATATACGTGAAAAGGTTGGAGTAGCTCCAGTAGAAGATAAGATTAGAGAGAGTCGTCTTAGATGGTTTGGTCACATAAAACGGCGGCCTTCCGATGACCCGGTTAGGAGAGTAGAGGTATTAGATTTGACTTATGTTAAGAAAGGTAGGGGTAGACCTAAAAAGACTTGGTTAGAAAATATTAAGAATGACCTTTCTTTATTAGATTTAAACGAGAATTTGACTTTTAATAGGACACAATGGAGAAAAAGGATTCATGTAGCCGACCCCACGTAGTGGGATAAAGGCTTGATGTTTGTTGTTTGTTTTGTTTGTAAGTTTTATAAGTAGTTGGAATTATTAGTGTTGGGAAATAAATTTGGAGAAATTATTATTTAGTTCACAAGGGTAGAACAAATCGTTGAAATAATTAATTTAGGTTGATTGTGGGTAACATATTTTATTTAGGTTGTATTTTTATTGAATAACACTTAAATTTTAATGTCTTTATCAGCATACCAATAATTATTTGAAAGCTCATATAGGGGCTTTATCTTGATTTTCATCTGATTTAGATTGGTTAGATCTCTATTAGCATTGAGTTTCGTAGCATTCCCTTTCAAGTAATTAATCTTTATCTATTAAGGGATATGTGTAAACTTCTTTTTTATGATTGTTGTTTTTTTATGTTTGTAATAATTACTCGAACATTTTATGGTTGTCAATTGCAAATTTTACAATCAGCTATTGCTCTCTACATCTTAGTAGATCTCATTTGAATAATCCTGTGATAGCAGTGCCTTATTTTTTAATTGTTATGTCAGCTTTTGAAAATTTGAAATTATTTATCCAACAACAAGCTTTTATCCCATTATGATAATGTAAGATTAACACAACAATAAATTTATTTTCATGCATATTGGCCAAGTTAAATATAATAGATCATATTCCTACAAACATAATACTTTAACACAATGAAGGTTTATTGGCTTGAGCTAGAATTATTAGCAAGATCTCAAGATGCATGATGCGATGATGTGGTAATTTTCAAGCAATTTGTAAAAAGGAAAAGAGTGCTCGAGTTTATTGCAGAACCCAATAATGACTTCAGCAAAATTTGTGTATAAATCTTAAGAAAAAAAACTATCATTAAATCAAGTGTTTTCTCACATACGAACTGAAAAAGGAAGAAGAATGGTAATGCTTGACGTTCCGATCTCCAAAATATCTACCATGAAAACCACCGAACCCAAAGATAAAGGACTTGTTGATATAGACTCTTTCCTTTAAGAAGAGAAAAAGCCTTCATTCAAAAGCAATTTATGGCGTAACTACATCAAGAAGAAAGTACATGTTAAAGAAAAATATTGGGAACTCCCCAGAAAGTCCCTGTCTATGAAAGAAATAAACTTCACAAAAAAGGGTACATCTTATCAAACCAGAAAAGGCTCAATCCAAAAGAAATGGGCAAGCTCAAGAACTTCCTCAATTTTCTGAAAAAATCATTTGGATCATGCACTCTAACTCAAAATAATGACTTCTAACTCGAGTAATGTATTAAATAATTCTCCTCACAAATGGATCCTAGACTCAAAAGTCACTAACCACCTGCCAATATAAACAACATTTTTCAAACTACAAATCATGTCTCAACAATAAAAAAAAAAAAAAAAGTGGTTAATGGTTCTCTAACAATTGTAGAAGGTCAAAGAAATATTTTAATTTTCTCCCTATTTAACCTGAGTAATGAGTTAAATATTCTGCATCTTGCAATAAATTTTCAATAAAACCATAAAATCACTAAATATCACAACTACAAGGTAATATTTTTCTTAATCACTATGTATTCCAAGACCTTACTATGGGGATCTTTATCTTAACATTCCTACAAAATAAACTCCCAAAAAACTAAACACGTTACCTCTTCAAGTCTATACCCAACTAAAATCTCCAACTTCATATCTATACCCAGCTAAAATCTCCAACAAGCTCAAGACTCGGAATCATTATTAAGTAAAATATCAACCCATCACTAAATATTTTTCTCTATATCCCATCTCCCAATAAAGATTTTTTCAAAATTTTTCTACCATCCATAAAATATTTTTTATAAATATCAGTTCTAATTCCATTAAAATATCACAAATTTTATGTAAGGCACTTGAAAATAAAAAATAGAAGGATGCTATAAGAGAGGAGATGAATCCTTTGAAAAAAAAAAAGCATATTTGTGAGATCATTGAACAACCAAAAGGAAAGAAAATAATATAATGCAAAGGATTTTTTTTATCATTTTTTTAATAATACATAGAACAAATGAAAGCATGTAACTGTATAAAGTAAGATTAGTAGCCAAAGGATATACTGAATCTTATGGAATTGACTACCAAGAAACTTTTACCCATTGCGAAAATGAACCAAATACTGATGAGGACATCGACAGACGCTACCGACAGTTTATCGCCGTCGAAATCGCAGATCGACGGCCACGATTCAGCGCCTCTATTTTTTATTCAGATATCATGATGTAGTCGATGTATTTTATTATTTTATCTTTTATTTACAGTCTTTTCCGTTTTTACCCCTGTGGGGAGTTACTTTGATGTTGTAGCCCAGAGGGCAATTATGTACTTTCTCTTTGCTTGATTGGAGACCTATATATAGTGGTCTCATGTGATGTAAAATGGTTAATGAATATTTTGAATGAAAATTTTGTTTGGTTATCTTTTCTTCTTCTTGTGGAGAGCTAGAGAGGAAAACGAGAGCCCAAGGTGAGGGCGAAACGCAATACCCACCAGTCATTGAAAGAGTCCGTGACTCGTGACCCATTCCCCTCATCCGATCCTTTGTTTTTCTTCCCAACCCGCCGGCCTTTGCCCCAGTGAGCCGCCGGCCACCCCACCCTCTACCTTCCATCGGGAAACATTTTCATCATCGGCCTCAATCCCCCCATTCCCTACAACTTCCAATTTTGAAAATTCAAAATTTGAATTTCAAAAACTTTCCAATTTTGGAATGTCCAAAGTAGGAAAGTTTTAACTCCGTTTTCATGAAGAAATTCAAATTCAAATGGATTTCATTTTAATTTTCTCCAAACATCATGAGCCAATTTGGAAACTAATCACTTGCTCCCACACCCAATCCCTCTCCCTTGAAGCCGCCGGCCACCATGGATGGGCCCTCATTCATGCCACCTATTAATGCATTAATTACCCCACCAATTTGAAATCAATTTCAAATTAATCCTCCTCCAATTATGTTCAAAATTTGAATTAAGTTTCAGATTTTTGAATTCACCCTCTCTCTCTCTCTATTCATAACCGCCGGCCCCCTTCTTTTGCTTCCCCCATTAAGTTCCCAATTAAGACATTAATTCATTAATTTGAAATTCAAAATTTCAACTTAATTTCCCCCTCAAGATATTCCAAAACTGAAATTAATTTCAGTTTTGGTTAAACCCCTTCCATATCTCCCTAAGCCACCTTTCTTCCCTTTGCTTTTCTCCCTGCACCCGCCGGCCTCCCTGTCTCCAGCCCCCGCCGCCCCTCTTGCTCTCCCTTGATTTGAGAAGCCAAGGAAAGGAGAAGACGACGCCTCCCCTCTCCACTTCAATGTTGAATGGCGGATCCCGAGCTTGAATGGGGTCTTGTATTCAACGCCGACGGAAGCATCAACATCCTAAGATCTCCGTGCCTCGACGTGGCATTTGAAGACGAGACCACCGTTGAAGAATATTTGGAGCGAGTCATCCCAATTCTTGCGAGCATCATCGACCGACGATTCTCAAGCCACGATTGGAGCCTCGTAAACCGCCCACTACTCCTTCCCCGCCGGCTATCTCTCCACCAACGAAGTTCTTCGGCGCCTTCTCTCTAGTGGTGATATCCTTCATCGTTTGGATTTTCTTTCTCCGCTAAAGCTTACAAATAATTGAGTGAGACGGCCCTCGAGGTGAAATTCTCATTGTTAAACGTTGAGTTTCTGTCAATTGTACTTTGCATTTAAATTCCCTTGAATTTTGAATGAATTGTCGTGGTTAATCTCTCTTGTACTTCTTTAGGACTTAAGCAAGTTAAAAGTTTCTAATTCCTAACTCTCTCTTATTGTTAGCTTAAATTTAAAAGAGCAAAACTTTAATCTTTTCATTTTAATTTCTGAAATAACTCCTAGTAGTTTCACATCAAATACACATCTAAATTTTTCTTGCTACCAATCATGGATGGTCCATGCAATAATATAATACAAAGAATGATTTCCTATACTGGGATGTTGAAGGAAAAGCCTATATGGATCAACCACCCGAATTTTATAGTTCTTTAACAACAAATAGATTTTGCATAATAAAAAAAATGCTCCATATTGTCTTAAACAATCACCAAGAGCATGGTTTAGCAAATTCACAAAAGCCATGAAAAAATTTAGGTACAGATTAATTCAAATAGATAATGCCCTCTTCATAAAACACTCCACTAATGGTTAAATCTCAACTCTTATCATATATGTAGACGATATAATTATCAAAAGTAATGACAATAGAAAGAAGTCACTTGAGAAAAAATCTGCTAAAGAATTTGAAATCAAAGAGCTAGACAAACTCAAATACTTCTTGGTAACAAAAATTGTTCAATATGAAAATAGAATATTTCTCTCTGAACAAAAAAGATTCCTATCTAAACTAAAATATATCATTGATCTAATGAAACAAAAATGACTACTCGCAAACCTTATAAAACTCCAACTAAATCAGATAAAAAATTATCTACATATGAAGAAGAAAAAGAAGTTACATGAGATAATATCAAAGATTAATTGAAAAATTAATATATTTGTCTCACACTCATCTAGACATCATATTTACAATGGGTCTCATCAATCTATTCATGCAAAAACCTTAAGGGTATCACCTTCAAACTGCCTATAAAATCTTCATATACCTTAAAACAAATCCTAAAGAAATCATCCATAAAAATATAATACTTTACAAATCAAAGGTATGCTAATGCAAACTAGGAAGGATTGCCGGTGAATAAAATATTCAAAATTGGATATTGTACATTTTTTGGAGGAAATCTCACAATATGAATACATGTTTTTCAAGATTTAACATTAAGTCTGAATTTGGAGCTATTGCTCAAGAAATTTATAAGCTTTATTGGATCAAAATCATTTTGAAAGATTTAAAAATCAAATGAGAATGGCCAATAAAGATATACTGTGCAAATAAATCTACTATCAATATTGCTTATAATTCAGTCTAACATAATCATACAAAGCATGTAGAGAAGGATAAACATTTCATAAAAGAATATCGGGCAAGCTAAAAAAAAGATGAGTTATATCTTCTTAAAGAAAGAAACACTCATGTGAGTTATATCTTCTTAAAGAAAGAAACACTCATGTTTGTTTACTTTCACTCTCTATTAAAAAATTATCATGTTTTTTTTATCTTTTCTTTTTAATATAAATATGAAATTCTTTCATTATGAGACTTATTCAATTACCAAAAATCATCATGCTACTTTTCTAGAAGTTATTTTAAATCCTCTAATCTTTTCTTAATTATTCAGTATGACATTTAGGGACTCCATAATTCCCATCATTTTTGAAGCTATAGGATTTTTCATTTTCATTGATGACTGCACTTGAATGACATATTTTATTAAATAAAAAATTGATATAAGCCTTATTCTCCCCATTTTTACTGTCATGAAATAAAGATAATTTAATATTAACATTAAGATATTTCAGATGGATAATTCTCATGATTATTTTATGACGTATTATCATCTTTTTTCATAAAGAATGTATCATCTGTCAATCCTCTTGTCCTGGCACTTCCCAATTAAGTGGTAGAAAGAAAAAATTGTCATGTTATGTCTCTTTCAAAATCAAATGCCCAAAAATATTAGAGTAGTCCTAATTGCCACTTTTCCAATCAATAGAATACCTTCAAGAATAATTGGCCTAAAAAATCTTATTAATTATTTGGCTAAATTCATCCCAATAAATAACTTCTTCTTAAAAATTCCTACAAAAATCCTTGGGCATATTGTCTATATCAACCTTTACAAATAATAAAAGGGTAAACTTGATGCTAAAGCCCTCAAACATATCTTTGTAAGGCATTTCTCCACCCAGAAAATATACAAGTGTTTTTATCATGCCACTTAAAAATTGCTTACTTCAAAAGATGACTTGTTTGATGCAAAGTAAAATCATTTCAATCAAACTCATCATCAGTAGGAAAACTCTTAATTAGAAGATGAGTTTGATAAAATATTTATAAAATATCTATCCATATGTGTCAACAAAACATCAACTTACAGACACATTATTATCAAAGGACTCTGTAATCCCACATTTAAAAATATTCTAAGGAAACTTGGAATATTAGATTTATATCATTCAGTTTGAAATTGAGTATTAATGGATCATGAGACCGACAAGTCAACCAACCTTGGCAAAGTTCCTTGAGCACACTAATTAAAAGTTTTAACTGTAAGATTGATCCTCTTATATCCCTTAGATTGCAATCCATGTGTCTCATCTTTCTATTCTAACCGTCAGCCCCTCTTGCAAACTTTTTCTTTTTTGTAAATAAGTTTGATTTATTTTCATTATAACCCTATTTGAAAAGTCTATAAATACATTCACATTTTGCATAGAAATTAAGCATTAAAATTCAAAGTAGTTTTTTATACTTTTCAACATGGTTCTTCTTCTATTTTTTCTATTAGTTATTACTTTTTCTTCCTTGTTAAAGTATTATTAAGATTCCATTGATGCAAAAAATATTATTTACTTTTCATTACTTACTCTTGCTATTATTACTTGTATATAAAACTTTTCTTTTATGAGTACAAAATAAATTTAATTGAACTTGATTTTTGAGATTTATTTCAAAAGTTGATATTAACCTTGTCATAACGTCTTGACTTGTCGGGTGGACTATCTTTTGGACTCAAGATGTGACAAAATAATGGGATGTATTAGCAAATAATCAAAACCTTATTTAATCAAAGAAAAGGGAAAAGAAGATCATCGCAAGAAAATATACAAAGAATTTTATTTAGTTTCACCCAATTGATACTACATCCTATAGACACTTTGTAGATTTCACTATGATTTGATCATAAATAGTTTAAACACTAATTCATCTAATATGAGTATAAGATGACACCCTCTCTTTATAAAGAAAATACCAAGGATGGATAAAAATATAATAAAATTCCCAAAAATGTCATTAATGAAATAACCTAAAAATATTGGATACACTTTCAGAGCTTCGCCCCAACACAACCCCCTCCACCCACCAGCCCACCCATCTGCCCGCCAACATTCTTTCATAGGAAAACCATAGTTCATTGTCTTAGATCATGCTTTCCCTTCAAAGATAGGCTAAGCAGCTGAAAACATGTTGATACTAGAGAGAAAGTGAGTTATCCATTAATTCATCCACTTTGTAATGGACTCATGGAGTTTCATTTCATAAAAAAGTTCAAAATTTTCGTTTTACACACATTTATCTACCTTTTCAGGCTTATCCTAGTGGATACACAAGATTACCTAATTGCAACAAGCTTAGGCAGAACATCAGTATATCTATCAAGCAATCTTTACATTCATCAAAATGATATTAGAAAGAGCCTCAAATATCTTTGCCCGCTTATAATTTTCACTCATCTATACCATTTATTCAAAGACAATTATTAAAATTACACAGCAGTGACAAAGTGTGAAAAAAAAACAAAAAAAAAAAGCCATAACTTTGCCAAAGATGATCAGCATGCAGATAAGTGAACTTCTAAGATCAAACATGATAACTTATTGAATAAAAGAGTGGAAATCAATTAGGTTTAGATAATTTTGTACAGCCAACCTATTATAATCTTCAGTTGCACATCTACCTTCAGCTGTTTTCATACCCACTGCAGATAATCAGCACATAATCACTTAGTCCCATGATGACCAGATAAGTATATTAAGTACTTTATAAAGAAGTTACATAAAAATACATTCAAGCATAAATTTCGAACCCTTAATTTTAGAGGAACCTAGATTCTGCAACATGAAATCGTGTTATGTTCAATTCAATATGTGCAATTTTTGTTTTTTTGGCACAATATCAATTACAGTTGATGAAATCAGCTACAACTTTGGCATGATATATTCATTTTTAATTAAACAAAAAGATAACGCCTTACAATTGCAAACTTGCTAAATTTTGCATGTAACTACACTGTTCTTCGTGTCCTGTTATGAAACTCTGCAGAAACAATGCACTCAAACTAATTTTCAGTGCCCAACAGTCACCTCTTAGCTGCGAGAAGAAAGGCTCCTGAACATGGAGTTCAAATTCTACACTCTCCATCATCTGCCTTACAAAAAAATTATATAAAAACGTCATAAGACAGCACATAATATGTCCAAAAGCCAAAATTATGTGAAGACACGCAATTGCACGCTTAAGCTCACATTGATCAACTCAGCACCCTTCTCCATGATCAATCTATCCCATTCTCTCTGCTTCAACATGAAGAACTCGTCTTCTCGTAATCCCTTCACCGAACCCAGGCCACTCAAGAACTTCCCAGTGCTTATACAACCCTCCAAAGCGCGTGCAAGGTGTTTGTACAAAGGATACGCCGGTACACCTTTCACTGCCGTCTACGGAAATCTCTTATATGAAAATTACCTCCGGGAAGAGTGTAAAGGTAAGAAGATACAGAAGTTGCTAGGGTCTTACCGAACTAATATGTGAAGGGGATAAGAAGGAGTCGTCTCGGAGGAGGTTATCGCAGTATTGACGGGAAAATCCTAATGAAACGTCAGAATCCTCCAAAAGGAAAGCAGAGAGAGTTAATCTCAGAAGCTCTTCCAAACAATCGGTAAGGAAGACAGGCGCCGCCCGCGGCGACGGCGGAGCCGGCTTCCTTTCCAAGACTGTACTGCTCATTGAGTACTACGAAGCTCGACTTTTTTAATATGAATTGAGTACTACGTCGAAGATGATGGTGGAACATATTTATAGATTTAATATAACAATTAAGATTTATTTATATAAAATTATATGACATAACAAAATCTTTCTATTGTTTTTTAAAATAATATATATATTAATATTAAATTTAAAGTAATAAATATAAAATGTTTTTAATTAATAGATAAATATAATTTTAATATGAATGAAATTTAACTTGAATTTTAATATGAATGAAATTTACCATTTCTTTTATAATTAAATTTTGTGTGAAAAATTAGATTATTATATTTAAGAGGTCATATTAATCTCTATGCATCAAATCAAGAGATAAAATTAATATTTTTAGGTTAATTTATGAAAAGGAGTGGACTTTATAAGAAATTAAGTAAAAATGAGTATATTTAATTTTTATTTAAAAAAGAGCATATATGAAAAACAATGTTTCTAGCTTTAGAGTATTTATTTCATCATATTAATGTTGCCATTATCTTATAGATCTAATATTTTATATTAATGATTGCGAGCAAAGTCATAAAATTGTCATCTTATTGCATGTTTAGGTATATGTTAGCAGCAATAATTATTTTTGAAAAAGATTGAGAGATAAATTATTATAATTTTTTCCTCAAAATTATTGGAATGAACTCGCTCGTTGTAAGAGAGTACTTGTTTTATTTGTATAAGGGGTTATACTCGTCCCACCGTAGGAGAGTACAGAGATGTCTTGTAATCTTATGAGATTACTAGTGGAATCCTAGCTAGGGGTGGCTAGGCGTTAGTTTGGGATGACTACAGTTTTCTGTAAATGTATTTATAAAATCATTGTGGAAAAAATAACTTTTTTGAAAGCTATTGTAGAAAATAACTTCCAAACATGATTTTTTTTTTTAAACAGCCAAAAAAATAATGACAAAATAAAAACTATAATTTTCAAAATACAATCGTAGTAATAAATTTATCTCAAATGAAACCTAAGCCCCAAACGAAGCCATAATGTACTTTTGCTTGTAGAATTCCTAAATTACAAATTGAAGACTTAGTACTCTTGATTGTTTATGTATATTCGTTTTGATCACTAACGTTGCTTCACATTCAAATCATTGCGAGGTATTGTTCGCCCCAAGTTATAAATGAAGATTCCCCATCAGCAATTTAATGTGTCATATCTCTTATAAGCTTAATAAATAGTGCATTAATGGGGTTATAATTGATTGCTAAAATGAGTCCCTATATATATTGGGAGGCCAAGTGCAAGCCTAATGACTCCATTGAAGCACTATGAAGCATTCGTTGTCATTATCCTATAACATCTTTTACCATTATGTAACAAAATCCACTTAGTGATGTCACATTCTACCAATCAATAATATGCCTCCATCTTTGTTAATGTCAACCATATTTATGTTAAAAGTAGTGATGTTATCGGTGCTCCCCACCCAATACATCTTATCATAGAGAGTCTAACAATCAATGATTAAAAGACGACATACTACCTTCTTGAAGTTTTCACAAAAAATGGCATATACTTTGATGCTGTGCAGCATGTGAAAATACATATCCACGTTTTTACACAATCCCTGAGTGCCTATCAAAGATGAATTAGGTGCCTCTACTATTAACCTCATGAGCCACCTAACTCTAGTTTGGATTTTGATGATAATAAACATATGATTGAAAGTTACTAATATTTGAAATTTGAAGTGTTTAAGGCAAAATTACAAATCCACTGGCTTGATCAACTAGCTCAAAAAGATCATAATTAGTAATTGTTGGGCCTTATTAGATAAATTATTTCATGTGACATAAAATGGCAATTACTTGCTTATAAAAATGAAATTAAATGCAGTATATATAATTTCATTTATCAAAAATAATTTAAAGTACTTTGAAACTTTATTTACAAAAGTTTTTTTTTTTTTTTGGGTAACTTTACACACTTGCATTAAAAAGATCATATATCCATTAGCATGTTACTAAAATCTCATTTAATTCAAGTCTTTTTAATTAATTGTCCATTATCCATATTGACATATATAAATTTCTATCACATGTTAAATAACTTATTTTTAAATTATTATAATTATTCATTTGCTCTCTCCTATTATTATTGTCTCTCCCATATATTCTTTTCATCATTTGCACTGTCATCTGTCCTAACCATACACTCCCTGTAGTAGGAAGTAACACAGACAACTCTAAACGTTCCATCTCATCAATTAACTTCTCCTGTTGGGTCAATAAACAATTTACCTTCACAGGCATCTTCCTACTTAAAGCATCAGCAACAGTATTTGCTCTTCCTGGATGATATTGAATATCCAAATCATAATCATTTAGCAATTCCATCCATCTCCTCTGCCTTAAATTTAACTCCTTCTGTGAAAAGATATACTTCAAATTTTGGTGATCCGTGAACACTTCACACCGCACACCGTATAGGTAGTGTCTCCAAATCTTCAAGGCAAAAATTACAGCGGCAAGCTCTAGATCGTGGGTTGGGTAGTTCTTCTCGTGATTTTTCAATTGTCTAGAGGCATAGGCAACTACCTTCCCATGCTGCATCAGAACACATCCTAAACCCCTTAGGGATGCATCACTAAAAATCTGAAAACCATCATTGCCTGAAGGGATAGTAAGAATCGGTGCAGTCATCAAACGAGTCTTCAACTCTTGAAAAGCTTCCTCACATAGACTGCTCCACTCAAACTTAACTGCCTTCTGAGTCAATCTACTCAAGGGTGCAGAAATCTTAGAAAACCCCTCTACGAATCTTCTGTAGTAACCAGCTAGCCCAAGAAAACTCCGTACCTCTGTCACTGTCATAGGTCTAGGCCACTCAGCTATAGCCTGCACCTTATGCTGGTCCACAGAAATGCCATCTCCACTAATCAGATGACCCAAAAATACTACACTCCTCAGCCAAAACTCGCACTTGGAGAATTTGGTGTACAGTTCATTGCCTCTTAGAGTGTGTAACACTGCCTGAAGATGACGTGCATGTAGCTCTTCATTACAAGAATAAATCAGAATGTCATCTATGAAGACAATGACAAAACTATCAAGCATTGGTTTAAAGACCCGATTCATTAAATCCATAAAGGCAGCTGGGGCATTCGTTAGCCCGAAAGGTAACACTGTAAACTCGTAGTGTCCATACCTTGAGCTAAACGCTTTCTTAGGGATGTCTTCCTCCTTAATCCTCAATTGATAGTAACCGGACCTTAAATCAATTTTAGAAAAGACTGTAGCTCCTTCTAGCTGATCGAACAAGTCATCTATCCTCAGCAGTGGATACTTGTTCTTAACAGTAAGCTTGTTCAACTCCCTGTAATCGATACAAAGCCGCATACTACCATCCTTCTTCTTAACAAAGAGAACGGGTGCTCCCCAAGGTGAGGTGCTCGGTCGAATAAACCCCTTCTCCAACAGCTCTTGCAATTGTGACTTCAACTCCTGAAGTTCCTTAATCGCCATACGATAGGGTGCTTGTGAAACAGGCTCAGCACTAGGTACAAGGTCAATAGAGAAGTCAATCTCTCTAATAGGAGGCATTCCAGGTAAGACTTCAGGAAATACATCAGGAAAGTCTCGTACTACAGCAATCTCCTTCAATTCTGGTACTTGCTTAGAAATGTCCCTTACATGAGCTAAGAAGTTTGGATACCCCTTCATAATTAAACTGTAAGCTTTCATAGATGAAATGATCCTAGAAGAGATACATCTATCACCTTGAAAGACAAGCTTCTCTCATCCAGGAAGCCTGATCTTCACTACCTTCTTATTACAGTCTATAGAGATGAACTGGTTAGACATCCAATCCATCCCTAAAATCACATCAAATTCCTTAAGAGGTAGTACAATCAACTCAACTTCAAAATCCTTCTCACATAAAGAAAGCAGGGGTGAACATATACTTGAAGCAATCATGCTAGACCCATCCGGTAACAATACTGACAATGTAGTGGGCACACTATGGACATTCAATGCATGCTTCATAACAAACTCCTGACTAATGAATGAATGTGATGCACCGATATCAAAGAGCACTCTACTAGGTACACATTGAACATAAATAATACCTGTGATCACATCAGGAGACTCTTTGGCTTCTTGCTGTGTGATAGCATAAACCCTCGGCTGCACAACAGGTCTCGTAGCCGGATAACCAGGTACTGAAGCCGATGCAGTGGACTCTTGAGCTCTGGGTCTACCAACTGTAGGCTGTCTCCCAACACTCTGCTGAGGTGGAGGAGCACTGGACCTCCCCTCCCTAGGACCCCTTGGGCAATTTCTAGCCATGTGCCCAGGCTGATGGCACATATAACAAACATTGGAGCCAGATAAACATTCTCCTTTATGAGTCCTGCCACACTTGTCACAAGCTCTACTGCTAAAAGAACTCCCACTGCTGTCAGATCTACCTTTCTTCACACTAGGCCCACTAGAATGCGTCTGAAAACTCTTGGTCTTTTCAAAACCCCTCTTCTTCTGAAGGAAATCTCTCCTCTTTTGAGTAGCCTAAAAGTCAATCTTTATCTTTCTTGCTTTTCCAACCAAAGCAGGATAGTCATCAAAACTAAAAGGGATCGGTGGCTGACGAATAGCATCACGAAGTCCTGCCAAAAATCTCTGACACTTCTCCTCAGTACTAGGAATAATCTGGGGTGCATATCGAGACAACATGGTAAATTCGGCTTCATATTGCATAACAGTCTTATCTCCTTGCACCAATCTAATGAAACGCTCATGCATCTGCCTCCTTACAGAAAGAGGCACAAACCAGTCTCTAAAGACTCCAACAAAGTCCTCCCATAGAATCTGAGATGCATCACGGCCACTATACTTTTCTAACATCAGTCCTCTCCACCATCTTTCTGCTTCGCCATCCAGAACAAAAGTGGCTAGGGTCACCCTTCTATCTGCTGGACAGTGCATGCTCTCCAAAATTTTCTCCACCCTTAAAAGCCAATTCTCTGCATCTATGGACTCTCCTGCTCCCGTAAAGAGTGGTGGTCGCATGTCCTGAAATATCTTCAAATGTTTATCCACTAAAGTCTCTTTAGGTGTCTCCTTCTGAAAACTAGGTTGTGGCTGCTCTTGAGAACGCTGGATCAACTATGTCACAGCCATCATCATCTGAGTGAAGGCATCTATATTAGTACTGCTACTCCCACCAGGAGGTGGTATCATAAATGGAACACCACTAACACCACCAGGGGGTGTTACAGCTGGAACAACTGGAACTTCCCTTCCAGTCTGCTCAGTGTTTCCATCAGTACTGCCATCAGTGGCATCACGCTCCTGATCCATAGCCCTAAATAATGAAAGTAACCCAAATTCAATAACTCATAAAACAAACATCCTATAAACGTATGCTTCCTATGATTCATATGTCATCCTAATGGCGCTTGTATTGATTCATATCTTAAATTCGCTCTGATACCACTCTTTGTCACGACCCGGCCCGATTAGCTCGTATAGACGAGGCGGGAATGGAAATCGGACAGGCAAATAAACCATAACTTCTAAAACTTTCTAAAGACATAAAGTATAACTGTAAGAACTTCAACACGTAGGAAACAAGCGCCTCTAATCATCATATAAACAAATCTAGCATTTCATATAACATATATGTACAAAGGTGGCAAAAAAAAATCTAACCAATATGATTCAGCCACCCAAAACAATCTAAACTATAACAAAATAACAAAAGAGACAAGTGGAACCTGTCACCCGGTGTACGACGGCTGTAAGTGAACCTTGGGTGGTCAGCCATCTCTCGCAGCGGTTTCTCCTGAAAAGTTTCCCAAAACTAGGGAATGAGCTACGCTCAAGTAGGAAAAACTCTATCCTATGATTTCATATGCCTTCATGTTATAAAGAAAAGTTCTAAACTGCTTGGATTTCATGCTAGATTTCGTATGCTTTACATATGTCATATTTTTCTCTATGCTTTATGTCACGTATGCCATGTCTTATGTATGTAATTAATCAACTCGTCTATTTGCCTTTACAGGCCATATTCTCCTTTTCATCATGTACATCATATATGCCTCGTATGTCATAAAATTTATGTCTTATACTTATGCTTATGCGTATGCTTATAATTATTTATGCTTATACTAATTTATATAACCGTACAGAGTACCAGAGGTGTACTGATCAGGTACACCAATCATCTTTTATGGCCAGTAATCTCATCTTTTGCCCCAAAGGGCCATATTGTGCTTTC
Organism: Dendrobium nobile; assembly: GCA_022539455.1. Lineage (NCBI taxonomy): Eukaryota > Viridiplantae > Streptophyta > Magnoliopsida > Asparagales > Orchidaceae > Dendrobium > Dendrobium nobile. The sequence goes on from CM039727.1 coordinate 39,353,722, forward strand.
GCACCATATTTGGTACTCCGAAACAAAACAAACACATGCAATCACTTATAATAATTATCAAACACTTTCAAATATTCATATGCTTGATCATGAACGTACATGTATATGAAAGAACATTCTATGCATTAAAGTGCATTAAAGTAGTTGAACTTAAACACTTGCATTATCAATTTAACAATAAAAATAAACATAAGGCATCAATTTAAACATAAAGATACATAAAATAATAGGAAAAGAGATTCCTACCTCAAAAGCTTAGTTATCCTTTCCTTTGCAAAGCTTCACTTGTCAACAATGTTCCCTCTTGAAACCTATGGATCAAAAAGTCATAACATAAGCCTCTTGCATATTAAGATCTCTCCTAACACTCTCCCTTAAACCTACTAAGAAAAATTCCTATGAAAATTTCAGTTTTTACCTAAAAATCCCTAAGGTTGGAAACCAAATTTCTTCTAATAGCATTCCAATAGCATGTTAGAACCCTTCTCTTTCCTAATTATAAGATTAATACTCTTAATTTTTGGATTAGCAAAATTAGGAAATTAGGAAAATATTTTTCTTTTCCGAAATCTCATTTTCTTTAATTTAGAGGCCTCCTAAAGACATTGGAAACAATATATGTAAAGGTCTCTACACAAAAACTAACATTTTGGAGAAACCCTAGATTTGCCCTAAAATCCAAAACTCAAAAGAATTTAACGAAACTTCATTTCCACTGTTAAAACTTCGTTCTAAAGCTATCATATTAATTTCATTCAAAAATTCTAAGTTTTGAGAAAGCCCTAAAATTTTACCTTGAGAAAAACTAGGGAAAAGTGGGGGATTTTTGCATGAAACTCTTACCTTAAGTCTTCCCTTTGCTTTCCCTAAAAGAACCTCGCCGGAAAAGCCGCCGGCCGCCTCTTGGAAGGAGCTCCCGCCGCTTCCTCCTCTCTCCCGTCGCCCTCTCTCTTCGGTCGGCCGAAAGAAATGACAAGGGATCGAATGAATCGGTCCCTAGGCGGTTGTGGGCTTAAGGAAAAATGTTTAAAGGCTTAAGACGCATGTGCCCTTCTCCCTAAAGTTTTTCTTAAAGGCTCTAAGGGTAAAATCGGAAGTTTACCAAAAATTTTACTTAAACTATCTTCGTTGATTTTTAATTCTCAAACCGAGCAAAATTTGGTATGGGTTCTTTATACCGTTTCGATCGAAATTTCGAAACGAATCTAATGAAATTTATTTCGTCAATTTCCGACGATATCTAAGTTTCACTTAAGTTCGTCGAGGCGCATTGATATGCGTGCGACGCACTCAAATGACGAATTTCGAGTTTTACAAACCAGCCCCAAAAGATCGTAGTTAGTATGGGTTGGGCCTAATTAAATAAATTATTTCATGTGACATAAAATGGCAATTAATTGCTCAAAAAAATGAAATTAAATGCAGTATATATAATTTCATTTATCAAAAATAATTTAAAGTACTTTACAAAAATTATTTGCACATTATTTAAAAAAAGTTTTATTTTTTTTTGTAACTTTACACACTTACATTAAAAGATCATATATCCATTAGCCTGTTACTAAAATCTCATTTAATTCAAGTCTCTTTAATTAATTGCTCATTATCCTTATTGATATATATATATATACATTTCTAGCACACGTTAAATCACTAATTTTTAAATTATTGTAATTATTCATTTTCTCTCTCCTATTATTATTTTTTCTCTCTCATCTATTATTTTGATCATCATTTGCACCACTTTAATTTTTTATTTGGATACAATTTTCATGATATATTTTAATATGATTATTTAAGATATTTTTATTTGATTTAAATCAATTCTCTTATTTTTAAAAATTCAAAAGCTTAAAAAAATTCCTAAAATCACATAATGGTTCTATCACCTTAAATCATGCTTAGGCCAATCATATGAAGGATTATTTCCATGTTTCTAGCTTTAGAGTATTTATTCCATCATATTAATGTTGCCATTATTCATTAGATCTTATATTTTATATTAATGATTGTGAGCAAAGTCTTAAAATTGTCATCTTATTGCGTGTTTGGGTGTATGTTAAAAAAAACTATTTTTGACAAAAAATTGAGATATAAATTATTATAATTTTTCTTTTTTTTCTTTTCTCTAAATTTTTTGAATGAACTCACCCGTCGTAGGAGAGTAAGGCCTCGTTTGATTAGGCTTATTTTCTTAGTTTCCATTTGAATAAGTTATAATCAGTTCGTGATATCTGTTTGGAAGACAAATTTATTCGTAATTACTTTTTATAAAACCCCGTATTTTGGACGGTTATGAAATTTATTCAGCCACTGCTTCTCCGTTTAAAAAACACTGTTTCCCTACCCAAATGTCCGAATTAACCCTCCACGTTCTCACCTCGACCCACGAAACCACAAAATACCTCCTTCTTCTTAAGCGGATCGCGAGCCAAATAAACTTTCGTACTCAGGAAAGCCGAAGCAAGGCCAGCTGGGGCTTACAGTAGCCAAATTCTCTTCTTTGTAGGGCTGCTGCCATTGGAGAGCTTGACGAAGGCCGACGACAAATCCTGCGGGACGGCGTAGAATCCGTTGGGACTGAGCTCAGCCAATGCCTTCCGGCGAGCAAGTTGGGGTTTTTTGGGCGCCGGTGGGCAGATGGTTGGCTGCTTCAAGGTCGAATTCTCTGACTTCGGAGTCACCATCTCATTCTCTTTCTCTTCGGTGCCTTCCACCGTCTTCATTATTATCGGCTGGAGTAATGCTAGCTCCTCCTCGCTGCCGCCGCAGTGGAATCAGAGAATTCACAAAATGCTACTTACTTTCGGCTTCGAACCCTTGTCGGCGCTCTCGCCTTCTATTCCCCCACGCCCTCAATTCTCCACTCACCGCCCCCTCACTCCTTTCTCCAGTACGAAGACATCACTTCGATGGGTCCTCCCTTTCCTCCACCTCCGCACTCCGATGCTCTTGTCTCACGTTGCTTCCTCCGCCACTGTCGAGCCATTGCAGCATCCAGAAAAGCTACAGAATGGGGAGATAGATATGGGTCTCGAGGAAGGAGATGTCGAAGAAACAGAGATAGATCATTTCAATGCGGAATCATTACTAGATATCTATGCCGACAAGGACGCGAGGCATCTTCCCTCGCCGGAGGTATTTCCTTCCAGTTTTTGCAACCAAAATTAATTTGGGTTAAAATATTTAAATAAAAAAGATTTGAAATCATGATAAATGTTTATAGCAGAGAACAGAGAGCACATGAGCAGCGAAGGATACTAAAAATAGAAATCGGAGAGAAGGTTTTTTCATTGCCCACATAGTGCGCAAATTATTAAGTGGTACGCGGATGATCATTTTTAAAAGCAGAACTCCTAAATAAATAATTTAAATTAACATAAATTAATAGCATAATTCATGGGCAATTATGTCTTTTATAATAAAATCTCAAAACCAGAACTCCTAAACAAACAATTTAAATTAACTTTCAAGTATTAATAAGCACTTTTAAAAATATTATTCAAACATATATCATTATTGAAACTCCATTTTATTGAACGGCTTTTTCTCAACCTCCTTTTTTAAAACTCCTTTTTATGTAAGCATAAACCGAATCAAACGAAGCCTAAATGTTTTATTTGGATAAGGGGTTGTACTCGCCCCACTGTTGAAGAGTACAAACAGATGTCTTCTAATCTTATGAGATTATTAGTGGAATCCTAGTCAGGGGTGGCTGTGAAACCCTTTGCTTTCAAGTTTTGTTTTTTATAAAATTCTGTAAGATTTGTCCTGTACGAAATGGGGTTCGTCTGAGATGAACAGTTAAAACTTTTGATTTCGTCTGTACGAATAGTCTGGACGATCTGAAGGAGTTTTGAACAGAGCCGATCATCACAGGACGAAAAATAATTATCGTCCGTATGATCTGCGTACAGAGGAGATCATCCCAGGACAAAAATCAATTATTGTCTGTACGAATGTGGTTTGAACACAGTACAGAGCTGATCGTCCCGGGACGAACGAAAATTATCGTCCATTCGATCAAAAATATCTTCCCTTTATTTAAATGTCATTTTGATCCGGTTAGAGAGAGAAGGAGAGAGAAAGAGAAGGAGAAGAAGAGGAAATCCAGTTTTTGTGCGACTTCAGTTCGTTTTCGTTCATCGCTACTGTTGAGAAAGTTGTTCGACTCGAGGTAAGGCACATTATGCCTTTCTCAATTTTCAAATGCGAAAGTTTTGACGAATCTTCCGATTAAAATTATGTATCCGTTAGCGAAAAAACGGGGATAACTTTGCACTGATAGAGCTTTTACCGCGTAACTTTTTATATGTCATAGAGTTGATAATTCTGCACATTTTGGATATTTTCTGAAAGCTTTTCACCAAGTAATTAAAAATATAAAGGGTTTTTATTAAATAGAAAATTATCAGGATGTTAAAAAATAGTGCAACAGTACAAGAAAAGTTTTGAGATATTGTTTTACACATTCTCTGGTAATTTGTTGATTTTCTGAAACTGTGCATTTTTGCCTCGTTGAATTTTTTGTTATCTTATGTTATACAATCTGATAATATTTTGATATGTGTTTAATTACATTGTAAATGATATGATGTGATGATGTATATGCATATGTGATTGAATGAAATCTGCTGGGAGTTATAAGAGGTCAGAATCATTTGAGATTCTGTCTGTGCCATGGAATAAAGTGAGGCATAAGGGGCCAGAATCCTTTGAGATTATGTCTGGGTCCGGGAAATAAAATCTGATATGAATAATTCTATCTATCTGATATGTTCTGGTGCTATAAGCACAGAAGAAGGCATAAGGGGTCAAAATCCTTTGAGATTCTATCTGTGTCAGGGAAAATTTGAATAACTCTAAAATATGATTTGAACCATTATGTTACTTGAATTTCAGTTTATTATCTATTTTGTTATGATATCTGATATATCCGTTTTGTACGATTGTCTATTCTATTATTTGACTTATCTATTCTGTACGACTATCTAATTTATATGTTCTGTATGATTATATAATTCATCTGTTCTGTAAGGTATCTGATTCGTATGTTCCATTTTGTCAGTTCAGTGAATTATTTTAATTATTCTAAACTGCTTTTGAATATGTTGTAAAATGGTTGAAATGAAAAGAATATTTGGGAATTTAGATTAGCTTTTGTGACTTGCTGAGCTGTTAGCTCAATATGGTTTTTACCCATAATTTTTAGGAAAAGGTAAAGGGAAAGAGATTGTGGACTAGCGATTCAAGATCTTATCTGAAGTCTTTGGTATTTTGTTATTTTGATTTTTTTGTACAGTCATGGCTAGTTATTCTTCTGTTATGTATTTCTGAAGCCATGTACTGTAATGTATATGAATATTTGATGAATGAAAAGAAATTTTGTGGATGAGTTTCTCTATAATTAGATGTTTCAGTAGCTTTATGATTCTGTATTATGTGTATGAATATGGGAAGAAAGTCATGAAAACAATTCCGAAATTAGATCCTGGGGTTCACTTGTCACGGCTCAACACGATAGGACCTGTCCTGGTTGGGTTGGGTTGTGACAGTGGCTATGTGTGGACATAGGTTAATTTTGGGGCTCGACCGAACCACATTAAATTATTATGTATGTTATCACTTTTTATTCTCTTGCACAATTTGTTTTGTTATAATCTTACTTATTTTTTTAGCATCATTTTTTATAAAATTAAAATTAATATTTTATCAGTGCTAACATTTTAAAGATCACCCAATTCACCCCTCTCTCACTTGGGTGCCACAGTAACTCACATCTACAAGCAGGAACTAGAGGAAGGAGATCAAATAACATCTATGAAAGAACTCCATGACTCGTTAGACTCGACTTCTACAATGGTGAATGTGAGTGCATATAACCACCTTTTTAAACGATACCAATAGTAGCTAATATAGTGCCTGAATGCCCAAAAAATGCCTTTGAAGTGACTGTTTCCAATGACTTGGCTTAGGCGTGTCAATTTCGGGTCACGGGTCGGATTCGGGTCAAACCCGGAACTGACCTGATGCTGTTCAGGTCAACCCAACACGACCCGAAACCTGGAGTCTTGGATGTGGGCACGGGCTTGGATGTGACAGCCGGCAAGCTTGGCTAGCCCTCATGCGAGCCTGAACACGGTCACGCGGACGGACCTCGGGCTCAGTCGCTCAAGTCCTCGCCTCCTCGGGATATGCAGGCACGTGGGTGAGTGCAGAGTGGGGCAGCCAGGCAGGGGTGGGATTTGCCAAGGGTTGACAGGAAGCGGCGGGCAAACAGGGCAGGGGCGTGATTAAGTTTGGGCAGCGGTGACTCACGTGGCACTACGACAGCTCGGCCAGCGCCTCAGCGGGCAAGCAGGGGGCGGGGTCACGCGGCCATGCGGGATTGGCCAGGTCAACCCGAACCCGACCCGATTTCTAAAACGGGTCGAAAACTCTAACCCGAACCCGACCTGGTTCGGGTTCAGGTCAACCCGATCCCAAAATTTCCGTGTCATGTTCGGATTGGGTAAACCCGATCCCGATTTTTTTTTTTTTTTTTTTTGAAAGCTATTGTAGAAAGCAACTTCCTAACACAATTTTTTTTTTGAAGCTACGAAAAAATAATAACCAAATAAAAATTATAATTTTCAAAAAACAACCGTAGTAAGAAACTTGTCCCAAATGAAACCTAGGCCCCAAACTCATTAAAATTAATTTAAAATTAATGTAAAATATATATACAACTTGAAATTTCATTAATGAAATTATTGAAGCCTAAGACTAATCCTAAGAAAATGTATTATTTTGAAAATAATGTAATGAAATAAGTCAAATTTCTATTAAATCTGTACCAGAATACCCCCAAAAATAAGAAAAAAATATAGTCAGACTTATGATTGCTTTTAACTTACGAAACCAATATGAGTATTGAACCCCAACGCATGAACCTGATCAGGCTGAACAACTCATCACATTAACAGCAAAGTACATTCTAGCTTCATTTGGGGCGGCTTTCTTAATGCTTTCTAAAACAATTTTTTAGTACAAAAATTTCTAATTAAGAAATTATTTAATACTAAAAAACTGCTTTAGAAAGCAGTAAAAAAAAATCAACCCAAAAGAAGCCTATATTAGTTTACATTACAGTATTACACCACAACAAAAGCAGTTGAGGAACCTGTGAAATAGCTTATTGAACCTAAGAAGCTCTTGGAAGCACCAAAATGCCTGAATCTGTAAACCCCCGGCAATGAATCTTGGGGAATTCTCCACTCTAGAGTGGCATGGCTTTGGGCACTGAGCTTTGAAGGTCTAGACCACTTGAACAGCAAGCAGAAATCATCATCATCATAAGCAGGAACCCAGTTTTGGCTGGAATCTAGGAACTCAACCAGAGCAAAAGTTCCATTTGTCAGGAGATCGTTTCGAGGACAAGCGGACCAGAATGTGGCAGAGACGACGCCGCCGTGCTTGAATGTGGAGTTGATTGGCACATCATTGCTCATGTCACCGAAACGTAGGCCAGCAGGAGTTGAATCTACTATAACAGGAGGGAGAAGACTGATTTGCCTGTCAAGCAAATCTGGAGGTTGAGGGCCTTGATCATGGAGGTTTTGGTCAGTGAGGAGAGCAGAGGCAAGCTTTCTGAACTCTTGAATGTAAGCACTTAGAGTGTGTGGGCCGTATAAAGTGGAAGCTCCCTGAATTCAAAGAATGATTTGGGTTAGTTTGATGGATCCAGCAAATGAGAGGAAATTGGAAAGAGAATGGTCCATCTGAGTCCATCAAATTAGTTTTATCATATAGTTATGTATATTTGTAATCCACTTTATTCTTCAATACATTCGGGTGAGAGCCCTCAAATATTTTTATTTGGAGAAAAAGTTTGAAATGGTTTCGAAAAAATTCGAGTGGGATTTCATCTCTTAATTCTTCAAATTCAATCCAAAATAATCCTCGACTTCTTAAATCGGAATCAAAATAATCCAACAGAAAATTTATTTTTGATCATATTTGAGGGCTTAAGAGACTATATTGAACACATTTATAATATAGGACTAAAATGACCTCATATAAATAGTCTAACATCAGGTAGAGGTAGACCTAAAAAACTTGGTTAGAAAATATTAAAAATGATCTTTCTTTATTAGATTTAAATGAGAATTTGACTTTTAACATGACACAATGGTGAGAAAGGATTCATGTAGCTGACCCCACGTAATGTGACAAAGGCTTGATGTTATTGTTGTATTTACATTAAAAGATATGAGACAGAGAGCAAAAAGACGAATCTTCAAGATTTTCATGCTTATTCACCATTCAAGTAAATTATCAAAGAAATGTTCCAAGAGAAATTTGCTATTATTAAGGTTAAACAAACCTCGTATCTTTGTATCTGATACTCCTCAAACGTTGTCACATATTGGGAGTATGTGTTTGTCAACCCAGCAATCACTATGTGAACATTATTGTCAAATTCTCCATTACCATCACCAGTAAGCACTTCTTTTACAGCATCTCGGAGTCGCCTTCCAGCCATTGTTGTAAACTCTAGTAGAAAAACAGATTAAGGGATGAAAAAAGGATATTCGATTCTGGAAGTTTGCTTCAAGAAATTTTAGAAAAAATTAATCTCAATAGATGTCTTGTTTAGACATCCTATAAAGAAAATGTCTTCCCAAAATTTCATAATCCTATAGACATTAAGAGAATCTCTTTCAGAGAATTCATGCCATACTTCTTTAGTTCATAATTGTTTTTATGGATGTCTAATAATTTTTAGTTATATTTATCTTTTAACTGTAGTTGCATTGCTTTATAGTTCAATCGTATTGAGGGGTAACACATGAAGTATTAAATAAATAACTTGCGTAGCAAAATCAGTCTCATCCTGATACAATTTTTTTCTATTGGCAATAGTGAAACATGAGCTGTTTATGTAAAAAGAGAAATTATATGGCAATTACCTCCAGGAACACAGAGGATGACAACTTGCCCCATACGAAGTATCTGAATTGGAAGAATCGAAGGCTGCACAAACAAGATGACTAATATGAAACCGGAAGAGCAGCAAATTAAACAAAGCAGGATGAACAAAAACAAAGGCTGCAGCCATCCAAAGGAGACACTGCAAACTATTATGGCACCCTAATATTTCCTACATAACTTCAAAATCTCTGTTTTTTTTTTTTTTTTTGAATTTGTATCACTGTAAAAACTATGACAACGCCTTCCCTTTCTGTTATTAATCCTTCAAATGTTTTTAAGCTGCACAAAGAATATTATGGGAAACCAGCTTAAGATCAATCAAGTTGATCTAAGAGAAGGAAAAAGTAGCATCTGAGACAAAATTTAAAATAAATATTACTAGCTTACACATTTAAAAAATACTCAATCACCCCATATAGGGATCCACACTTTTTTTATAATTCTCTATCATCTATTACCTAAACACCACCCATTGTTTGATGTAGAAATTAAGCACAAGGCAATCATGTAGAACCATCAAGTTGATTCCATTCGGGGTGATTTCGTCGGATCTCAATTAAATTGAGAGTTTCCTGTTAGTCGTCTTGAGGTAACTTTTATTTCTTTAAAGATAAACACAACCTTCTTCATTAGATATATTATGCATGATAAATTTTTATTTAACAGCAGTAAGAGGATGCCATATTCATATACATTAAGGTACCAGACTTTGACAGGGTAAGCTGTTACTAACCGCCCAATCATAGGGTAGCTTCATTTCACCAGTGTCAAGTAAAATTGGTTTAGGCTTCTGACAATCAACTTGCTCTTTGCTTGGGGCCTTCACCAAGCTCCCCACCACTTTCCAGAACGGATTACCCTGTTACAAAAAATATGACTCGAAAATCCAGAGTTATAGCATTCTCTATGTAAGAAGATAAATAACCGCAAAATACCTGATTATCCCCCTGCTTGAAATCAAAAGCTCCAGGACCATCAGTGGTACCTGCAGCAAAAGCAAAACCCATAGCTGCAGGGCAAGTTTTTACCACCTGCTTCCCTTCACTACTTGACACATTAACCTCAAGCTGTGAAAAATCTATGTAAGCATGATGAAACTCGACTTTCCCCTTTATTTGCTCAGAGGCAGTATTAAAGAGATCAACAGCTTTAGTGAATTGCCTATCACCAATGATGCGCGTACTTTCAATTTCATCTGGATAACTGATAGAATTTAACGGTCAACAAGTAAATTTCACTAGAAATAAATAATATAATACAAAAATAATGCAAGGACAAAAGTGACTACCCAGGGCCACGTCCATAACACAGCTCATTCTTTCCATTGCAGGTGCTGTGATTGAAATCACAAGGTAACCCAGTGTCAATGCAGAAAGTTCCTAGCACATTTGGACTGACATCTCCACAATTTGTCTGACAAAATGCAGACACAAAATTTGGTTGGCTTCCCTGCGAAAACGTGTTTCGCACCCGTTGAACTATACTCTGAGGACCTGATAACTGCTTTCCACCTGATGCCTTGAAGGAGGAAACAAGCTCCTTTAATTTGTTTGCTGCACAAGCCAGCCAGTAAAAGTTTACATTGAAATAAATACAATGATAAGAAGCACCTAATAGTCAGCTTACACATGCTACTGAGTATAACTAGAGATGCTAAGACATACAGTTCTCATGCACTGGAGGGATAATGTTGGAGACCCTGCGTGGAAATCCTTGTTGATTGTTGTGAGTGCCAGAAGCAGCAACATGACTACTGTGACTTTGTGTACCTAAACTTTTCTGTTTAGCCCAGTCCTCCATGAAACGTGCAGCAGCCCCTTTGTTGTCACCACTTATCAAGGAATTTGTCCGGCTCATTGAAGTTCCATGAGTTGCAAACCAGTTGAAGCTACCAATTGGACCCCATTCATTATCTGTAAACTTCAGAAGAGTCATCTGTTTATCAACATTATACTGATATTGGCTTCTCTCTGAAGCGGGATTGTTCAGGTAAGCACTTGGGCTGCGGTTTATACCAGCATCTACTTCTCCTGAATATAAAAATTGGGGATTTAATTACATCATGTCGCCAAAGTGTTAAAATGACTAAGTGACAAGATTGTGCTTATATAGAAAGAAGTGGATGGTTAGTGATAACAAGGTAAATGCTTTCAAGCCCTAGGAAATTTGAATTAAATCCTGAGGATTGCCCCCACCAATGGCGATTAAAAAAATAAAACAAAATATAACATGAACTCTATACCAAGAATCAAGTGAATCTCCATGAAAGATTGCTAGTTTTTAAGGAGTAATATCACATAATTAGATAATGTAAATAATCTCTTGAAATGCATCACCAAACTTGTAAAAATAACATAGAGTAGAGGCAAGAGTAAATCCATTTTACTACCTACCATTACGCTAACATTATGATACGCCCTAGGGTTTCACACTTTGGTTTTGCCCTAATTCCCCTCAAAAGAGAAGAATCTCTTCACCAAAACCAAGGAGAAACAATCACCAAAGAAATGAGATGAAGAACAAGAACCTTTGTATTTGAAATCAAAGAGAAAACAAGATAAGTTTGTCCACTTCGAGAAGGACAAGGTCTCCCACAAGAAACCCTAGAGAAAAACAAGAAGAAAACTAGAAAGAGACTTCACTTCCATAATCCCCAAAAAGCTGAACCCTAATCCCCCCTTCATACCACTCCAACTTCTTAACTCCTCCTTAAATTACCCCTCTCAATCCACCCTCCAACTCCCCTCAACATTCCCCCCCCCCCCCTCCCCCTCTCAGCCGTTTGATCAAAAGGTGGGCCCACCGTGGCTTCCCCCCCCCCCTGCTCCCCTCGGGTTCGCCCGCCCTCCCTCTCCGTCTGTAGACCCGCCCGGGTCTGGGCGGATGGACCGGGTGAACCGGTCCATCAATAGCCAGTCCATCACATTACATATTCCTTTCATAATGACTATAACAATCGGCAATCGCTTGCTTCTAAGATTTAACTTATATATGGTGGGAATGAAAACATTTCAACCTTTTCTGGTTACATATAAAATAACTGGATGAACACCAAATCATTGTGATATGTTTGTCATCAAAACTATCAATAAATTATGCAAATTACTTATGCTTCTAAGAACTCTTAATTTTTTTCTTTTTTTGTATATTAAAGCTTGCAATGACACAAAGTGTATGGTATTGCCGTATTGCATACCATTAAAAGCACTAACTAATTTGCATTTTGGTTTATTTACTTGGCGAGGAATGATTGGAAATATAATGGATATGCTGTTGATAGTAAAATAATTATTAAGGGAGTGATGAACCAAATGTTGCTTCCTATGATGCATAGATACGGACGACGACATGGATACAACACGATACAAATACGGGGCTCATCAATTATTAAAAATATAGAACCGGACACCTGTCCAGCCCTGAATCTCAGATCTCCTCCAGCCTCTACAACTCCACAAAGTAGCCTAGCGCCCTGCTCCTTGTATTGACTTGACCATGGTTCTGAGTGAAATAGTAGTTTTGGACAAGCTAGGATCCCTTATAATAACCCCTTTCCTCCCTTCAACCTTGAACTCCATCATTAACATCTGCCAATCAAACTTGATCTTTCCCAACTTCTGCAACCATTTCATTCTCAAGATGGCATCAGTTCTCCCTAACTTCAATGGGAGAAAGTCCGCCCTCACCTGGATTCCCTACCCCCCTACACACTTCTCTACCTGCCTACGTCTTCCCAGTGCCCATCATCACTCCATAGCACACCGTGTCCACAAGTTTCACCCCCAATTGCTCTACGACTTGGTTGGAGATGAAGTTGTGGGTAGCCCCACCCGGCCCACCATCTATCAACACCACCTCCTTGTTTGCTATTTCTCCTTTCACTTTCAATGTGTGATTTAGAGTGAATACCACCACTGAGTTCAAGGAAATATCTGTCATGTCTAAATGTAGCTTTTCCCCTGCCATCGATACCTCCCTCCAACCTCCCTCAGCTTCGTCATTATCATAGACAATGAGAACCAGAAGAGTTCGATCCTTACACATATGCCCTGATATATACCTCTCATCACATCTAAAGCATAACTCTTTTGCCTACCTATCATGTACCTCTATTTCTACAAGACACTTGAAGTTGTCTCCAAGGAGAACTCCAGTTCCTTTCTCCTTCGGTTCTTCCCTTTGAAACGACACCATTTGGGTTCTTGGTGCCAGGGTCGTAGATGTACCCCTATAAGCCCCTCCCATGATGTTGCTCCTGCTGGCCTTCTCCCTCCGATATTTTTCCCATTGTTTCTCTTAGCCCTTAAGTCTAAGCACCTTGTTATTGTATGTTCTCCCTAAGCCCCTTCATGAAATTCCCTTCTAACCCTTCCTCGAAAATTCCTCTCAATCTTCCAAACAGCAACTAAAACTTCTCACGATACTCCATGACTGTCCCATATTGAGTTATGGCATAAAACTATTCGTGGAGGTCTCCTTCTTGAAAGACACAAAAGCGCTCCAACAAACACTCAAATTCCCCCCATGAATAGGTTGGATATCAAGCTTCCCTCCACTGAAACAAGGTCAAGGCTTTTCCCTCCAAACATAGCCCTGCCACCATGAGTTTTTCCCCATCCCTTAGGCCATTGATTGCAAAGTAACGCTCCACCCGATACACCCAACCCTAAGCATCTTTCCCTTCAAACACCGACATCTTCAACTCTCTCGATCTCGCATCCATACCCCAATGGCTTCTCCTTCTATTAGTTCCTCCTATGTAATGGTGTGAACCTATCCCTTCCTCCCTTAGCTAATTTGGACCCCATGACTCTGCCCAACCATAACCTCCTCCATTCCACCTCTCCCCCTATGCTCGGGTAGTCTTCCAAAGGGTTCAGCCTCCCCCCTCCTTGTTGTCCTTCTTTCAAAACGCTGGTGAGGCTTTTGAATGCATTTCGATCAACTTCCTCATCATGTCTTCTATATTTTTGAGGAGGTTTTCATGCTCTCTATGGATGAGAGCCACCCTTTAATGTTGGAATATCTTTTCTCCACTTTGGCCTTGAAATTTTCTATCTCGCCTTCCAACACCTCCATCTTCTTTGCTGCCATTCACATATTTAGGTTCCAAACCATGAAAAACAACAAAAATTAGCGAATCTAGTCTTCAAACGGTGAAAATCAACAAGGTGGGAAGAAAAATGCAACTGAAATCAACGATGGGGATTCAAATTTCAACCCACGACACCACTCTGAAACCAATTTGTTAGAAGTGCTTGCAGAATTGAAAAAGTCTTGGCTGAAATCTGATTTCAACAATTTCAGAAAATCAACGACAAGAAAACTAGGAATATAACACACAAGAACACTTTTTTTATTGAAAGTTTTATAAAAGAAAGACAAGATACAACTGGATTTTCAATTGGAGAGGAAGATCCGGCTCTCCCAAATCTCTAGCCGTCGGCTAGAGCCTAAACACCCTAAGAATAATCTAAATTCAGCAAACAACACATACCCTAACCCTAGAAAAATCACCTACTTAAAACAAACAATAAATAACAAATACCCTAACAGTCCTTTCCCATTTTCCTCTCAAATCTTCCCTATTTCCTTAATTATTTCCCTTCCAAATCAGCCCTCAAATTAACCCCCAAACCTACCCTCTTCAATTAGGAAACATTTACTTATTATTCCCCTACAAATCAGCCCCCAAATCTATCATCTTCAATTAAGAAATATTTTCTAATTAATCCATTCCAAATCAGGCCCCAAATTTGCCCTCAAATCTGCCCTCTTCAATTAGAAAAGATTTCCTAATTAATGCCCTCCAAATCAGCCCCCAAATCTTCCCTCTTCAATTAGGAAATATTTCCTGATGAATCCCTTTCAAATTAACCACCCTCTCCTGCGGCTCCCACTCCCGCCGTATCAGTTATTTTATTAGAATACATTATAATTTTTCCAGGGGTATTTTCCCTAATTCCTTAGAAGATATGGATGCTGCCTTTTATCTCAAAGATTTCTGATAGGATGTGATGAATCTCTCTTATTTTTTTCAATTTAGTGCATATTTCCCTCTTCTCAGTTCCTGCTAATTGGATTCATTTCTGGTCGTTGCCTTCCCTCATTTGAAAGCTGGTAATTATTCTTTGGGTACCTTCACATGGTAGATTCAGAATTGATTGTTTATCTTCTTAACAAAGTTTTTATGCCCGTTGTTATGGTCATATCAGGTGGCATATTCAATAAATTTCTTTAGTTTGGTTTCCTTACTTACATATCTCTCTAATCAACTATTTTGTTTTTAATATCTTCTGGTTGAAAGAGTTATCATGCCATCTTGTTCAATTTGAAGTTTAATCTTAGTGTGATGGAAGATTCAGGAAGACAGTTCCACTTTAGCAACAAGTTGACTAACATTGTATTTTACAGGCTATTTGTTTGTATTTTAATTTTATTGCCTCCTTGTAGCTGGATTCATAACTACAGAACAGCGTTGAGGTTTATGCAATGTGAGTCAAGGTACGCAGGCATTACTTTCTAGTGCCTGTTTTGGTCAAATCCGTTTGCCTAAAACAACACCTTAAGCTGCTCAACTCCTAGTCGCAAAAAAAAAACCATGATAATAATAATAATTTCCATTTTAGGAATGTCTAACAAATTTAATCAAATAACATCTGTAATTTACAATTTGATCTTAGCCTTCTTTTATAAAGCTATAATCTCTTAAATAACAAATCCTTCTAGTATTCTTTGCATTTCTGAATTATTAAGGAAAATTTTAATTTAAAAAAATAACAATGCCAGCCCTGTTATAGCCATAATAACTGTCTGGGAACAATAAAACGAATAAACCAGCAAATAATAGGATTAAGATCAAGAAGTTCTGCCAAAAGCATGCTAAGCAATAAGAAGCAACAAATGCAACGATGCTGATAAAAGTATACCCTATCACTTTACCTGTATTTACATAAATTGATCCAGGCCGTAGGTTTTGATGAGCTTGTATGATGCTTTTCTCTATGCCATCAACAATGACGTCAAATGACTGTCGCACAAAGCCAAGAGAAGTTACTATGTACACAACATATTGAAGATAACCCCCAGGTCCAGCATGGGTATGGATGCCACTTATGGCCACATTTTGTTCACTATAGAGGTCACCATACCTGCAAAGATGTGATGGACTGTCAGAGCATACATAAATATAATACAGTAGCTATCAATTAAGTAACGTCACTATTCTAAAAGCTTTGAAGTATAACAGTCTTAAGAACAAAGAGAAGACATTAAGTTTATCGATTTTATGTGTTTTTATTATAAGAATGCTAGAGGGAGGGTTGTGATCAAGGAGGCTCTTCACACAATGGTTGGACTAACCCTAGAGAAGGCCACCTAGTGAATCAAATGATAATTCACCACTTACCAAAGGATCTTGGCACAAGTGGTACAGTATACTCATTGGCTTTTAATCTAGAAATCTTAGACACCCATATCAATGGATACAGTTATGATGAATTCTCTAGAATCATGCAGTCCATAATTTCTAATTGATATTGCACCCATCTTTTATATATATATATATATATATATATATATGGCTTGACCGACCTAATAATTAATGGGACATATTTCCATCATTCAAAAAACAAAAAAGATGTGGTTCACTATATTGGCTTGCATCAAATCAACAAATGACTGATATCAGCATGAATGCCAACTCATCAAAAAAGTCATATCTGATATCACCACGAAGGGACTACCACTTACCACTTTATCACATGAAGCCAAAACCCAATGGACATGCAAGGCCATTAGACAAGCAAGGGGGAGATATATATAGAGAGAGAGAAGATTCAATATTATCTCTCTTCATTAACCATCCACCTTAAGTCCCTCCAAATCCCTTGTAATTATTATAATATCTTTTATTTTATTTTAAATTAATAGTCGATTTAAGGATTTTTTATGATGCTTATAAATCAATAAATAGGAGGCTTATATGACATTTTTTTCATGACAAGGCATACTAAAGAAGAAAAAAAATTAATGTTTTCCAACTAAATATTATCTAGCAAGATTCTCACTCTTTCTCTCTCATACTTTCTTTCCTATTGAGATGTTCTCTCACTCGGTAAATTATTTCATTGTAATCACTGTCTAAAATTGTGAATAAGAGGCATGTCTTGAGGGGCGCTTCTGCGCAATTCTACTTAAAAACTCCTCAAGGTGCATGCCTCTAAGCAGGATAATGACGCATACACTTTGGATTGACTGAGGTGCACCTTGAGACATGCTTTGCCTCTGTGGCTTGAGATGCACGCCTCAAGCAAATTATTGTTTTAAATCATTTTCTACTAAAAATCCCTAACTTCTCACTAAACCAAAACAAAAACCCATCCCATGCCTTCCTCTCATGCAACGGAAGCGCCGAATAGAAAGGAGGAAGTTCCCCCACTCCTCCCGTGTCGCCAATTCTCGTTAGTCGTTGCCGAAGAACTCCAAGCAACCTAATGTCGTTGCCACCTTCGTGTTCTCCTCCAATCACCACTCTTCTGTCCTCCAGAAGTACTATTTATTTTATTTCAAAATTTTTCTTAAATTTTTTGAAACCCTTTTGTTTATTTACTTGTCTAATTTTGGTTATTTAAGTATATATTTTTATTGCTAGTTTAAATTTGCTTAAATATGATATTGTTCACAACTTATATCATTTGTGCTAATTTAGGGTTTTGTAGATGATGGTTATAGGCACGGAAAAAATCACATTGGGTCATATGAAGGACCCCGATGTAGAAACATTACATTCAAGTTAATGTGGGAGGCGACGACAAAATATATGTTTACTTGAAATGTAATTATTGTAATGAGGTGAAGGGTGGTGTAATAAGAATAAAGAAGCACCTATTTGGATTCCATAGGAATGTGGCACCATATTCCAAAATGCCCAATAAATGGAGGAAATCAAAGCATATATGAATAAGTCAGCAATATTGAAGCATCTATCATAGCGACAGTTCGATGAAAAAATTGATGTTGGCTCGTACTACAGGAGTGAGCATATTGGTTTGGATCCATTATGCTCATCGTAACCCATGTCATCAAAATTTTTATCATATCTGATAGATGGTCAGATACAAATAATAGAAGCTTAATTTTATTTTGTGGAGTATTTGATGGTATTGCTCATGAGATTGAGAAGCTTTTGATGGTTTAAGTGGTGACAGATAATGTCTGTGCTTATAGGAAAACATGTGCAAAGCTTATGGAGAAGAGGAAGATCTTATATTGGATACCATCTGCCACAAATTGTATAAACCTGAACCATGAAAAACATGCGGAGCTACCACAACATAAAAATGCACTATCTAAAGCCCAAAAAATTTGTATTATATAATCATTTATGGGTTTTTACACCTATAAGAAAGTTTCGAAAGAAAAAAAATATTGAAGCTTGTAGCAGCAAGATTTGCCACTGTTTATTTAACTTTGCAGAGAATGTTGGAGTTTGTGGAGCATGTTGGAGGCGAGATAATATCTGAAGGCTATGTTCACTTTAACATAGTGGTTGAGTTGTGCTTCAGGCAAGAAAACATGTAGGAAAGAAGAAAGATTATTTTGAATGACAAATTAAAGCAGATTGTAGTTCATGCTATTACAACAAATAGCCACTAGTATAAGTTTTGAGGATGATCATGATGAGAAGAAGCCTGCAATGAATTTCATATATAATGCAATGGATGAAGCAAAGGAGTTGATTGCCCACAACTTAGGAGAAAAAGAGGGTGGCTATAGGCAATGTTTAAAATTACGCAATTAAGTATTGAGGCGTTTTTCATTTGTGAGGCAAAACGTAAGACTCAAGGCGTTATGAGTCGTAAGCCTCAAAATTAGAAAATTGCATAAAGTTAAAATGATAATTTTTTGTATAATAATCAAATAATATATTAAAAATTGATATAAGAAATAAATTGGCATATACACAAAAATGCATAAGATATAAAGTGACAAAATCTGCTCTCTTTTCAAAATTTTAATTCAGTGTTTTGCACTCTATTTTAATTCGTTAGGACTCATTTCATGAATATAATTTGCTAATTCAGAATAAAAATAAACATCTTATGATGTTATGCCAAGGGCAATTTTGATAAACTCTCTAAAGCAAGTTTTGATAAATACATTATGATGGAAATTGATGAAAAAAAATGCAAAGTAAACTTTTGATAAATTCTTAATTTATTAATTATTATGTTGTTCATTTTTAATGCATTCAAAATTTCATTCAATTTTGATTTAAATTTAAAAAACCACAAGTTGACATGTTTTATTAACTTGATGTTATGCCACATATTTAATAAGCTAATGATACACATCATAAAGAAACTGATCATCCAAACCAATTGAGAGCACTAATAATAAAAAAGAGGTAAAAACTTTGTAAGCGCAAGTCAAACAACAACATACGAGTCGAGCATATGAGTTGATGAACCTACCTGCTCGATCTACAAAGTACGTTTAAGGGGAGAAAAATGCCCACTGCTGTAATGAACAAACTCCCATCATCGTTACTTTTGATCCAACAAGAAGAACATCATCAAAAGTTCCTGACTTCCAATCCAACAAGGCATGTCGTCAACCTATCTTGACTTTCGATCAACCATGCAACGTCGAAGAAGGCGAAGAAGCTTTTAGTGACTTGTTCAAAAATTTACCTTACAGGCGGTGCAACAGACGAAGTCGAATAGTAGGAATGAAGGCACTCGACATTAGGTTTAGGTTTTAATAACTTAATTTATGTTTTATTTTGAGACGAATGCCTCACAGAAGTGAGGCAAGGTGCGCCTCAAGGCGCGCCTCCGTAGATTTGAGGCGTACGCATCACGGTTCGAGTTCGAAGTGTCTGCCTCGACGCATTACAGGATCGAATTGCACTGAAGGTGCACCTCTTATTACGTAATTTTAAATAATGGATATAGGGAATTTGAGCTATTAATAATGAAAAGTGGGAGTTATAGTTTTATCTTTACTTACATGCAGCAGGCTACTATCTGAATTCTGAATTCTCGACTCAATATGCAAAAAATAAGTGAATAAATCCTAACATAAAATTGTATTACACCTATGTTTTCAAATTCAAACTGGACCGACCGGTTCAATCGGTTCGACCGTGAACCGGTCCAGTTGCCGGTCCGATCAAATTGGAAAATTGGATTTGCATTGAACCGGTGCAAACCGATTTGAACTGTCGGTTCAAATGGTAAACCGTCGAACCAGTTCCAATTTGGTTGAAACGACCGGTTCAATAAATATTATTTTTTATTTAAATAAAATTTTTAATATTAAATTTTTATTTAATTAAATTTTATTAAAATTTTAAATTACAAGAAGAAGATTTAAACATTGCTTTTTTATGGTGATAAAAGTAAGGTATCTGTTGGATCGAAAGTTCCTGACTTCCAATCCAATAGGGCTCAGGGCACATCGTCGATCAATCTGGACTTTCGATTGATCATGCATGTCATCGAAGAAGGCGAAGAAGCTTTTAGCGACTTGTTCAAAACTCTACCTTACAGGCGGTGCAACAGACGAGGTCGAATAGTAGGAACGAAGGTACACGACATTAGGTTTAGGTTTTAATAACTTTATTTATGTTTTATTTCGAGGCGAAAGCCTCACAAAAGTAAGGCAAGGTGCGCCTCGATAAATTTGAGGCATACGCATCACAGTTCGGGTTTGGTTGAATCGGTTCTAGTTTGGTTGAACCATCCGGTTCAATAAGTATTATTTTTTATTTAAATAAAATTTTTAATATTAAATTTTTATTTAGTTAAATTTTAAATTACAAGAAGAAGATTTAAACATTTATTTTTTTATGGTGATAAAAGTAAAGTATCAGCATCTACCACAAGCCATCTATAGAAAGAATTAAAAAAAAGGTATAGAAAAAATTTAAATTTTTTAGAACTTCTTTAATTTGGAGTATTACTCTAATTTTTAAGTTGATGACAAATATTAAGGAAAGAGAAAAATGATTGAAATTGATGAAGAAGTAGATTGAATGACATTAGACTTCACAAGAGATGAGACAGAGAAGAAAGCAATTTGTTACGACGATGACTCAAATGAAAAACATCTAAGTTATAACAAACGTAAATGGCTTTTGAGTTGTTGTTATACTATTATTATTTTCTTTAGAAATTAAATATAGATAAGAAGGGAACGGAGTAAAAAAAGAACTTAGATATGAACCTAAAGTTATATGATATTTTTATGCAATTCTTATATTTTATATTATTTTTATATTGTAATGTTTGCATTTCAATTCTATTTTATGCAATTTATCACTTGTCACTTCACATCTTATGAATTTTTTGGCTCATATGTATGCCAATTTAATATTTCATAGTTTAATTGAATGTTAATATATCATTTTTTAATATATTATTTGGTTAGCATATAAAAAATCACTTCTAACATTCATTTTAACAATACATCATTTTTGAGTTTTGAGTCTTACGACGCATTACGGATGAAAAATGCCTCAATACTATTGTAATATTAGCCTAGCACTTATATTGTATTATATGCTTGTATTGCCAGATTGTCTTTACCATCAAAAGGCGAAGGTGACAACAATCAATCTATGTAGTACATCAAGTAATAATTATCTACATAAAAACCTATTATGCACAAAATGCAGATATTAAATGTCATATAACTACAAAGGTTAGAGTTGAATGGTTAAAACAAGAAGCAATCAACATTATTATCACAATCTATGAAGGTTGTCATCATTGTACCTTGCCCTCAATCTTTCGAGAACTTTAATTGTCACAAGTTGAGATGCCATACATGCATCAAGATTTACAAATGCAACACGATTTCCACCAGGTTCAGCCACAATAAAAGAGCGAGCTTTCAGCCTAAAATGAAGACCAGAAGCAATCTGATCAGTGTTAGCATAACCCATCATATTTACATCTGCTGCAGGTCCTGTGATGTCGTAGCTCCCAAGACCAATCAAATATTCTGAATCTGCCAGAACTACTCGGGAGTTCCGAAAAAAGGTAAACAATAAAAGACAAAAGAATATTCCCATGAATGAAAAGGACGAATGGCTGCCCAAGTAAAAAGAAAACTCCATTGAACAGCAGATAACTCTTCTTCTAGGTCGAGGTCGCCAGTTTATCTGGTGGGAAGTAGAAACAGAATGACTGATTAGTGTTTTTAATTGACACATTATCATAAAGCCAGAACTAGGAAATGTCTTATCTGCATCAGTAAATGAAAATGTTAAGATATAGAAATCATATGGTTGTAATACTCCTGTGCAATCAACCACAACCAACTAATCAAAAAAGCTAGATATAGCTGACATTTTCTTTATTTTAACTTATGAAAAGCTTAGTGAAATTTTGCTTCTGAATTGCCAAATATATTCATAAAAACTGGCATTCACAATACTAAAAGTAACTAAAAGACGAGCAGAATGTTAAGCAATTGGACAAAGATAACTCCATATGACACATTGAAGTGCAGTTTTCAGCTTCATATCATGTCGAAGATAGGTCAACGAGCAATATTGTGCAATTAACGAGTCTGGTGAGCTAGTTAAGTTATCATTTTCTATTCGAATTAGAATTTGCCTGTGGTAAGTTATGCTTAATTTCTTGTTCTTGTGAAAATAAGGTTACATAATGGTCTTGCCTACTCACTGGTTTGCAAGAAGTTGTTAAGGCACAAGTGTTACATGAGATGACTACAACGTAAGTCTTCTAAGAGACGAGTTGTGGCGTAGTCCTTGCAAGTGATTACTGTAGCACAAGTTTGTGAGAGACGGTTGTGGCACAGGTCTTGTAGGATATGGCTGCAGTGTAAGCAAAGGTTATATGTAGGTGATAGCTAAAAAAAAAAAAACAAGGGTTACAACATAGGTCTTGCGGGGAGAACATAATGACTAGGAGTGTAAACGAGTCGAGTCGAGCTCGAGTCACCCATGGCTTGAGCTTGATTCATTAATCGAGCTCGAGCTCGAGCTCGATCTTTATTTTACAAGTTCAAGCCAGCTCAAGAGCCTGCTAGTTTATTATGAAAGAGAGAAAATTATTATGATTTAAGCAATTATTATAATAAAATATTAAAAAAAGAAATTATAAAAAAATAATAAAGAATTACTTAATATAAAAAATTGTGATATAAATTTTAAATATTTTTAACAATTTTGTACTTGAAATCTTGAATTATAATATATTTTAAGCATATTTTATATTAATATTATTTTAAATGAGCCGGCTCACAAGCTTACGAGTCGAGTCGGGGCTAGCTCAAGCTTGGCTCGTCAGCTCATCAAGCTTGGCTCACGAGTCATTTATCGAGCCGGCTCACGAGTCTGCTTGACTCACTTACACCCCTAATTTTGACAAATGATAGATATGTGGTAAAAGCCTTACGAATGGTAGTTGATGAGTGATTCTTGCATGCGAGGGCTTAATATTTTTGGAAAGGGCATTATGATTTTTATTTGGAAAATTACTTGTGGTTTTCCACATCGTAGAGTGCAAATCACGCCATCCCATGATCACATGATGTTGTCCTTTGGTTATCCTAGGAAACCAATAGGAATAGGTTGATGACCACATTTTGCGACATCTCAGATCAAAATTCTAGATATGCTACATCATAGATGTCAACATCACAAGCACATCAGTTGTGATTGGTTGAAGTTTGATGGCCAGATTACTAAAAATAACCCTATGAAATGCCAATAAATAACCCGACCTAAAAATTCAGGTTCAGGTTGACCCGTTTAATAAACAGATTGAGTTTGGGTTTGGAATTCTAACATGTTCAATTGGGGGGTCAGGTACATGTTAACCTGCAAACCCAATTTTAACCCAAAAGTGAATTGTTAATTTTCTTCCCCTTAAATTCTTCAGCTTGTTGATATGCTCTTATTATTTTTAATTAATTAATCTAAACTATATAGTTGACAAATTAAAAAAAAATCAAACAAATTATCAGATTGTGTTCATGTCATCCGGATTCGAGTACACCTTTTTTGCCCATTTATTAAAAAGGTAAGGTTCAGGTAAAATAGATTCAAATCGGCTTGATTTCGGGACGAACCCAAATCCAATCTATTAACTCATTTGGACACCTCTAGGTTCACCATCTACAAATTAACAACCCTAGGTTCACCATCTATATAGTTGACAATTTCCAACCATTTGTATACGGATAAACTTATCCCTTAAGAAGGTATGTTGCCGCAAACAATTAACGATACACTCGCCTATGAGCTCACAACAACACCAAGAAGCTCAAATATTTCACGACAAATTGCAACAAAACAAAAGTGTGTCTACGCAATCAAAAGCCACCAATGTGTTGCACATGTCATGGAGAGCCAAGAGGTCTGTCAATAGAAAAGGCATTGGTGGTGGCAACATTTTTTCACCACTGTCCAAGACAAATAGCTTGTGCCTGACATGTGGCGGGGTGGTGGCCCAATTGATTCAATAAGCCTTATTCTAGTTGGGAAATACTAGATAAGGCCTTCCAATGTTTTGTTTTTTACATTTTTAGAGTCTAAAGTGATGATTTGCATCTTATGATGAGGTCTTTGTGTCGTTATATGCTTGTTTGGCATCTAATCTTGCCATTTTGAGTCAAATCAATTACTAGTTTGAATTAAGTTTCATTAAAATGTGCGCGTGTTGCATTACTCACCCTCGCATACCACAATGCCTGCCCAAAATCAAGCTTGACCAATGTCCCCTACCAACACATGGGCTAAGATTTCGGATGCTAGGGAACTAATGCTAATGTTTTTATAAATTTTGGGTCAGTAGTTAAGAATTGTGATATTTTTAATCTGATTGCTCACAACAAAAAGTTATCTCCATATTTTGAGCTTTTTGTTAAGGGATTTAAAGGTTTTTTAAGAGTTGAGACATTGGGAGATTATGAGCGGTATAAGGGAACGTTTGAGAGTTTTTAAAATGTCGTATGTGTTTTGGGGAAAGAAGCTAAAATTTAAGTCATGTCTAGGAGTTGAGAAATTTATTGAGAAAAAAGAATAAAGGTGAGAAAACATAACTAAGGACTAACCAAAATCTTATTGGTTAGTCACCAAACTTCACTCAAGGGTAAAGCAACCACCAAGTCTTTTCACGTAAAATCACAAAAACAAAAATTAAATTTTATTCAATTAATATAAAGGTACAAATTAATATACTATTCATAAACTTTTTTTTAAGTCTAGATAACTTTAAAAAAATCTTAGGAACAAAAAATACTATTATATGGATTGATGGTTTGGTCACATAAAACGGCGTCCTTTCGATGACCCGGTTAGGAGTTGTTATTGATTTGGCTTATGTTAAGAAAGGTAAAGGTACACCTAAAAAAGTTGGTTAGAAAATATTAGAAATGACCTTTCTGTATTAGATTTAAATGAGAATTTGACTCTTAATAGAACACAATGGAGAAAAATGATTTATTTAGCCGATCCCATGTAGTGGGATAAAGATTTGATATTGTTGTTGTTGTTGTCTTAGATTGATGACTTATCCTAATAAAAATATAAAGAAAATAAGATAAATAAAATAAAGTTTAAATATTAAAAAAAAAATTTGTATTAGCAGAATAAAACAAGTTGTCCTGAAATCAAGCAATTTTTTTAATTCTTTCAATGATTGGTATAACCTACCTATTTATCAAAGGACCTTAAATTAAGCTTCATAATTATTTTTCAATGATTTTAGAGATATTATGATTTTTTTCATGGGCTTGTAGGAAAAGTTATGCATGATGAATAATACAAATCTAAATATAGTGCTTTGATTTTTAACATTTTCTTCATCTTTTGTCTTGGTGCTACATCAAGATCATTCGACCAACGGCTCCTAAAAGGTTCCATTTAGGGGTTGTTCAGTTGGAATACAAAGTAGTGTAAAGTATTCCAAATACAGGGGTTTTGAAAATCCAAATGTTTGGTTAAATGAAAAAGGAATGCAAACTAAAGAAAAGTAAATGTAGTGTAAACCATTATGGTTCAATTTTGAAGTAAACCAAACTCATACAGTTTTGAGCGAGAACCATTTACACTAGAAGCAAGCTTGTTTGACCGCCATCCATTGCTGCCACAGCTTGCCAGCCACCACCAAACTCACAGTCGCCACCCGCTGCCAACCTCCTCCGGTCACTAACCACCTGACCACCTCAGTCGTCGACCACCGTCACCACCAGCTGTCGGTCTTTGAATTTTATACTACATTCATTACTTCTAACCAAATAAAAAAAAAATATTCACCTGCATTTATTTTATATTCATCCAAATAACTCCAAAGTATTCATTTTAGCTAACCAAACATCTCCTTAGTGTGAAACATGACCCCAATTAAGAACAAAAAATAAATTATAGCATTTGTTGTATAAAGTGAGGTGTGTCTTGGTGGTCGAGGATACACCACAAGCATTTGTTATGATATATATATATATATATATATATATATATATATATATATATATACACACACACACCTCATTTTTACATCAAGAACCATAATTTATTTTTTCCCTCTCAATTTATTAAGATTTGCTATAACTTAAAGAAAAATATCAAAACATAAAAAGAAATATCAAAACTTGGAATTTTATAAACCAAATACATAAAGCAAAACTAAAAACAAATGAAGTTTGAGGCCCAAAAGACCACCAAGGGTTGCACTCAAGTCAAATTCAAGCAGCAAAGGGCCCAATTTTGAGCTGGAGAACCCATTTAACCTGAACTAGACCCATTTTAACTCAAATCCAATCAATAATAGGGTCAATATCAGGTTTCTAAGTCAATCCGAACTTAACCCAAAATTTAATCGAGTCGAGTTTCAAACATGCACCTGAACCTGAGTCAAAAAGTTAATCAGTTCCAACCTAAACTCAAATTTTTTTAATCGGGTTCAAGCCAAATTAATCTGATTGCTCACAATAAGAAATTATCTCCATATATTGATCTTGGGGTTTAAAGAGTTGAGACCTTGGGAGATTAGGACAATTTTTTTACTGCGTAGCTTTTCAACTATTACATTATTGTTTAGCTAATATCTTCTTGTTATTTTTAACCAATTTTTGTGTGAAATAATTTTTACAACTAGATCTATTAAAATGTGAAAGCTATAAGAAAATTGATCTCTAATATTTTTAAAAGAGAAAAATTTATAATACTCACAAAACCTTTAAAAAAATTTTACTTTTTCCCATGACAACTCTACATCTACTTTTACAAATAACACTAATCAAACTGTGGCTCGTTGGCTGAAGATGAAAAATCTTTCGATAACACTCCAATAAAAAGGAAAAAAAAAAAAGCCTTTTACAAATAGCTACAATGGCCCCAAATGGACACTTGAAATTTGTCATGCAAAAAAAATTCAATTATTAAATCCCTCAAGATTTACTGATACTGGATTTGCAGAATTTACAAGATCCTATTTGTAGCCAAAGAAACCTTAATAAGGAGGATATCATGGATTCATGGTACATCCTAAACCAAGACAGAAAACAAATACCAATTAAATAAACAGCAAACGTACTTCATAACAAGCATTATTCATTATGAGTAAGGTAAGAAGTTACCAGAAAAAGCCCTAGCCACGCCGGCTGCGCAAGTAAAACCAAGGAAACTGAACCTTCTCCTTCATCTAAATAGAAGGGATTTTCCGCGGCTCTGTCTTCATATCATTACGCCTAATATTCTAGATTAGTAGCAGTAGTTTTCAGCTACGGAAGCCCAAATGCGCAGAAGACAAAAAATGGGCAAACGAAAGAGAGAAAAAATCGACAGAGCGGACGGAAATGGACGCTCCGAGCACCGGCGAAGGGAAGGAGAAGTCGCTGTCAAGCGAGCGAAGCTCAGTTGTTTAAAGTTGAGTTTACCGAACGGAGAGAGATTACCGCCGTCGATATCGTTCGTAGGTAAGAAAATGTAAGATTTATTGAAAATTTACACTAATCCTTTTTTATTTTAATTGCTTTCTTTAGCTTTCTATACTTTGTAAAACTAAAAATTAAACAAATATGTTCATTATGTTTTTGGGTATATAAGGTATGCCTTTTTTTTCTTAACAAATAGAGTCCAAATATTACTCAACCGTTATAATATTTTTCGATCGTAATAGGACTTTCATCTTTTTGTCCCCGTCATCTTCTCGTTTATCATTTATTGCAAATTTTGTATCTTCGACCTTTGGAAAATATTTATAGCGACAATCTGTCTATACATAGTCTTGGAAGGATGGTGATATTTTGGATTTGTGTTTTAGAATTGAAAACATGCTTCACACTATGAATCCTAAATCCTGAACTATTTGGTCCTTAGACTTCAATTTACCAAGTAATTATAATATCATGGTCATATTTCGATAACCTTTGTCATTAGAATGATGATGATTAAATCGCAATAGAATAATCTTTGATAAGTTAATCTAACATTGTTTAATACAACAATAATAGCCTTTATTCTATCATGTGATGTAGGCTACGTGAATCTTTTTCTCCATTACATCTTGTTAAGAGTCAAACTCATTTAAATCTAATTTAAAAAATATCATTTTTAATACTTTATAAATAAGTCTTTTTAGATCTACCACTATCTTTCTTATCATAAGTCGGATCTAATACATCTACTCTCCTAACAAGCTGCAACAACCTTTTCATGTATATAATTATTTTTCATTTTGTCTCTAAGTTAAAAGCCACTCATCCACTTGAGCATCCTCATCTCTACACAACTTAATTTAATGCTCTCTTATAATGGCCAACATTTTACATCAAAAAGCATTCCAGATCTCACCACCATCTTATAAATTTTCTCTTATGTTTGAGGGGTACTTTTCTTTCACACAACATGCTTAATGCTTTCGTCCACTTCAATCATCCAACTTGAATTCTACTAATGATATTTCTATTTGTTTCACCATTGATTTGAACAATAAGCACAATATATATAAAACGTGCACTTTTTTTAATGATTTGATCACTTAATCTCACCATTCCATCACTAGATCTATTATTACTAAATTTTACTTTATGTATTCAATTTTAGATCTACTTAAACTAAAACTTTTAAACTATAAGGTTAACCTTCATAATTCAAGTTTTTCATCAACTCTCTCTCTAATCTAATCAACAAGAATAATATCTTTAGCAAAAAGTATACACGAAGGTGCACCCTCATGCAAATGTATAGTAAGAACATCTTGACAAAAGTAAAAATTTATGGGTTTAAAGATGATCCTTGATGTAATTCAACTAAACTAGGAAATAACTTTGTCTAGCCACCTTATGTTTGAATACAAGCAACAATACTTATATACATATCATTAATGACTTGAATATAAGTATTATTAACTCAGTTCTTTTCTAGAATGCTCCAAAGCACTTCTCTTGAAACTTTATTATTTTTTTTCTCTTAATCAATAAATATCATATGTACATCATCCTTACTCTTCTTTACTTCTCCATCAAATCTATGAACAAATATATAGCTTTTATGGTAAACCTACTTGGGATGAATCCAAACTAATTTTGAGAAACATTAGTATCATGTCATAACATATGCTCATTACTCTCTCATAATTTTAATTGAACCAATAATATTCATGCACCAACTTTCAAAAGGCGACGAAGATATTGTTTGGAGCAATTTATTTGATGATTAATTGTGATGCCCAAAATCTAATTTTGAAGAATTATTCGTTTATCTTTTAATAAATAGCAATAACCAAAGCTACCTAATATCATCTATCAGTAATAAACAATGGAAGCAAATTTTATAATTCAAAATATATATATATATATATATATATATATATATATATATATATATATTCCCAAAAATTATATACAATATTCAAGATTTATATAATCATCACATATCTATCATGTCCTGAGTATAAAATAATAGCTAAACTAAAAAGAAACAGAACCTGAAGAAATCATGACCTACCTTATTCTCCTCATCCTCTATCCTGACCTGAAATATTTAATCACATATAATGAGTTGAAAAAGCCCAACAGGTCACTAAAACCTATAATTGAATTTAAAACATGACAAATGAGCAAACTGCATGTCAATGATAAAAATAGCAGTTACATTCATATGATCATTGTATCAGTGCAAAAATAGTAAACTTCACATGCAATAATGCAATTGTAATAGAATCTATAAATAGTAAAATACTATAGTACAAAAACCAGTAATGCAGTAAACTAGTACGATTGTGAAATTTATAAAGTAATAGTCGTATTTGTAATATCAATCAGTACAGAAATTGAATAAAGCATCAAATTAAAACATCAGTAAAGAATGTTGAAGTCAAATAAATTTAATAAAATTATATAGGAATGTACACATGCTATTCATTTATTATATATCAGTATTAAATTAATATCTTAATCGCATGCTTAATATATCATATATATCATGTGTTTAATATATCACATGCTTAGTATCAATATTTAAATCAATAACAATAACAATCCACTGATAGGAGCAATATAATAATATTTTAACAATAAATATGTGCAGTAATAATAAAATATGAATAATGCCTCAAGAACATATATTTTAATAGTCACACTAAACAAGTAAAAATATTATGGTGGTTTTTAGTATTGTATCAATAAATCATTGGCTCAGTAAACAAAGACATCACTCTTTCCTCGTAAGCACAGTAATCATCTCCTTATAACTCTCAATCAGTGTATCACATGAATTAGTAGATGATAATATCAAACCACAGTATTTAAAAGAAAGTTCATCAGCCCATCATCTTATTAGGTTAATTAGTCTCTAACAAACAGGTCAACCAATCTTTATCGGTCTTTACATACACATTAGTATCACAACACTATAACATTAATCTCAATCACATATCCACATTCATTTTTAATACATTGTAGTAAATAAAGAATAATTGAGTTTAATTCAGAAAATACCAAAGTGTCATAATGGTATACAACAAAAATCGTACTAGGCAAAAATTTATATTTTCAAAATTTAACCAAATTACAAGATATTACATAAAATAATATCTTGAAGCTTTAGTTGAACTAAATCATAATTTTTAGATATCAAAATAAATTTTTAAGTAGGTAATAATTGATATATTTTTAAAACCACCTAGTAAAAAATCTCAAATAAATAATCTCAATCTCTATAATATAGAAAATATTACGCGGTGAAAGTTTTATCAATATAAAATTATTCTCATTTTTTAATAATGGAAGTATAAATTTGATCAAAAAATACAAAAAACACATAATTTTTTAAATAAAAAATAAGATAAATGTTCCTTAAAAAGAGATGAGCAAATTTCCTCAATGGGCTGACTAACAAAAATCGCTCCTCGGCCTTCAAATCCAAGATTTCCTTTTCTCTCTAATTTCTTTCAATGATTCTTTGTTGCCAAAAATGAATATGAAAAATGTTTTAAAAAATTTTTAGTGAATTAAGATATTTTGATTAAAATAATAATTTAATATTATATAATTAATTTAATCAAATTCTTTTAGTATAAACATATAAAAAAATTTTGGGGCTTAAAAAATTATAAAAAAATATTCATAAAATAATATATTTTATTTAGAAAATATTGATAAAATCAGTTTGCAAAATGGATACATGATGGTCCCAAATCTCCACTTGTACTTACATGTGCCATTTTCTTTAGGATTTGTATCGGCGCCCAAAAATTACAAAAAAATTTGCATATATAAACTAATATAATAATAACACCATGACGAAGATGGTTTATGATTTGAAGTTATAATGAGTCCAAAAAAAATTTATTTACTAAGGTCAAAATACAGGTTATTATACTAATGCAAAACTACACCATGTACTTGGCACTAATGACAACAATGTGCAATATTCATGTAGTTTCCAAGCAATGATGACTAATAATACTTTAATATTTTATTTTTTAATTTCACTTTAGGCCTAGATTAATCAACACCACATAATCCGGCATGTACCTCAGCTGCCATATTTATGGCTTCATGTGTGTTAAGACAACATAACCACACATCTAATTAAAAGATTGAAGGTTTAAAGTGTCATTGACCAATGCATAAGAGAGAGCCCTTCTCTCAATCTGGTCAGTGACAGATTTCTCTTGAGGATGCTTGCCTTGTTGCAGGTAATCGATGAAGAGATGTCTTTAATATATTATCTCATTATCTACCCTAAGAGCAATCTCACCCTTAGAAGGAAATTTTTATTAATGTACTGATTAATCCCAAAGTCCTCTTATGATCTTGTACTTCCATAGAGATTTATTCTTCTTTGAGACATGCTAATTACTTTGGGAGTTTTGATAGGGCATCCGCCATAGAATTTCTCTCATGTGGTATCTTATACATAGTTACATTCAGAATCTACTATAGAAGCTTAACTTTTTTTCTTTTAAAGAAGCTTAACTATTTATTAGCAGTTGGAAGGAGTTTAGGTTTCAAGAATTTGTAAATACTAACAACTTGATTAATAACTAGTTATGAGTCTCTAAATATCTTGATTTCCTTAATTTTCATGAAGATTGTTAATTCTAAACCAGTTAATAAAGCTTCATATTTGGATTCATTATTCATGCAAGGCTCTAATAAGTGGTTATAATAATGCATTAATCCCTTCTTGGCGATCATTAAAAATAACCCAATACAGGCCTTCCCTAGAAGAACATCATGTGGTTCTTTATTCCTTTAATAGGGCACAATACCATCAAAATATAACTCTCAAGTAGTGCTCTCCTACTCTTCTAAACTGATAACTCGCTCGTCAGGAAGATCATCATTTAAAGGGGACTTAGTAGAAATATGGTGTATTGATAAAAAAGTTAGCCAGAGCTTGACCTTTTATAGCATGTAAAGGAACGAATGTGATATCAAACTAAAGGAGAAACATGGACCATCATTCCAAACATCCAAATAATATTGGAATAGTAATAAGATATTAGAGAGGGATAACTCTAGAGATAAGGTTCACCTTATGAGCTAACATGTAGTGCCTTAGTTTCTATATAACAAAAATCAAGTACAAATAATATTTTCTCAATGGGTGGACAATTAATTTTGGCTGGAAGTTATTGATAGATTAAGTAATAGAGTGCATTCTCTTTTTCTTCCTTATTAGTTAGGACTAACAAGACAACAAGAGGTGGAGGCGTCATCAGATTTTGTTTTATATTATCAAAGGTTTTTTGACATTTATCATCCCAATAAAAGCATACATCCTTATTATACAAAATAGAAAATGGCTAACAATGGTTGAAAAGATTAAAAATAAACATTTTTAGATTTGATAATCTACCTTGAAAAGATCTAAATTGATTGAGATTCTTAGAATATGACATATCTAAGATGACTTTTATTTCTAAAAGATCAATTTATATATCACGATGCCTCACTACAAATCCTAGAAACTTCCTTATAGTTACACCAAAGATGTATTTTAGAGGGTTCATTTTTTAAATCATATCGATGCAAACATTAAAAAAAATCCCAAATCATATGAATAATCTCCTCTTTCAAAACTTAATGACTAAATAATCGACATAACACTCCACTCGATTGTGGATAAGTTCTTAAAAAAAATTTGAGTCATAACCCATTGCTAGGTTGAATTAGGGTTCTTAAGTTTGAAAGGTATAACCTTATAATATAATACCTTGATACGTGTTTTGAACACAATAAATTTTTCATCTTTAGGGGTCATCTTGATCTGATTATATTCTAATGAGCCAGCCATGAAGGAGAAAATGACATGCAAAGATAATATCCACCATGAGTTCTGGTATGGGTAATAAAAACTCATCTTTGGGATAAGCCTTGTTTATATCCCTATAATCGATGCATATACAAATTTGACAATTCTTATTTTTAAGTGGGATGATGTTAACCAGCCAAGAGAGGCATTTTTATTCTCAAATAATTCCTACATCTATAAGTTAATAACTTGGTTAATTTCTAAGTGTATATATATGGGGCTTATTTTACGGGAATTATGTCAGGTTAGATTTCGAGTTTGTGGACTGCTATTTTTGAAAATAAACATGGCATTTCATTATAACTCCATGAAAAATAATCCTTAAACTCTAAAAGAAATCTAAGTCAATTAACTCATCCTCATTTAATAAAAAGCTTATGAAGGTAATTGGACATGAATTTTCTTCACTACCAACTTTGATTTCTCTTAGTTTACTGATAGTTGATTTAATCTTCTATTCACATTTAGGGGTACATCCCTAACTTGAAGGTTATTTAAATCACCTAAAATTTATAAATAAAGTTCTTTAAATGCTTTAATATTCATTGCAAAGAGACAATTAGACTCCAATTACTAGTAACAACCAAACTGTATTCATCATCATCCATTGGGCCAATAATGCCATATCTAATTCCTGTTCTTGATTTTAGCTTAATATATTGTGTATTCCATAAATTTTTGAAACATTGAGATTCACCTTTGGTCCAAGAGGATGGAGTAAAACTTGTTTAATTAGAGTTTTAATACAAAGAGGATATCGATCAAAGAGGAGTTCCACTATTTCATTCATAGAAGGATCTTCATGGTTTGCATCATTTTTGAAAATTTTTATTAGTGGAAAGAAGAAACTTACCAGGTTTACAATTAGTGTTTAGAATAGGTGTCAACTTAACTGTCGTTCTGTCTGTACTGTTATAAGACAACAAGATTAAAGATATGGTTTTCACATATTTTGTAAGATTTCAAAAAGTAGACATATTTGAGATATCCTCAACATTTACCTGAACCTTATCTTCACCAGTGTCTACTTCTAAAGTGATTTCAAAGATTGGCCTTTCATTTATATTGACATTTGTACATTCTCCTATCTAATTGATTTTTTTTAGTACATATGATTCATCATCTAAACTAGATTCTAAATCAATGTCTATTATATACATTTGTTTTATTTAATATCATTTTTCATAAATTGTTCTTTTGCTTTATCCTTCCTATGGGTCTCCGAAAGGATTCTGCTCGTGTGGTTCGAATGCAAAGAGTACGATCACACTATCCCGCAGGACAAAATGGTCGTAGACCTTTACAATCGACACAAGCAGGCTGATGGAAAAGCAGATGGAGTTATACATACGATTAGCCATGGAGGATAACGACTTTCACCTTCTAACCTCGATGGATAATAATATGCATAACCCAAAAGTTCACGAGATTTCCCCTATTCGATACATCAGCATCGAATAGGGTTTATTTGATTGTGGGGATTGGTTTCCTACGGACGCAAGCCCCCGTAGTTAATTACATCTTAGACCTTGATCTAAGAAAACTCTCGATTAGGGATGTTAGATTATCTTCTCGAATGGGTTTAGTGCAAGGGCAAATTCTAGGCTTTCCTAATCAAAGGGAAAGAAGGTCCCAACTTGGTTCAATCAATCACATGTGGTTCAGTCAACATTCGACTGATCTGAAGGAGAGAAAACTGGAGAAAAAGAGGAGAGACACAGCACTCAAACATACACGAGGGAAAGAAGAAGGTGGCGTCATCTGTGTGACGCAGATGGGTAGGATTTATAGCTTCCGAAAGAATGGAGAACTTACCCACCAATAAGGTGTATAGTGGTTCACTTGTACCACTCACCTTTAGACACTAAATCTATAAAAGATGTAGTGTCATACACACAACACTAGCATCTACGACCTAACTAATGCAGTCCTGGACTTATTCCTTGCCTGAAAAAGGAAGCCAGCTAAAATCCTAAGCACAACCAACCGTCCTATATATATGCAAGATGGGAAGGCTCTATCCTAAGGAATCAAGGATTTGTAATTCAAAAAATTTAAATCAAGGACTATATAATATGCAAATAAATATATTTAACGATGTATGATGCATGAAACAAATGCATGAGTAAGAAATGCCCTTAGGTCCGCTAATGCAATTCATGTATGTAAGTAAAGTGCTTGTGGAGAAAAATGTGTAAGAACGTATGCATGACATCCAGATTATAGAAAAAATAAATAAACACACCCTAAGTATATCTTTCAGGCAAGATACTCGCACAGAAAATTATCATAGTCATGCCCACTTCGTGTGGGAAAACAACGATGCCCAATGGCATAAATAGGTGGCCTACTCTACAGGCCTAAATGACCCTAATGGTCTCTAAGGCTCACAGAAAAAAGGGGGGGGGTATCGTACCCAAAATCGAAAAAGGCCAAAATCCTAGCAGAAAAACAACGATGCCCACTTCGTGTGGGAAAACAACGATGTCAACAGGCATAAGTAGGTGGCCTACTCTACAGGCCTAAATGACCCTAATGGTCTCTAGGGCTCACAGAAGGAAGGCAAGCTTTGACCTATAGGGCCAAAGCTTCAGTAGTGAACTAACCTAAGGCCAGCTACCTAAACATACTAGAATACCTATTAACAAGTTGTGTGTGATGTGTAGCAATTCCGATATATAACTAAAAGAATTTGCTTTACAAGTTGCTGAGATTATACTTGATTGTGGCGCTGCCACTTACAAGCTTATGAGCAAAGGATCTCAAATTATGGCGCGGCCACTTAAAAGCTCCAAAGAAACTGCCCCCGTTTAATTCCTGATCATCAAGCTCTGATGTACCTCGCAATATGAGATAAGAGAGAAATATGCAAATGAGTGTAGATGTCGTTCATAAAAGAAATTAAGATAAATAGAAATATAACTAGCAGGAAGATTAATATTAACATTTGCAAAACATGTACAAGTAGTAGACAATAAATAATCAAAAGAAAATGTCAGCCTATCTTAAGGCTAAAAGTCGTGTCCTAAACAAACAAGTCTAGGTGTGTGTAACGGTGTATAGTTTTGGATAGGTCCTATGTAGGATGATTTAGTTAGAATTATTTATATTTTGATTTATTAGAAGGCAAAAGAAAGATTTTAATTTAAGTTGAAATATTAGTAGTTTAGGATTGATTTTAGAAATATATTTTCTTATTATTTGATTGATTATTATGTTGGTTGTAAATTAAAAGAAAATGTAGATTAAATGATTTATTATCAATTAAGGTTTTACTTAAGCCGATTAAGAAATTAATTTTAAAGTTTAACACTCTATTAAATCCATTCGTGGCGTTGTGCCACCAGGCTCGAGGAACCAGGCCTCTTTAGGACACTTAGCCCCGCAGCCCGGAGTAGTTCATCCAATAAACTTCACTTCTGGAGTGGTTGTTGTGTATTAAGGGGTTTGTTTATTGATTTTTAAAAGATTAACCTAAGGTTTGATCTTTAAGAGTCTTTTATTCTAGGAAATTTTAGTTTATGTTTAATCTCCTAATTTTAGTCTACAGCTTTTAAGCTTTAAATTGGTTAGAAATTAATTATTAGATTTGTTAAGCTTGCTTTAGATTTATGTCTTAGGTTTATAGTTTAATGATAACGAATATTAATAATAACTTG
Organism: Dendrobium nobile; assembly: GCA_022539455.1. NCBI lineage: Eukaryota > Viridiplantae > Streptophyta > Magnoliopsida > Asparagales > Orchidaceae > Dendrobium > Dendrobium nobile. Next base: position 39,391,159 of record CM039727.1, read on the forward strand.
ATTAAGAATTAAATATTTTAACACATTTTAAGAGTTAGGTTATAAAGGGTTGGTTGATTATTAATGGATTAAGGAAACAAATTCCTAAGGCTAAGCTTAAAATTAAACTCACTTTTGTTTTATGTCTATCTAAAATTCTATATTTTAGAAACTAACACTTAAGGGAGAATTCAAATGGGCGGGGGACTGTCTTTCTCCAAAAGACATTAAAGATCTCCAACATAAAGCTCCTAAAGCTTAAAATCATAACACTCATTTTTTATTTTTTTAGAAGGGACTACTAAGAGAACCTAACTCACATGGTGAAGCACTAATCATTCCCAAACGACACTAAAGGGGCTTACTAAACAAGTATAACCACAAAATTATAGATCTCAAAATATCTTGCAAGAACTTCTAAATGAACTACTACACAAAACTTCCCAAAAGTTATCTACCCAAAATCTCCTTTTCTTTTGACACAAAATCCTACCCAACAACCCATAATCAAGCGTCTCTCCTTTCATTTGGAGTGGGGTAAAAAAAATATAGCTCACCAACAAGAAAGTTGTATAAAACCTCTCGTTGTAAAGCCCTCATCATAAAACATTCACAAAACTTCTGATAAAGCCTCTCGATGTAAAACAATCCGCAAAAACTTACTAAAAATCTTGTTGAAATCGTAGTATAAAAACCATTTACAAATCTTTTCAGTCAAAAGGCCAATCACAAATCTCATCGATATAAACCAAATCATAAAACCCTTTAGTATACCACAAACTATAAAACTTCTTAATGTGAGGCAACATACATATATACTTGATGTAAGAATTAAGACTTATAGGAAAAGAGATTTAAAGTCAAACTATTTTCTCCAACCATTAAAACAATATTCTACTAGCATGTATAACAACACGTTGATTTCACAAAGCGTTTGAGAATTTCTTTCTTAGCATGTGTGGAATATATAAACATTCACCAATCATAAGTATTTGATTTATCACACGATTTAGCATAGACATGAATTCATTCCAACAAGTTTGTATTTTTCATACTACATGCCACCAACAACTCCAAGTAATTTTCTAATCTAAGTTCATGAATTTGCTCTCATGCCAAAACAAATCTTTATAATATGAATATACATGAAAAAATTTCCAACAGATTCTCAAAGTGAAATAACAAAGATACAAAGGCTTCAACTCAAATTTTCCTACGAAACCATTGAGAAAGAAATCCGTAAAAACTGTAAGAATTTTTATAAAGAATTAATACTTGCCAACATATATTTTCTTTTTTTTTTTATGTAAAGCTTAAAGGGATAAGGAAGGATCCAGATCTAAAGCAAGCATAAAGGTATTTAAGTTTACTAACTCTTTTGTAGTTAAGCATGCTTCTAACAATATAAATTGTGTAACTATAAAACTCGTGGTGGCTTTCCAACAATTTGGTACATTTGTAACATGAATACTGAAATGCAAAACAAACAACTAATAAGTTTATAATCACCATAGAAAAGTATCCAACTTCTTCCTCTTTCCAAATCATAAGAGTGCATAAAACAAAATATAATTACATACATCAATCTCTATCAATCATAAACCCATCAAGTATCCTTCCATAGAATGAGCTCTCTCTCTTTTATTTATTTATTTTTTAAGATAAACATATCTCCAATCGATTGTAACTCATATTAACCAACGACAACAAAATTATGAATCTAGCTTTCAACAAGCATAAACATACATCTTGCATACATGTTTTGCCAAACTTCTTATAATCCCTAAAGAAAATTTACACATAGAATTTCAAATAATCTATCACCTGATGCAACCCATGAATGAGTAGAAACCCTATACACAAACTCTTTTTCCAAGCAATATAAAATTGACACAAAATTTGCCTACACTCTATGAGATTCTTTTTTTTTTTATAGCTAATAATGATTCTTATCCTCTCTCCAAGCACTAGAGCATCATTCAACAATTGAATAAATGTGACAAGACTAAAAAAAAATAGTAATGGTAGATGCATTCTCCAACTCGTCACATACAATCTACAATGTTTCAAATATTTCTAAGAGATTTCTTAAGGCAAAACAAGCTTTGTGAATAAACAAAAAGAGCTTTCTAATCAAGTCGTCGTGATGATGCTAACAAATGAAATATGAATTAAATAGTAGAGAAGAAAGGCTTTAAATTTCCCCATGTGTAAGCTTTTCTTTTTATGCAAAACTTGCTTCGAGCAAAGAAAACATAACAGAATTTCATCATCCAAATCCCTCTTTTATATATACTTACATGTATGTATTGAAGAAGGCATGGCAAAACAATGTGAACTTTTCAAAGAAGTTCATGGAACTCCCACTTTTAGCAAAGAAAAATTCCATCGACTCTTAATAGGCATTATCACAAACACCTAACATGCATGCTTTGATAGAAGTTAAAACAAACTTTCATGTATTTTTCAAAGTTCACACTTAAATCTAAACTAAAACTCTCTAAACAACCCACCAAAGTATTCTCAAAATCTACATTGTAATCATTTCATCAAGGAGACATAGACATAAGAACAAAATAAAAACTCAAAGAAGTTCATTCTCAGATTTTTTTTTTTTTTTTGAAGAGGAAGTGATAGCAAGTGAAGTATAAGGATGCATTTTCTCTAATTACTTTACATCAAATAAATGCATATATATTTCTTGAAAACTGAAATAATGATCATAAAATCATTAGATAGTAAGCATCGCATCCTTTATGTAATTCATTAGACCAAAAATTAACACAATACTTCCGCATGCTCCATGCATTTCCAACCAAATATCGCAAAAATTTCTTAAAGGCATTTCACCAAACACCTTGCATGCATGATTTAATAAAGAAACAACATGGCTTCTCAAGCCTTGTCACCATTCACACCTAAAGCCTCTAAACCATGTGGCATAAAACAAAAGTAGTCTCACATGCTAATTACCCATTTAAACACAATGTAAATCAACAAGTTTGGTAAGATTGCAAACCAACACAATGCCAAAATCAACTATGCAAGCTATCATGATATCTACCATAGAGAGTGAATGCATTCACTGAAAAAAAAAAAGTGGATTAGAGGTGTGATGACATACACACCCTAAAACTTATATAAACTTTGCATTAATATGGTTCTCTAACAACAAAAGCAGACACTGGATCATAGATTGGCAAATGAAGGTAAGGATCTAGAAGAAGATGATGAGGAGAAGAAACAAAGGAGAAGAAGAAGGAAAAGAAGAAGAAGTAGAAGAAGAAGAAGAGGAAGATGTAGAGAAGAACTCACCTTGCAAAGAGAAGGGGAGTGGACGACTTGGAGGTCGGACAGGTTCGAAGGAGGCGATGCCGGCTTCAGGTTCAAGTTCAGAGGAGATCGGGATCGGGTTCAGAGGAGGTCGGGATCGGGTGGCTGCCGTCGGGATCGGTCTCCCTTTGCTCACGCGAGGGAGGGAGAGGGAGCTGGAGACCTTCGGGCTCCTTGCTATTTCTGCGAATCAGAGAAGATCGGAGAGGGCGAGAGAGCCCGGGCGAGTGAGAGGGAGAAATCGGGTGTGCTATCGAGCTGGTCGCGCGAGGGAGAAAGGAGAACGGAGTGAGGATCCCGCCTAGGTTGAGGCTGGAGTTGCGAACTCAGGGGGACTGCCCGAGAGAAGGGGCGGCGGGCGTCTCACGAACAAAGAGGAGGCAGGAGGAGTTCTGCCTGGGTCTACGAATCTGGGAGAAGAAAGGGGGCTCAATTCTTCTTGTTCCGAACGGGAGAGATGGAGAGGGAGAGCTGGGCGCCAAAGAGGGAGGTCGGGTGTGAGAAAACGAGAGGGAAAGAATGCCCGTCCGAATGAGGCAGCCGAAGGCTTCCTCCAAGCCTTCTAACGTCTTCCGACGTTCTGCCCTGCTCCGAAAGCTCAAAATGGCGCTGCGACATTCTGCTCCTGCCTAAAGTCATTCGAATCCACTCCTTATTCGAGGGCTTACGCGACTGAGCGGCGTGGAAATGGCAGAGTTCTAATTTTGGGGGAATCGAAACCGTCGAAATTATTCCTTGATTCGGGAATAAATTCAAAATCTCTAGAAAGTCGAATGGAGCTTGATTAAAATCAGATTGTGTTTATTATACCAGAACTATGATCAAATTGAATTGGGTTTGGATATGAATTTAATCCAAATTGGCTTGATTAAAATCGTGCTAGGTCCAATCAATTTAATCAAATCAAATTGAAGACGATTTGGGTCAAATTGAACTTGTCATAGTCAAAACAAATTATTCGGGCTTGAATGGATGGGGTCGAGTCAAATTAACATCAATTCGGATCGATTCGAGTTCGAATTGGGCTCGATTTGAGTTAGATTTGGATAGGGATTTGATTCAAATTGACTTAATTTAAAAGGGGATTAGGCTCGATCAATTTAATCAAATAAAATTGAACTCCGATTGAAATCGATTCGGATCAAATCGAGCTCGAATTGGGCTCGACGAGGACCAATCACATCGATCGAATGCACTCGATGGCACTTGAGTGAAAACCGAGGTCAACAAACGGACCCCCAACAGGTGCGGCGAACAATAGGTGAACCGTACGTGTTGGCGTTGACCTCCCTATCTCTAGGAAGATACAACCTTAGGGCCAACTAACGAAACCAGATCAACAATGAGAGAGAATCAAAGAAAGCAGCTCAACTATCTGCCCAACCAAAGTGGCAGAATAGGAGAAGGAAAATGAGATCAGAATCTCATGATTACATGAGCCCAATCGAAGTAAAATCGCAAAAGACAAAATGGAATTCAATGATCATCCAAAGCACATGTCTAAGATGATGCGAGGAGAAGAGAATTCAACAATGGCATGAAAATCATATCAAGAAAAACGTCTATCTGCCTAACCACGTCGCAACAGCAGAGTAGGAGAAGAGGTTTCATGCTAACAAGAGCACGAATCAAGATAACATCAAAAAGAGCTAAAGCGAACACAAAAGTCCACAAGAAACACTCTACTACACTAGCGCATATGCCAAAGTGATAAGAAGAGGAAAGAACACTCTAATATCGTCGGGCGCATATGCCGCGGCGATAAAAAGAGGAAAGAACACTCTAATACCGCCGGGCGCATATGCCGCGGCGATAAAAAGAGGAAAGTACACTCTAATACCGCCGGGCGCATATGCCGCGGCGATAAAAAGAGGAAAGAGAACACTCTAATACCGTCGGGCGCATATGCCATGACGATAAGAAGAGGAAAAGTACACTCTACTACCGCCGGACGCATATGCCGTGACGATAAGAAGAGGAAAAGTACACTCTACTATCACCGGGCGTATATGCCGCGGCGATCAGAAGAGGAAAGGGTGGTGAGGAATGCCTCCCAGGGACTCTATCGGGCTCTCTCAACCAGCAAAAGGGAATTCAACACTCTAATACCGTCGGGCGCATATGCCGCGACAATCAAAAGAGGAAAGGTACACTCTAATACTGTCCGGCCCATATGCCGCGGTGATAAGAAGAGGAAAGAACACTCTAATACCGCCGGGCGCATATGCCACGGCGATAACAAGAGGAAAAGTACACTCTAATATCGTCGGGCGCATATGTCGTGGCGATAAAAAGAGGAAAAGTACACTCTAATATCGTCGGCGCATATGCCGCGACGATGAGAAGAGGAAAGGGTGGTGAGGAATGCCTTCGAGGGACTCTGTCATGCTCTCTCAACCAGAAAAAGGGAATTCAACACTCTAATACCGTCGGGCGCATATGCCGTGACAATCAGAAGAGGAAAGGTACACTCTAATACCGTCGGGCGCATATGCCGCGGCGATAAGAAGAGGAAAGAACACTCTAATACCGCCGAGCGCATATGCCGCGGCGATAAGAAGAGGAAAAGGGTGGTGAGGAATGCCTCCCAGGAACTCTGTCGGGCTCTCTTAACCAGCAAAAGGGAATTCCACATTCGCCTGACCATATTCGCAACGGCGAGTAAAGAACTTCCCAAAGTCTAATGTCCGCCTAACCATATTTGCAACAGCAGGACAAAAGACAAAAGCACACTCAACAATCACCCGACGTATATGCCGAGGTAATATGAAGAGGACAAGGAACACTCAACGACCACTTAGTGCATAACCACGAAGTGATCAGAAGAGGATAAGAAACACTCAACTATCACCCAGCGCATATGCCAAAGTGATAAGAAGAGGAAAGAGCTCAACAACCACCCAACGCTCATGTGCGTGGTGCTGTGAGAAAGACAAGGAAGTAAGTAATCCCTCGTCTAAGGAATCTCAAGCTCATATTTTAGTTATCACATGGTAGAGGACAAATCGTCGTGGCCATGAGTAATCCAAATACAAGTAGAATTTCCTTAGGTAAAATTGAAATCATGCAACTTGAAACAATTGACTGATGCATATCTCTCTAAAAAGAGGAACATACAAACAGTTGAGTAGAAAGGATAATCTCATATTAAGGAAAGATCAATGGGAGTGGCGAGGGGACACACTTGCCACTAAAAATAACAACTATATCAAAGATCAATAATTACTTAAAAGAACACTCAACTACCACCTGGCGCAACTGCCGAGGTGATAAGGAGAGGACAAGAAACACTCTACTATCACACAGTGCATCTGCCGAGGTGATAAGGAGAGGACAAGAAACACTCTACTACCGCCCAGGGCGTCGGTCGGGGCGATAAGAAGAGGATAGGTACACTCTACTATCACTGGCGTATATTCCAAAGTGATAGGAAGAGGAAAAGTACACTCTACTATCATTCGGCGCATCTGCCGTGGCGATAGGAAGAGGAACGGAGCTCAACAACCACCCAACGCTCATGTGCGTGGTGCTGTGAGAAAGAAAAAGCAGCAAGTAATTCATTATCTAAGAAATCTCAAGCTCATATTTTAGTTACCACATGGTAGAGGACAAATCGTTGTGGCCATGAATAATTAAAATACAAGTAGAATTCCTTAGATAAAATGGAATCATATACAACATGAAATAACCGACTGATGTATATTTCTCTAAACAAGGAGGAACATACAAATATCCGGGTAAAAAGAATGATCTCACATTAAGGAAAGAAGTGGCGAGGGGACACACATGCCACTAAAAAAATAGCAATCATCATCTCAAAAATTAGTGATTACTAAAGAAATCACAGTGGTAATACCCATGCTAACTGATGGGACCCTGTGAAAAGTACAAGCAACATCAACACATCCAAAAAGACCACCCTTGTAGCTAAGAGTAAGCTTTCAATGGAAAATTATGTTGCTAATGGAGGTAGGAGATTGACTTTCTACTAGAAGATCAAAAATCCACTGAGAAAGGATATTAACACCTTAAAGCAAGATGTACCACATCATGGGTGGGGAAAAATCACGCCCTCTAAAGGAAACATTATAGTAAGAGAATTGAATATCATGTCATCTTCTAAGCAATCATAAAGAAGCCTCGAGGGAGATAGTTTTGGAGGGACTCCAGGCTCTTAGAGTGTAGAATCGGGTTCCACTTGTGACAAGGGCAACCGATTCTACTCAACTAAGAGCTTCCCTCTCTTTTTTTATTCTCTCTTTTTTTTACTTATTTTCAAATTATATTCATAGTTATACATCAAGTATACTAGAACATAAAGAGAGGAAAATTGTTGGCTTTGATAACCCAGGCCATACTCATCACATGAATAAAACTAGGGAGGGAGAAAGATTATCTACAGGATCTGTAAAGGAATAAGACATTGGCTTTGATAACCCAGGCCACATTCAACTTGTATGAATGAAACTAGGAAGCACAGATATTACAACAAAATTCGTGGAGAAATTCACATAATGACAATGGATCAACATCACTATATTTGACCATTATAGATTAAGGATGGACCCAGTATCACATTCCATAGAGATTTGAATTAGTAGTTTTGGTATCCCAGACCACACTTGAAGGTAACAAGTGAAACTGGGGAAAGTCAACCATCGAAGTGGACTAAAAAGCAGTTTTCATGCTACAACACCAGAGAGATTGGTGGGCATGAATGCAAGTACAAACACCCCTACAGCGTATTTACATACAACTACTAAGGATAATCTCATACTTTGCATGACAAACATCACGTGGTAGAGGACAAATCGTTGTGGCCACGAACTGCCAAAAAGTAGAAGAGATCCTTTGGAGTTATATCTATACAGAGGGATATGTACAAGTGACAGGGAAAGAACAACTATCGCATCACGACCAATAAGAGAAAGAAACTTATATAGGGACATTGGATCAACATTACAACACCTAACTAACACAGGTGGGCATGGACTCAATATCACCTCTGGAAAATAGTGAATTAGGGACATTGGATCAACATAACCACACCTGACTAACATAGGTTGGCATGGACCCAGTATCACCTATAGAAAGTAGATTTGAATTAGGGACATTTGATCAACATAACCACACCTGATTAACTTAGGTGGGCATGGACCCAGTATCACCTGTTAAAAGGGGTTTTGAATTAGAGATATTGGATCAACATCACCACACCTGATTAAATTAGGTGGGTATGGATCCAGTATCACCTCTTAAAAGGGAGTTTGAATTATTGGTTTTGGTATCCCAGACCACGCTTGGAGTGACAAGCAAAACTGGGTAGAATAATCTTTCAAAAAGAAGAGATAAGTCAAAAGGTTTTGTGCTAGCACCAAAATGATTTATGTGCACAAATATAAGGACAAGTATCCCTACGACATCTTAGCGTATCCCCTTTAAGGATAGCCTTATACCCTTCGAAGCGAGCATCGTGTGGTAGAGGACAAATCGTCGTGGCCACACAGACTGCCGAAAAGTAAAAAGGATCCTTTCAAGGAATACGAATACATAGGGATATCTATAGGAGGTAGGAATGTTCGCTAGTCTGTAGCAAACAACCAACACTAGTGGAAGAAGTGTCAGAAGATCTTTGATGGGAATCCTCGACTCTAACTCCACACATCTGACAGGGAATAAGTTGCTTGCTGGTAGTCTGACGTCGGAAGTCTCCTTGCTCGTCTGAACTACTATCAATAACTAATCCACCCTTAGGTATCAAGTACATACGAAAGGTAGAAAGGTTCGCTAGTCTGTAGCGAACAACCAACACTTGTGGAAGAAGTGTCATAAGATTTTTGATAGAAATCCTCGACTCTAATTCCACATATCTGATAGGGAATAAGTTGCTTGCTAGTAGTATGACGTCAGAAGTCTCCTTCCTCATCTGAACTACTATCAACAACGAATCCACCCTTAGGCATCAAGTACCTACGAAAGGTAAGAAGGTGTCGGGGTCTGCTAGGCGATCTCGGGGTGAGAGAGCTGAGGAAACTCAGAAACCCGACAGGAAGAAGGGAATTCGATAAGGTACGAAATAGCCTAAAAGGCCGGAAGGAAAGAGACCAGAGATAGGGGAAAGCCTAGCCAAGAAGGGAACCTAACTAATAAAAGGACCCTATCTAAGAGCAGGACGAACCTAATCTAAGGAGCACTAAACCCGGAGTGCACACAATAAAAGATAATATAAAATCCAAAGATGGAGAGAGAAACCTGTACAACCATGGTCGCTAGAAATCTGTGGGTCTCCGAAAGGATTCTGCTCATGTGGTTCGAATACAAAGAGTACGATCACACTATCCCGCAGGACAAAATGGTCGTAAACCTTTACAATCGACACAAGCAGGCCGATGGAAGAGCATATGGAGTTATACATACGATTAGCCATGGAGGATAACAGCTTTCACCTTCTAACCTCGATGGATAATAATATGCATAACCCAAAAGTTCACGAGATTTCCCCTATTCGATACATCAGCTTCGAATAGGGTTTATTTGATTGTGGGGATCGGTTTCCTATGGGCGCAAGCCCCCGTAGTTAAGTAAATCTTAGACCTTAATCTAAGAAAACTCTCGATTAGGGATGTTAGATTATCTTTTAGAATGGGTTTAGTGTAAGGGCAAATTCTAGGCTTTCCTAATCAAAGGGAAAGAAGGTCCCAACTTGGTTCAATCAATCACACGTGGTTCAGTCAATATTCGACTGATCTGAAGGAGAGAAAACTGGAGAAAAAGAGGAGAGACACAGCACTCAAACATACATGAGGGAAAGAAGGAGGTGGCATCATCTGTGTGACGCAGATGGGTAAGATTTATAGCTTCCAAATAAATGGAGAACTTATCCACCAATAAGGTGTATAGTGGTTCACTCGTACCACTCACCTTTAGACCCTAAATCTATAAAAGAAGTAGTGTCGTACACACAACACTAGCATCTACGACCTAACTAATGCAGTCCTGGACTTATTCCTTGCCTGAAAAAGGAATCCAGCTAAAATCCTAAGCACAACCAACCGTCCTATATGTATGCAAGATGGGAAGGCTCTATCCTAAGGAATCAAGGATTAGCAATTCAAAAGATTTAAATCAAGGACTATATAATATGCAAATAAATATATCTAACGATGTATGATGCATGAAACAAATGCATGAGTAAGAAACGCCCTTAGGTCCGCTAATGCAATACATGTATGTAGGTAAAGTGCATTGTGGAGAAAAGTGTGTAAGAACGTATGCATGACATCCAGATTACAGAAAAAATAAATAAACACACCCTAAGGGTATCCTTCAGGCAAGATACCCGCATAGAAAATCATGATAGTCATGCCCACTTTTTGTGGGAAAACAACGATGCCCAATGGCATAAATAGGTGGCCTACTCTACAGGCCTAAATGACCCTAATGATCTCTAAGGCTCACAGAAAAAAGGGGGGGGGGGGTATCGTACCCAAAATTGGAAAAGGCCAAAATCCTAGCATAAAAACCACGATGCCCACTTCGTGTGGGAAAATAATGATGCCAACCGGCATAAGTAGGTGGCCTACTCTACAGGGCTAAATGACCCTAATGGTCTCTAGGGCTCACAGAAGGGAGGCAAGCTTTGACCTATAGGGCCAAAGCTTCGGTAGTGAACTAACCTAAGGCCAGCTACCTAAACATACTAGAATACCTATTAACAAGTTGTGTGTGATGTGTAGCAATTCCGATATATAATTAAAAGAATTTGCTTTACAAGTTGCAGAGATTATACCTGATTGTGGCGCTGCCACTTACAAGCTTATGAGTAAAGGATCTCAAATTATTGCGCGGCCACTTAAAAGCTCCAAAGAAACTGCCCCTGTTTAATTCCTGATCATCAAGCTCCGATGTACCTCGCAATATGAGATAAGAGAGAAATATGCAAATGAGTGTAGATGCCGTTCATAAAAGAAATTAAGATAAATAGAAATATAACTAGCAGGAAGATTAATATTAACATTTGCAAAACATATACAAGTAGTAGACAATAAATAATCAAAAGAAAATGTCAGCCTATCCTAAGGCTAAAAGTCATGTCCTAAACAAACAAGTCTAGGTGTGTGTAACGGTGTATAGTTTTGGATAGGTCCTATGTAGGATGATTTAGTTAGAATTATTTGTATTTTGATTTGTTAGAAGGCAAAAGAAAGATTTTAATTTAAGTTGAAATATTAGTAGTTTAGGATTGATTTTAGAAATATATTTTCTTATTATTTGATTGATTATTTTGTTGGTTGTAAATTAAATGATTTATTATCAATTAAGGTTTGACTTAAGCCGATTAAGAAATTAATTTTAAAGTTTAACACTCCATTAAATCCATTCGTGGCGTTGTGCCACCAGGCTCGAGGAACTAGGCCTCCTTAGGACACTTAGCCCCGCAGCCCGGAGTAGTCCATCCAATAAACTTCACTTCTGGAGTGGTTGTTGTGTATTAAGGGGTTTGTTTATTGATTTTTAAAAGATTAACCTAAGGTTTAATCTTTAAGAGTCTTTTATCCTAGGAAATTTTAGTTTATGTTTAGTCTCCTAATTTTAGTCTACACCTTTTAAGCTTTAAATTGGTTAGAAATTAATTATTAGATTTGTTAAGCTTGCTTTAGATTTATGTCTTAGGTTTATAGTTTAATGATTACGAATATTAACAATAACTTGATTAAGAATTAAATATTTTAACACATTTTAAGAGTTAGGTTATAAAGGGTTGGTTGATTATTAATGGATTAAGGAAACTAGAACCTAGGAAGACGTGTCACTAAGTTTGATTTTGATGTCTCTATCTTTATAAGGAGCATGCACCCTAAGTCTATATTTTCTAAGACTCGATCCTTAATTTTTGTCCTTAAGTATCACTAAAGTTGTGGGACTAAAGGAGGTTTCGTTTTCTAACACTTAGGACTTTCGTACATGTGTCACTAAGTTTAGAGATTTATACATAAAAGTATGATAATAAATAGAAAGATGAGAAGCGAAAAGAAAGACGACTAACCGCGATAAAGAGAAAAGAATGAAAATCGTATATAAAAGGGATGTAGGCATTGTTGTTTTGGACACACTTCTTTAAAGACAAGTGTATCCTAAAGCAACATCAACAATGCCCTTTAATGTTCCTACAATCCAAATAAGGCACTTGATATGAGACTCGACTCAAACAATCTAACTACCCTTTAAACAAAGCCCAAAATGACTAAAGGAAACAAATTCCTAAGGCTAAGCTTAAAATTAAACTCACTTTTGTTTTATGTCTATCTAAAATTCTATATTTTAGAAACTAACACTTAAGGGAGAATTCAAATGGGCGGGGGACTGTCTTTCTCCAAAAGACATTAAAGATCTCCAACATAAAGCTCCTAAAGCTTAAAATCCAAACACTCATTTTTTATTTTTTTTAGAAGGGACTACTAAGAGAACCTAACTCACATGGTGAAGCACTAATCATTCCCAAAAGACACTAAAGGGGCTTACTAAACAAGTATAACCAAAAAATTATAGATCTCAAAATATCTTGCAAGAACTTCTAAATGAACTACTACACAAAACTTCCCAAAAATTATTTACCCAAAATCTCCTTTTCTTTTGACACAAAATCCTACCCAACAACCCATAATCAAGCGTCTCTCCTTTCATTTGGAGTGGGGTAAAAAAATATAGCTCACCAACAAGAAAGTTGTATAAAACCTCTCGTTGTAAAGCCCTCATCATAAAACATTCACAAAACTTCTGATAAAGCCTCTCGATGTAAAACAATCCGCAAAAACTTACTAAAAATCTTCTTGAAATCGTAGCATAAAAACCATTTAAAAATCTTTTCAGTCAAAAGGCCAATCACAAATCTCATCGATATAAACCAAATCATAAAACCCTTTAGTATACCACAAACTATAAAACTTCTTAATGTGAGGCAACATACATATATACTTGATGTAAGAATTAAGACTTATAGGAAAAGAGATTTAAAGTCAAACTATTTTCTCCAACCATTAAAACAATATTCTACTAGCATGTATAACAACACGTTGATTTCACAAAGCGTTTGAGAATTTCTTTCTAAGCATGTGTGGAATATATAAACATTCACAAATCATAAGTATTTCATTTATCACACGATTTAGCATAGACATGAATTCATTCCAACAAGTTTGTATTTTTCATACTACATGCCACCAACAACTCCAAGTAATTTTCTAATCCAAGTTCATGAATTTGCTCTCATGCCAAAACAAATCTTTATAATATGAATATACATGAAAAACTTTCCAACAGATTCTCAAAGTGGAATAACAAAGATACAAAGGCTTCAAGTCAAATTTTCCTACGAAACCATTGAGAAAGAAATCCGTAAAAACTGTAAGATTTTTCATAAAGAATTAATACTTGCCAACATATATTATCTTTTTTTTTATGTAAAGCTTAAAGGGATAAGGAAGGATCCAGATCTAAAGCAAGCATAAAGGTATTTAAGTTTACTAACTCTTTTGTAGTTAAGCATGCTTCTAACAATATAAATTGTGTAACTATAAAACTCGTGGTGGCTTTCCAACAATTTGGTACATTTGTAACATGAATACTGAAATGCAAAACAAACAACTAATAAGTTTATAAATGCCATAGAAAAGTATCCAACTTCTTCCTCTTTCCAAATCATAAGAGTGCATAAAAAAAATATAATTACATACATCAATCTCTATCAATCATAAACCCATCAAGTATCCTGCCATAAAATGAGCTCTCTCTCTCTCTTTTTTTTTTTTTTAAGATAAACATATCTCCAATCGATTGTAACTCATATTAACCAACGACAACAAAATTATGAAACTAGCTTTCAACAAGCATAAACATACATCTTGCATACATGTTTTGCCAAACTTCTTATAATCCCTAAAGAAAATTTACACATAGAATTTCAAATAATCTATCACCTGATGCAACCCATGAATGAGTAGAAACCCTATACACAAACTCTTCTTCCAAGCAATATAAAATTGACACAAAATTTGCCTACACTCTATGAGATTCTTTTTTTTTATAGCTAACAATGATTCTTATCCCCTCTCCAAGCACTAGAGCATCATTCAACAATTGAATAAATGTGACAAGACTAAAAAAAAAAAACAGTAATGGTAGATGCATTCTCCAACTCGTCACATACAATCTACAATGTTTCAAATATTTCTAAGAGATTTCTTAAGGAAAAACAAGCTTTGTGAATAAACAAAAAGAGCTTTCTAATCAAGTCGTCGTGATGATGCTAACAAATGAAATATGAATTAAATAGTAGAGAAGAAAGGCTTTAAATTTCCCCATGTGTAAGCTTTTCTTTTTTTGCAAAACTTGCTTCGAGCAAAGAAAACATAACAGAATTTAATCATCCAAATCCCTCTTTTATATATACTTACATGTATGTATTGAAGAAGGCATGGAAAAACAATGTGAACTTTCCAAAGAAGTTCATGGAACTCCCACTTTTAGCAAAGAAAAATTCCATCGACTCTTAATAGGCTTTATCACAAACACCTAACATGCATGCTTTGATAGAAGTTAAAACAAACTTTCATGTATTTTCAAAGTTCACACTTAAATCTAAACTAAAACTCTCTAAACAACCCACCAAAGTATTCTCAAAATCTACATTGTAATCATTTCATCAAGGAGACATAGACATAAGAACAAAATAACAACTCAAAGAAGTTCATTCTCAGATTTTTTTTTTTTTTTGAAGAGGAAGTGATAGCAAGTGAAGTATAAGGATGCATTTTCTCTAATTACTTTCCATCAAATAAATGCATATATATTTCTTGAAAACTGAAATAATGATCATAAAATCATTAGATAGTAAGCATCACATCCTTTATGTAATTCATTAGACCAAAAATTAACACAATACTTCCGCATGCTCCATGCATTTCCAACCAAATATCGCAGAAATTTCTTAATGGCATTTCACCAAACACCTTGCATGCATGATTTAATAAAGAAAAAACATGGCTTCTCAAGCCTTGTCACCATTCACACCTAAAGCCTCTAAACCATGTGGCATAAAACAAAAGTAGGCTCACATGCTAATTACCCATTTCAACACAATGTAAATCAACAAGTTTGGTAAGATTGCAAACCAACACAATGCCAAAATCAACTATGCAAGCTATCATGATATCTACCATAGAGAGTGAATGCATTCACTGAAAAAAAAAAGAGGATTAGAGGTGTGATGACATACACACCATAAAACTTATATAAACTTTGCATTAATATGGTTCTCTAACAACAAAAGCAGACACTGGATCATAGATTGACAAATGAAGGTAAGGATCTAGAAGAAGATGATGAGGAGAAGAAACAAAGGAGAAGAAGAAGGAAAAGAAGAAGAAGAAGAAGAAGAAGAAGAATAAGATGTAGAGGAGAACTCACCTTGCAAAGAGAAGGGGAGTGGACGGCCTGGAGGTCGGACAGGTTCCAAGGAGGCGATGCCGGCTTCAGGTTCAGGTTCAGAGGAGATCGGGATCGGGTTCAGAGGAGGACGGGATCGGGTGGCTGCCGTCGGGATCGGTCTCCCCTAGCTCACGCGAGGGAGGGAGAGGGAGCTGGAGACCTTCGGGCTCCTTGCTGTTTCTGCGAACCAGAGAAGATCGGATAGGGCGAGAGAGCCCGGGCGAGTGAGAGGGAGAAATCGGGTGTGCTATCGAGCTGGTCGCGCGAGGGAGAAAGGAGAACGGAGTGAGGATCCCGCCTAGGTTGGGGCTGGAGTTGCAAATTCAGGGGGACTGCCCGAGGGAAGGGGCGGCGGGCGTCTCACGAACAGAGAGGAGGCAGGAGGAGTTCCGCCTGGGTCTGCGAATCTGGGAGAAGAAAGGGGGCTCGGCTCTTCTTGTTCCGAACGGGAGAGATGGAGAGGGAGAGCTGGGCGCCAGAGAGGGAGGTCGGGTGTGAGAAAACGAGAGGGAGAGAATGCCCATCCGAATGAGGCAGCCGAAGGCTTCCTCCAAGCCTTCTAACGTCTTCCAACGTTCTGCCCTGCTCCGAAAGCTCAAAATGGCGCTGCGACATTCTGCTCCTGCCTAAAGTCATTTGAATCCACTCCTTATTCGAGGGCTTACGCGACTGAGAGGCGTGGCAACGGAAGATTTCAAATTTCGGGGGAATCGAAACAGTCGAAATTATTCCCTGATTCGGGAACAAATTCAAAATCTCTAGAAAGTCGAATGGAGCTTTATTAAAATCAGATTGGGTTTATTTTACCAGAACTATGATCAAATTGAATTGGGTTTGGATATGAATTTAATCCAAATTGGCTTGATTAAAATCGGGCTAGGTCCAATCAATTTAATCAAATCAAATTGAAGACGATTTGGGTCAAATTGAACTTGTCATAGTCAAAACAAATTATTCAGGCTTGAATGGACGGGGTCGAGTCAAATTAACATCAATTCGGATCGATTTGAGTTCGAATTGGGCTCGATTTGAGTTAGATTTGGATAGGGATTTGATTCAAATTGACTTGATTTAAAAGGGGATTAGGCTCGATCAATTTAATCAAATAAAATTGAACTCCGATTGAAATCGATTCGGATCAAATTGAGCTCGAATTGGGCTCGACGAGGACCAATCGCATCGATCGAATGCACTCGATGGTACTCGAGCGAAAATCGAGGTCAACACTTCCCTACCTTTTCCTCCAGCTCGTTGGGATATTCTACCAACTCATTGTACATGAGGGGTAGGACGCCAACAAATATTCTATTTAAGGTAGGTATGATCTTCATTTTCTTTATATTTATCTTTTGCTTCATTTTTCTCCACATTTTTTGCCTCATTTTGCTGATATTTGGCAATTTGAAATCTTTATAAAAAGTTACTTATATTTTACTTAGATAATATGTAGCATCCTCATAGATTCCAACCTCATGCAAATATCCCCTAATATAATATTCAATGAAATCACAAGAATACTTAATGCATTGATGAATGGAGGAGAAAATCATTCTATATTCATAGAGCCAATGTCTACCTAGAATAGTGTTAAAAGATGCTTTTGAATCCATGAATTGAAACCTTTCATTAGTTTTAAGTTCCCCAATTTCTAATAATAGAGTGATTAATCTCAAAGTCTTCTTACCTTTCTCGTTGAAACCCCACAACATTATCTTATTATAACTAAGCTTGCAAGTGTCTATCCTTAAGTAAGCAAGAGTTTTGAGAGTCATAATGTTGGTTGATACACCCAGTTCAAAAAGAACACATGATAATCTAAAATTATCCATATTTATAAATAAATAAGATGGATAATTATTGTTAGTTATCCCCAAGAATAAATCTTCATTAGAGAATATATTTTTGGAGGTCTTTTCAAAATAAAAAAGCCTTTTTAGGCTGTACTGCTGCTAACTAGGCTATATAAATATATAAGTCAAGTAAATCCTTGATCAAGGTCTCTCTTATTTCCTTGGAAAGGATTAGAGCATCACATATACTTAACTTGGTTGGCAATTTTCTTAGACGTGTTAATACTTTATAATCAACCTTGGGATTCCCACTATCAATGGAGTCCTAAGAAGGCATGTGTTGAGGGAGAAGTGAAGATTCTAGATTATCACTTACTTGATTTCACTTATCTCCAGAAGGGGCATGAGATGATAGGATTTTTCCATTGTGAAAATGACCATGTACTATCTCTTCAGGAGAAAGGATAGGTAGGTCATCAACGTAAACCTCAATTAATTTTAGGTTTTTTTTTTTTATCAAATTATGATAATCTAACATCTCTACTTTAATGTAAATCGACATACCTTGTGAATTAAGAGTAAAGGCATCAATATAAAAATAGTATTCACAAAATTTTTTAATTTGATTTAGGTTAATTTCATCATTTTAAGAATCATTATCAAGTATATTTAATAAGACATATGTAACATTATCAACAAACACATTTAAGATATATATATATATATATATATATATATATATATATATATATATATATATATAATTCTGTTTCATTAGTGGATCATTTCTTAATGGAATGAAGTAAAAGTCATACAAGGTAAGTGGCATGAGTGTTTTAACTTCCCCATATGTAGAAAATATTATTTTCCTAGGCATAAGTAATTTCTACTCTCCTCCCTCTCTTAAATTGTAGGAACATGACTAGCTTGGGTTTCCTTAAGCTCTAGACCTAAAGTCATCTTTAGGTTATCCTCTAAATCTGTTGCGTCAACTTGGAAATGTTTCTAAGTCCCTAAATATACTTGGAGAGAAGAATTAACATTTTGTTTAGATTATTATTATTATTATTAATGAATAGGATAAAGCTACATCCCATGCATCATTAAATTAACAAAATACATGACAATAGGGGACTCACTAGATATGTATTTAACAAATACCTGGCCTGGTTTTAATAAATACTCATTTGGAATCACCAACGCTCCATATTTGATATTCTTATCAATCCACTCCTTAAAATTAATACAGTCTTCATGCTCATGACTATGGGAAAATAAATTTGAATATCTACATAGATTCAAAGTTTATCCTATTCTCATGATCGAATACATCATTGAGAATATCATACTATCTCGAGATATTGAAATGGTATTATATAATGTGTTCAAAGACAATAATAGGATTTTCTTTTGAAAAAATTATTATTTTCATAGTTAAATACAAGTATAAGAATAGCATAAAGTCTTGAAAGACAGAAATGATATTCTAGAATATTATTTAGGACAAAAATAGATTTTTGAAAATGTATTATTTTTGTACACAAATATGATAGTGAGAATACTATATCACATTAAAAGATGAAAATGATCATACTCTACAAAAGATTTGAATGCAAAAATCTAATAATGAAGGTTGGGAGGTGATGATTTAATTATGTCAGTTTAATAGCGCTGCTTCGAGGACAATGGTTTAAATGTGATGGATGTTAACAAATGGTTGTGACCTAATGTCAGTGATCTAATAGTAGTGGTTAGATGACAATGATGGATGAAAACAACGGTTGGGAAATGACGGCTTGACGATAATAGTTAGATTGCGATGATGTGACAGTGGTGGTCAAGTGATGTCAAGTAAATGATAGTGGTCAAGTGATGAAAGTTTGATGGTTGTGATAAAGTGGCAATGGCTTGATGATGATGGTTGGACTACAATGGTCTAATGATGGTGGTTGGACAACAATAGTTTGATGGTGACATCCCGATGGTGATTAGAAAGTTGTGGTCCAACAATGATAATTAGATGATGGTGGTCAAAAGATGTTGATCGAACAACGATGGTTTTATAATGATGATTCGGTAGAGCTTTGGATCCTCAAGCCTTTTAATGAATTTTTTGAATCAATAGCAATTATAAAATAAGCATAACAAATTAGGAATACATAACATGGAGGAGCATTTAAAGTCAAGTATATAAAAAAAAAGAATGTAAAATTCTAGTGGAGAAAAAAAAACTACAAGGTTTTTAAAATAAAAATATGTTGAATTAAAAATAACTTTTGAATCTATAAGAATTAGATCCACTGAATTTTTTTGATTTTGCCCTTTTCTAGAGAGAGAAACTCTGGTGCATTTTCTAGAAAGAGAAACCTCTGTGTTTCGAATTCGATTTTCGCGGGCTTTCCGTGACTGGATTTCTGGCGTCAATCGATCATCAGATGATCGTCGGCAAGTGATTGCTGGTGGTTATGGTTGATCTACGGCCATCTGGTTCTCCAAGGGTCATTGGCAAAGGATCGCTTGGTGTTGTAATTAGAGAAGGAGTCGCGCCGGTGCGTCGTCAAGAATATGTTGAAGGTAAGGGGAAGAAAGTTATAGAAGATGTTTGCGAAATCCAAAAAGAAGGTGATTTTCTGTGTAATCCAGACCTTGGTAAATCTGATTTCTCGGCTTCAAATAATATCAGTTTGAGGGTGAAGAGTTATTCTGGCGTTCTTGGCTCGCTTGGTGGACGGACTTTTGAAAACGAAATAAATCCTGAAGGAGGACAGAAGAATGATAATTTGGCGGCTCGCTCTAAGATTCAATTGAATGATGTAAATCTTATTAATAAGAATGGTGATTACTCTGAACGTAATGTCATCGGGGAAGTGTCTGATGCTTGGATGAAAATTAAGCCTATTAAAATTTTGTTCAACAAAGAACAAATTGATTTCTCTGAAGATGGAGTTGATGTCAGATTAAATGCTGATAAGGAGGCAGAGAAATCAAGAATCCTAAAAAATTCCATTGTGATTAAAGTTCTGGGGAATAATGTGACATTTCCGGTGAGTAGTGTTGAACTAAGGAGACAATGGAGCAAATATGGTAGTTTCCACTTGACGTCACTAGGGATGAACTGGATTCTGTGTTCTTTCAAGTCGAACGAGGTGGTGGATGAAATTTTGAACGGAGGACCATGGTATGTGAATGGGTGCATTGTGGGGATGGACAAGTGGACGCCTGAGTTTGATCCGAATTCTTTTAAGGGGATTTCGACTCCAATTTGGATCAGATTACCGTACTTACCTCTGTATTGCTGGGATGAAGATAGTATTGCTTGAATTGCTTCGTGTCTTGGATCACCATTGTACCTTGATGGTAACACGTTTCGCTGGAGTAAGCGAGAATTTGCTCGTGTTTGCGTCAAGATTGACTTGGAGAAGAAACTGCCAAATGGAGTTTGGGTGGAAGGAAGTGCTTGAAGATTTTTTCAAAGGGTGGAGTATGAAAAAGTTGATTTACTTTGCTACCAATGTGGAAAAGTGGGGCATGAGTCCAAAATATGTCCTGATAATGTGAAGATTGGTATCCAGGATCAATCTAAGAAGATGGCTGACAAAGCTACGGGTGACAAATTGAAGCCAGACGTTGAAGGTAATAATTCAATAACCAATACTGAATATGGACCTTGGATTCAAGTCCAATTCAAAAATAGAAGATTCAGGAGGAATGTGATGGCAGGAAGAGGAGGAAATGTGAAAGGAAATACTGAGGAGAATAGAGATATCAGTAATCATCAGGTGGTTTCAGTTGAAACTATTACAAATGAGAATGAGAAGGGCAGGAATAAGATTAAATATCTTGCGGAATTGGCTGAGAAGACTCCAGTGCAATCTCTTATTAATATGGTGGTTTCTACTGCGGTTGCTGAAAAATGTGAGACAACCACAAACAACAGATTTGCTGCATTGTCTGAGAAAGCTGTGGATGAAAATAAAGAGTTTAATGCTGAAGAAGATATAGCCGTTGATAAAAATGATGTTGTTACAGCTGTTGAAGAAAAGTGTAATGCTTTGGGCTCTCAAACTAGTTTGGCCAAGGTCAAGTTAGCTAAGGAATTGAGATCCTTAGGACCGGTTGAAATTGATCACAAGAAGAAGAAAAAAGTAGGAAGGTCGAATCCCAACAGTGGGAGGAGATCTTCTTTACTTTTTTTAAATGTCTTCCATTTTATTTTGGAGTTGCAGGGGAGCAAAAAAAAGGGAGGCTTCCTTGTATTTAAAAGAGGTTGTTAAGGAACATGGAGTTTTCTTTGTTGGACTTATGGAGACAAAGTTATCTAGCATTAATAGAAAGGAGATTGATTATCTTATTGGTAGTGAGTGGGAGTTCTTTCATTATCCTGCTGTTGGTATTTCTAGTGGAATTCTTGTTCTGTGGAATAGCAAGTTGGTGTCTTTTAATGTTTTGGAAGCCACTTCTCAGGTGGTTATTGGCAATCTTTTAGTTCCTTCTCTAGGAACTTGGAGAATTGCTAGTGTGTATGGTAGTACATGCTGCAAGGAGAGGACTGAACTTTGGAAACAATTGGAAAAGCATTTGATAAATGACATTCCTTCTATTATAGGAGGAGATTTCAATTGTATTATCAACAAAGAAGATAACAGAGGAGGAAAGAGATTCTTATTCTCTAAGGGTCCTAGGGAGATGAAAGGTTTCATGATGAATGCTGATTTTCATGATATAGGATTTGTGGGACCTAGATTCACTTGGTGCAACAACAAGGAGGGGAACTCTCATATCTGGGAGAGATTAGACAGGTGTCTGGCTAATTCTATACTATTCAGAAAATTCCAGTTGCAATTACTAGACATCTAATGAGATTGGCGTCGGACCATTGTCCAATTGTTCTTAAAATGGATGAAAAGGTGCAGTTCAATTCAAAGAATATCATATTTGAAGATACTTGGAGGTCTTATCCAGTATCCAAGAGTATTATTTTTCAATCTTGGAACAAGAAAGACTCGGGTGATGAAGCTGTGATCCTGCAAAGAAAGCTCAATCGCACTCTTAAAGCTCTATTCTTTTGGAATAAGAACAAATGCAGGGATTTAAATGCGCTGAAGGAAAAGTTGAAACAAGAAATACTGGAACTTCAAAACAAAGAAGCACTGGGAGTAAATTGGTCGGGGGATGACCTGATGGCTTTAAGAAGTAAAGTTCATGATCTTAATGTCACTTTGAAGAGGCTATCCACTTGGTGGAATCAAAGGGCTTAGGTTAGATGGCATGAAGAAGGAGATACTAATTCCAATTTGTTTCATTGTTATGCCACGGCTAGAAGAAAAGGGAACAGAATAAATCAAATCAGAGATGATCTAAACAATGTATATGACGAACATGATCAAATTGAAAGAGTTTTTACCAGTTTTTTTGGAAAAAAATGGAAAAACAGGGAATGCATTACCTCGGATTGGCCTGCAGTTTTGGATACTCAGAAAATTTCTGAGGATGATATCACGATTCTCAGTGCAGAATTTACTGTTTTGGAGCTTCAAAACTCTATTTTTTAGCAAGGCAACAACAAATCTCCTGGACTAGATGGGGTTACTTACTCATTCTACAAAAGCTATTGGAGTATAGTAGGTGAGACTCTTTGGAAGGCTGTAAACAGTTTTTTTAATTCCTATCATATGCATAAGGAGTGGAAGAAGACATTGATTGTTTTGATTCCTAAAATTAAAAGTCCTTTGACTCCATCAAATTATAGGCCGATTAGCCTTTGTCAAACCAACTACAAGATAGTGGCTACAATGTTGGTTAATAGATTGAAGAAGATTATTTCCAAGTTGATTTCAGAAGAACAGGTGGCATTTGTCCATGGAAGATCTATTGCAGATCATTGTCTTTTGGCCCAAGAGGTGTTTCACAAATTCAAAATCTCAAAGGATAAGAAGGGATTGATGGCTATTAAACTTGACATGGAGCTAGCTTATGATAGCATGAGTTGGACTTCTCTTTGGTATGTTCTTGAATGGTATGGCTTTCCTATTGTTTTTTCTAAACTTCTTATGGAATGTGTGGTAGATGTTAGTTTTTCCATTATCATCAATGGGAAGAATTCTAGTTGGATTGATGCTCATAGTGGGTTCCGTCAAGGATGCCCATTATCTCCATACCTTTTCATCTTATGTGCCCAAATCTTATCAAATTCTATTATGCAAAGAGGACAAAAGCTTGGTATTCAGATCTCTCCCAGGGGTCCTGTTGTTACCCACCTTTTGTACGCAGATGTTGTTTTGATCTTCTCTAATGCAAATGTGGAATTAGCAAAGAAATTGAAGAATATTGTGGAAGACTTTTGCAGGTGGAATGGGGAAAAAGTAAATGTTAACAAATCTCAATTGATGTTTGGTAAGGCTGTTAAATATTCTATGAAAAACAAGATTGCTAGAGTTCTTGGTTTTAAAGTTATTAAAGATATGAAGTATTTGGGGGTCAAGATAACTCTTAATAGAGTTAAAATAGCTGATTTTCAAGATATTTTGTGCAATGTAACGGACAAGCTCAATGCTTGGAGCAAGAAGTCCCTCTCCTTGGGTGGGAAGTTGATTCTCATAGACAGCTCCTTGTTATCTATACCTAATTTTTTAGTAACTTATTCTATGGTACCCAAGAGGGTTTTATTTGAGTTAGAGAAACTTTGTAGAAGTTTTCTTTGGCATAAAAGGAGGAAAGTAAAGGTATGCACTATGTGGCGTGGAAAGAAATCTGTAAACCAAGATGTTATGGAGGATTGGGAATACATTCCCCACTGGACAGAATCGGCTCACTTCGTTCCAAATTGGCTTGGAACTTTATCCAGAAACCACAGTCCCTGTTTCATCGAGTTATGGCGGCAAGATATGGCATTGATGTGATGAATGGAGGTCAAAGAAAAATCAATTCAACTGCTTGGAAAATTCTAGTTGATGGTGGTAAATGCTTGAAGATGGCCATTCGATGGAGTATAGGGAAGGGTGATAAGGTTAATGTTCTAAATGACACATGGATTCTAGATAGATGTTTCAGCAGGTGGCCTACATTCATTGATTGCAATGCTTTGGAAGGAGTTTATGTACAGCAATTTATTCTTAGTAACGGATTATGGGACTACAAGAAGTTACAGATTTTTTTTCACCCTTGATTTGGTTCACTTGATTGGTCAAGTTCATATTGATTTTGAAGGTGAAGACCAGTTGGAATTGATGAAGAAATGCTCAGGCAAGACGGTCTCAGCTTTGGTGTATGAGCAGATTCTCATTAACAGATTTAATATGGAAGATACGGATTATTTTTCTTAGTTACAGAAATTGAAGCTTAAGAAGAAAGTAGAAGTTTTTGGTGGAGATTGTGGAAGGCAGCCATTCCAACTAATCTTTTCTTGAAGAACCGTAATACTGCATCTGATGATTCATGTCCGAGAGGTTGCAATGAATGTGAATCTTATGAGCATATAATGGTTCATTGCAAGCATATGACTGATGTTATAGCAAGAATGGTTGAATGGGGCATCCCTATCCCGGTTTACAATTCACTTGACAGTTGTTTACAGGGTTTAAAAAGCA
This sequence comes from Dendrobium nobile, assembly GCA_022539455.1. Lineage (NCBI taxonomy): Eukaryota > Viridiplantae > Streptophyta > Magnoliopsida > Asparagales > Orchidaceae > Dendrobium > Dendrobium nobile. The sequence goes on from CM039727.1 coordinate 39,416,333, forward strand.
TTGCACAGGAAAAATCTGGAATTGCACAGATTTATTGCAATATAGTTTACCATTCATGGAAGAATAGGAATATTGTGAAGCATGGAAAGTGTGCTTTACCAAGTTCAGTGGTCGCTTCTAATGCTTTGTTCACAGCCACTTCAAATTCCGGTCCTCATCTTTCTTGTTGGGGTGCTAATCTCCCAAGGGAGTCTCAAAGCACTTGGTGTCCTCCACCGAAAGAATGGATCAAAATCAATGTTGATGCTTCTTTGCTTAAATCTAATCTGGCTGCAGTTGGAGGGGTCTTAAGAGATCACAAAGGCAGGTTAATAAGTGCTTTTGGAAAGACGGGATCTCACTAGGATATTGCTCAATTGGAACTTGAAGCTGTGTTCTCGGTCAGGGAATTTCTGAAAAGCTGGATGCTGGAATGCAAAGGATTAATCATTGAAAGTGATAGTACAAACGTGATCAAATTCATTCAAGATTCGTTGAAGAAGGGCGAAAGGTATGTCCATAGTTGGCCTAATAAAGAGTTGTGTTTTTTTAATGATTTTAATAAAGTGGTTTTTCTCCATGCTAATAGAAGATGTAATAAGGTAGCTAATTGTTGTGCTACTTTAGCATTGGAGAAGAGTTTCTTTTTTTATAGTTTTACTTTTGATCACATTCCTTCCTTGTTGTCTAGTTTAATCAAGGAAGAATGTGATCCTTTTGCTAATTGTAATTACTAGTTTCCACTTTAATGCAATTTTAGTGCATTTCTTTCAAAAAAAAAAAGAATTTATAAGAATTAGATTTTTTTCATTGACTCTTATTTAATAGTATTGTTGCGGACTAGAATATACGCGGTGATAGAGTTAGAAAATTTCCGTCTCAGTATTGTACGGATATATAGCACACAAACATGAGAGAAATAACACCAGTCTTTTTATGTGGAAAACCCTAGAAAGGGAAAAAAATCACGGGGCCACGCCTAGTTGAAATAATTCCACTAGTGTTTATTTGAGGTACAAGAGGCCGACTCGTCCTAAAAATTTAGGTGATCAAATTACAATGCTTCACTTCCTGATTGAAATCCAATTACAAACAAGTTGTGTATTCGAGCCGAATTCAGAATTGTTTAGAATTCCGATGTCACTTACAAATCGGGTAGAGTTCCGGCGTCACTTGGGCGTCAGGAAGAATTCTGGCATCACTTGGGTGTCAGGCAAAATTAAGGCATCACTTGGACAGAATTCCTGTATCACTTGGGCATCGGGCATAATTCCGACGTCACTTAGGTGTCGGGCAGAATTCCAGCGGAATTCCGGCGGTGGTGGTTGAGGAGGAGTTTCTTCTCTCCTTTGCTTCTCTTCTTCCTCTCTTCTTCTTCTTGCTTTGGTCTCCTCTCATGAGAAATGAAGTGTCTATTTATAGATTTCTGGAGTGGCATGGCCCGCAAATAGATGAGGGATCAGGGGCAAATATGGAGTAATTCGGATGGATGACTGATATTGAATCCTTTGATCATGGAAAGTTTATCAGACATTTGAAGGTCTTAATGATGTTAGAATTTGGAAATCTTGGGCTCGTTATATTCATCTCGTCAAGCCGCTCGATTCAACTATAAGCACGTTATGTTTGGAAACCATTTGGTAACTCAAATTGTGATACAAACTTTCCAACAACGCTTTGGGTCCTTGATTTGGAATTATTTGGGCTCGAATTGAGTCAAATTTGGTGTCGTTGGGTTCGTATTTCTGAGATGCTTAATTTGATTGTAAGTTTATTGAAATTAGAATTCAAGTGATCTGAATTTAATTTTTGAAGCTTCCGGCTTGATTTTTGCCTTGAGATTCGTGCCCGATCAAGATATTTTTTGCATGATATATCAGTTGCCCCTCTATTTTCAGATGTCGATGCTCCAGGAGTCTAAAAATATATGCTACAACACTTCAATTTGATTGGATCACCAAAAATTCCGCTCCAAAAAAGATAAACTTGCTTATAGAGGTCTCGTTAAGCTCCAAAAGTGTCAAAATTGAGTCTAGAATGTCGAAAAATGTGTCTGGGGACCAAAAAAATGTCGAATTTGGACCGTCCGGGCCAAAAAATTGGGCTCGAACAAGTGTAGGCGACTGAACTGGTTGCCCGACGCTGCCGCTGGAGGCAACAAGCATGCCGCACGCGAACTAACGCGATCGCGTGGTACCGTAGTAGTTAGCCGCGCGGTTATTTTAATTAATTAATTTTTTTATTTAAATAAATTGTAAAAAATCCTGAAAAAATTCAAAAATATTTGAAATTTTTTAAAATTTTAGAAAATTCTAGAAACTTCCCTCTTCTTCCAAAAAATACTATAAATTGCCCCTAGGGCTAGGGGGGAACTTACACATTCTCCTATTCTCCTTCTGGCTTTCTGAAAGTTGAGGCTTTATGCTATTTTTAGTAGGTGACTTTCCCTACTTGACTCACTGCCCTTCCTCTTATACAGAAGTTAAAAATTTTCCTTCCTTTTCTTTCTTTATTCCCCATTTTTCTTCCTACTTTGGAGGCTTTCCACTAACTTTCATAGGTGACTTTCCCTACTCAAATTTAGCGCTCTTCTTTAGTATAGGAGTTGAAATGGGTGATCACACATCTGAAAGAAATCCTCCAGCCAAAGAAGATTGTCTTGTGCACCGATATGATGGTTCAAAGAAGACTCATAATGCACCGAAAACTGATGATGTTATCTCCACCATCATTGACGATTCTTTCATCTCCTTTAGGAAAAATTTTCATTTTCCTAATGATCTGGTGATGAAGATGCTGACAAGATTTGATCATACCCATTTTCCTCCCCCGGGATATGTGATGATGTATGAATTCAGTTTGTGAGCGGGGCTATAGTTTCCACCATCTCCTGAATTGATTGATATTCCAACAATCTGTGGAGTGAGTTTATCTAAACTTTCTTACAGAGTCATGTCGATTATAATGGGATTGGTCATACTTTTTAGAGATTGTAGAGTGGTGGTATCTTCAGAATGTCTTTCTCGGATGGGGCATCTCATTAGTGATACATAGGGTCGTATTTCTTTCATATACAAGTGGTTAGATATTTGTACTCGAAACCCGTCAAAAGGTTGGATTAGTGATTTCTTTTTAGTGCAAAATGACTGAAATCTTCAAGAAAAATGGGGAAAGTTGAAGGAGTTACCCGTTCCCCTTTATATTGGAGCAGAAGATTTATTGAAGATACTCAAACTTTTTGATATTGACTCCATACATTATGAGGTACGTTATTTTAGCAGATATATAAACAAAGAATACTTGTTCAAGGTGGGATTAACTACTCAAGCAGGAAGATCGCATGCCCAAATGTTAAGGAAGTCTGTGAAAGTTTTAGAGGCTATTCCGTAACCTTCAAAAATTCATTCTAAGCGACCAGGGAGTGAGGGAGATTTCCAGGCATCAAAGAAGAAGAAGGCAGATGAAATTTTAGCAGTTGTTAGCAAAGGTCCTCGTATCTCTCCATCCAAGTCATACATTCTAGAAGATATTTTGAAACATCAGTGTGTTGGCCATCGACGAGGCTGAGGAGTTGGTGAGTTCACCTTTCCTTCTCTCATTTTGTGTTTGTTTCAAAAGATATATATCTTATAATTATATTTTTGTTACTTCAATTAGAGCAGCACACGAATTTCCAGTTTGAGATGACCAAGACCTTAAATGATTGGAACAAAGAATTTGTAAAGGTCAAAAAACTTCAGGAAGAATACAACAAGAAATATGATAGCAAAGTTAAGGACATGAAGATGGTGGAGAAGTAGCTAGTAGAGAAGGTGATGAATGGGATAAACCTACATCCCATGCATCATTAAAATTAACAAAAAAATACATTACAATAGGGGAATCACTAGATATGCATTTAACAGATACCTGGTCTGGATTCACTAAATACTCATTGGGAATTACCAAAACTCCATATTTGATATTCTTATCAATCCACTCCTTAAAATTAATATTGAGTCTTCAAGCTCGTGACAATGGGAAAATAAATTTGAATATCTACATAGATTCAAAGTTTATCCTCTTTTAATGATCGAATACATCATTGAGAATATCATACTATCTCGAGAGATTGAAATGGCATTCTATAATGCATTCAAAGACAATAATAAGATTTTCTTTTGAAAATTTATTATTTTCATAGTTAAATACAAGTATATGAATAGCATAAAGTCTTGAAAGGCATAAAGGATATTCTAGAATATTATTTAGGACAAAAATAGATTTTTGAAAAAGTATTATTTTTGTACACAAATACGATAGTGATAATATCATATCACATTAAATAGTGAAAATTATCATATTCTACAAAGGATTTGAATGCAAAAATCTAATAATGAAGGTTGGGAGGCGATGGCTTAATTATGTTAGTTTGATAGCGCTGCTTTGAGGATGATGGTTTGAATGAGATGGAGGTTCACAAATGTTTGTATGATGGTTGTTACCTAATCTCAGTGTTCTACCAGTAGTGGTCAGATGACAATGGTGGGTGAAAACAGTGGTGTTTGATTGAAAAATATGTAAGTTTTGAAAAAGAATTAATTTTCTTTGGGAAATATTTAATTTTGAACTTTGAAATTGAACACATCATTATGAACAGTATATTGCCTCAGGAGGTGATCATATCGTTCCCTAATGGGTTCAAATTTCAGAATTTTAAATTCATCCGAATTATTGTAATCAAACTCAAGGGGAAACATCATATGATCTCGAAAGATCAAAATGACGTTCAATCAATTTTTTAACTATAATAATTCGGATAAGAGATCATTAATTTCATAATCAAAATAATGATAATAAAATAATATATCTTCCCGAAGAAAGATGATATTGCCTATTATTGATTACTTGAATATGACGATAATGATCACCATTTTTGTTTGAATTCTCAAAGATAATTAATTGAAGGTTTTGAAAAACTTGATTTTGAAAATCAAGTTTGGGTTTCTAAATCTCCTACGAGCGCAAGCCCTCGTAGTTAATTAAATCGTAAGAAAATTAGAATTTTCCTACGAATACTCTCGATTAAAATAGCGGTAAAAATTTATTTTAAGGATTTCAAAGTTCGATATCAAAGGAGGTAAGGGTTGGAAATTCAAGTGGGATTGGTTCAATATTGAACACTTATTTCTAGAGTCAAAGGAAGAAGGGTAGGAGGTGTTTTGAGATTTTGAATTACTTCAGAAACACCTCAGTCTATCCTAAGTGTTGGGCTTAAATTTGATTGAAAGATATTTAAGTTTGAATGATCAATTTTAATAAAAATTTGGGATTTGATTCCCGGAGGGTGAGGTCTTATGGCCCGAGCCCGCCTCGGAACCTAAGTCTAAATTGGGTACTGAAAAGTGATCCGAACCTAGCTAATACAGTGTAAATCTGAACTTTCCCCGGCCTGGATTGGGGAGCCAGCTAAACCACCTAAACGATTTAAAAATATGAGTCTGGTCAATTTATGTAGAGTGGTAGGGACGTTGTTTAAGAAAAGTTTTTTTTTTAGAACGGGGCCGACATCCAGAGCAGATCCTAATTGGCCCTCTGACTTATGTTAAGGTTTAATGCTTAAGCTAAAATGAAATTTAAAGTTTTAGAAATTTAATTTGTTATTAATCTAATGCATGCTAATCGACTCAATTAAATACTTGAATTTGAATGAAGGCTATGCAATGAGAACTCCTGGCGGTCCCGGACTTACTTCTTAAATCATTAGAGTTTTTATGTTGACTTAAAAATTTTTAATTTGATTTAAGTAGAAAAATTTTGTTAAGTCCTTAAGAGCCTACAATCGGATTCCAGGCTAAATCAAAATACGACATGCAAGATCGCCAAAAAAATTAGAAAAAGCAGGCAGATCCTAATCGTAGTCAACACATCAATCAATAAATAAATCAATTAAATTAAATCAATATCAAATTTAAAGTCCATATGGCAAGTGCCACTTATTATTACATCCCAGGATTGCAGAAAAGGAAAGTGGCCGGGCACCACTAACAACAACCCGGATTTCTAATCCTAAAACTCAAGTGATTTTGAGAATGGGTCTTATCATTATCCACTTCTTCGTCCTTCTGCTTCTTCTTGGATCGTCGGGTCTGGATATCCAAATGAAAAGAAACTCCCCCTTGAACGGGGTGTTATCTTTCCTCTTTGGACATTTTCAAAGTTATCCTAATTTGGATCTCCAAATGGAGAGGGACTCTCCCCTAAGGGATGTCCCTTCCTCTTTGGATTCTAAATTTGATATCTAATCCCATTCTCAAAACACTTTAAACATTACAACCATGATATAATCAAATTACATTTAAAAAATAAAATTCTAGATTCGATCCTGTAGGGTTATCCTAATAATCAACAGTTATAAAAATAATCACAAGCAGTTATAATTGATCTCAAGCAGTTGATATATTTGAAATTTAAATGTTCAACAGAGTACGGTAATTAAATAAACAGATAGTCAATCAATTCTAAGCTAACAACCAGCATGCAGTGAAAGCTCGAAAACCCGACACACAGCGGAAAAGTAAACACCGGCCTAGCCTAAAACTAGAGTTGGTTGTCCTAGTAAATCATCTAAAGTGTGTGAGGTAAGACGTGTGGCTTTGATATGTCATAAGTAGGATCATTAGATTGAAGTTGTTTAAATTTCGATTGGTTGAAAGGCTCAAAGTGAATTTTAATTAAAGTTTAAGTATTAATGATTTAAAATTGATTTTAAAAAGTTATTCAATTATTTGTTGGATACCACCTTTGTTTCACACCGAGGCCGTGAAGTTTATTTCACCTTTCTTGGGGGTAATTTAATAGCCTCGTAGGCCTGGGTTACCTAGTGGTACCCGGTATAATTAAATGATTTGATTTGATTAAGGTTTGAAGGTTAATAAATTTTATTAAAAGTATTTGGTTGCTGATTTTTAAAGTTTGATTAGTTTAATTTTTCCATTAATTGATTCGTGGTGTTGTGCCACCAGGCTCGGGGAACCAGCCTCCTTAGGACACTTAGCCCCGCAGCCCGGAGTAGTCCAGCCGATAAACCAAATTAATGTAATTGAATTAGAGATTTTCAAAGGATAAATAATTAATGATTAATCTATTTTAAGGTTTAACACCCCTTAGAATCCATTCATGGCATTGTACCACCAGGCTCGAGGAACCAGCCTCCTTAGGACACTTAGCCCCGCAGCCCGGAGTAGTTTAGCCAATAAACTTCATCTTTAGGATGATTGTTGTGTTGTAAAAGATTTGTTGAGTGTTTTAAACATTAAACTAATATTTTCTGGAGTTTTAGAGTGATTTTGAGTTTTACGAATTTTTTGAATATTTTAATCATTTAATTAAGGGGTTAGAAATTGACTTTTTAATTAAGGGTGTTTTCTGGAAAGTTAGCATTTTATTAAAATACTAGACCTTAATACGATCAATTAGATTGTAAGTACATTGAAATCGGAATTTTCTAAATTTTATTACGATGGTTTGAAGTTTTGAACTGATTTTGACTTAAGGTTTGACCAAACAGTTGACTTTTTGAATTTGATGTTTTTCTGGAACTTTAATATTTTGAATAAATATAAGACACTATTATGACTTGAATTCAAGTGAGTTTGGTCAATTTGAATTTTTCTTGAATTAATTATGAAGGTTCGAAAGTTTATGTATTTATTGGAATTTTTGAATCTCTTTAATTAAAGGGCCTTTTTGCAATTTTGCTCCAAATGAGGTTCCAACTTCTTGAAATCAGCTCCAAAGGTCTGGAATGACCTAAAAAGATATTCTCAAGTACTTGGGAAATTTTTGGAATTTTAAATTATTATTAATTAATTAAATTAATAAAATATTGACTTTCAATTAAAATTAGATTAAGGTTTAATTTGCTATTAAATCAGGGAGGTTTTAATTTTCATGAGTTAAGGATTTAAATCTAGTCAGTTAGAGGGGTTACATATATTTTTTGGATTTAATCTTGATTTATTACATTTTTTTTAAAGTTTTAAGGCTTAATTAAGGCTTGAACATAGGAAAATTAATTAGGGGGGCTTAATAGTGTCTAAAACCAATGAAAATTTTCCTATGGGCTGAGAGTATCACTAATTTTAAGTGGTTCAAGTTTCAAATCAAGAGGAGGTGAATCCTAATTATTAGAAATATTCTAACTTCTCTAAACAAGTCCTTAATTATTGTTCTTAATGACACTAAGTTTGAATATGTTCAAATCAAATCTTCTCTAACCCTTGAACAAGTCCTTAAATCTAGGAGATCCCTAGGCTAAGTGCTGTGTGTTCCCTAAGCATGCATGGAATAAATTTAAGATAATGTAATTAAAGACAAGATTAGTGAATAATAAAAAAATGATTATTCACTAATTATCCCCATTAATTCAATTCAAATAGACTTAATCCACATTTAAAATTTCAAGGAGATCTCCTAAGGTTTTTAAAGATTTAAATATATATATATATAAATATATATTTTAAACTAAAATAATTCAAAATATTATCAAAAATAATTTATGAATGGTTGAGAGATCCACTGACTTTCAAATTATTTTGAAAATAATTTTTAATTTCCAAAATATTTAATATAATATTAAATTAAATACTAATTAAATATTAAGGATATTCAATTAATTGAAATTAATCAAAGTAAATTGAGTTTTAAATTTTGAAAATAGTTTTAAATTAAAATTCTTAATTTTCTGAAAACTTTGATATATTATTTAAATTTTTATGATTTAAAACGAATTTGATTTGAATTTTTAAAGTTTTAGGTTAAATAAATAATTTGAATTTATTTTAAATTAATTAATATTCAAAAATACCTCTTGAGTTAAATTAAATTGAATCTTAAATATTTCTGGAATTTAAAATTATTTAAAATGATTTTTGAACTTAAGTTTAATTAAATAATAATTAAATACCTAAACATTTGAAAGTTATTTAAAATATATAATATATCCCATATTAAATTAAATTTTAAATTTAATATATATATATCCATACTTGAAAATATTTCAAATATAAATAAATAAATATATATATATATATATATATATATATATATATATATATATATATATATATATATATATATATTAAATATTAAAATATATTTTAAAGTAAACTTTTAAATTTTATTATATATTTAACATTATTTTAATTAAATATTAACTTAAAATGATTAATACTTAAAATATTTGAAAATATATTAATATTTTTATCTTAAAATTAAATTTAATTTAATGTTTTAATTTTTTGATAGTATTTGTATAAAACAAATATTTTATTATAGTTTTAAATAGTTTTTAGAATTTTTTGGATTTAAAAAAAATAACTAAAAACAATTTTATAAATGTTTTAAAATGGATTAGGCGGCGGGATGCCACGTGGCGGCATTCGGTTCGTTGGCTCAAAACTGCGGCGACAGGGGGTGGGGTCCATGCGTTTCCCACTTAACCCCGTCAGCAGCATCGCAGGACTGTTAGTTTCGTTCTGATCTAATCCGACAGCGGGGATCAAATCTAGCCGCTTGATCTCGATTAATAGAGATCAGATGGCTGGATTGAGATCCCGCGGTTCTGATTCAACGGCGAAGATCGCCTCGGATGGGAAGGTAACCACGAGATCGTGAGGTAGGTTGATCGAAGCCGCGGAGAGGCTTGATCGGGACCGTTGATCGCGCGATCAACGGTCCAGAAAACGTTCAGCACATGCACGTTGCAAACTGAAGCCTAAATAACATAAGTGGTTCGTTCTTTTGATATACTCAATGAAATTAAATAAAATTTTAAACATGGATTAAGATATTGAAGAGCATTTTTGGGGATTCAAAATCTTGACTTAAAATGAACTATTCAATAGGCTATTTAGGCTAGTGTAATCTAATATAGGGTTTGAGTTTATCACGTCGATTTTGGACGGATTGAACCGTTTATAGATTGGTTGCATTTGTGGACTGTCCTCGCTCCATTTTGTAGAAGATCCCTCGCCTTGATAACGCCTGGATCGAGCGGTAGAAGCGATTGAACGGGAAATGCTTCGGTTGGCTGGAAAGCTCGCCGGCGACAACCTCTAACCGTCGGGTTTTGACGTGGGAAATGAAGAGGGATTCCTAGGGAGCTCAAACGAAATGTTTTTGAGCTCTGGGATGGCCAGGATAGAGAGAGAGAGAGAGGAGATGTTAGAATGATAGCCGTTCTAGTAGTTTTGCCCTATTCAATTTTCCTCAAATCGAATGGACGGCTATGATCGGCTGGCTGGACTCCCAAATGAATGCCATGTGGCCTGGAGTTGTTAGGATAGCAGAATATCAAAGGAAGAGAGGACAAATGACATGTAAAGGCCATTTTGTCCTCTTGCAAGCACATGGGAATGATAGGAGTCGTTTGATCCTGATCAAAGGGCTAGGATAAAGTCTATGAAGGTTCTAGAGTAGCTTGAAAGAGCTGGAGAGGATTAGATTAGAGGGGAATAGGCTTAAGGTTGATTTTGACCATCTTTGACCATCTCAAGAGGTTGGTTTGACCATTTGACCAGTCCATTTGTCATATGGACTGGTGAGGTGGCATTGAAGAATGCCTTAATTTGCTGGAGTGATTTTGAATGGAGTGGATTAACTCCTATGGAATGATTTAACAACTTCAAGAGGTTTTAATGCCTTGTTAAATAGTTTGACTGGTCAACAGTCAACTTGGCTGCCAAGGTGGCACATGGGAAGGCTTAAGAGCTGGTTAGATAGATTGGAAGGGTTTGAGGTTTAAGGAAATGGGATTTGAATAAGATAGACATGTGTATACATATGTTTAACTATGGTCAAAGGTTTGATTAAGCCAAAATCCATGGTGATTTAACTTCAAAGGAATTGAAAATATTTAAATCAACATTCGAGATGGATTTGAGGGCTTGAAGGATTTGATTTGAACAAATGGGTTGAAACAACCCATTAAACACTTAAGGGGTACTTGAGTCAACCTAGGTTGACTTGGTCAACTAGGTTGACCCAGGGGTGGGTCAAAGCTCAACGGATTTGATTTGATGTTTTGAATCTGTTAGATGTAGTCCCATGGTCTAAAAAGGTCAATATGGTCAAAATGTCTATTTTGATCCTAAAGGGCCTATTTGGTCAACCTAGATTGATTTGGTCAACCAGGTTGACCTAGGGTCTGGGTTTGGGTCGAACAGGTTTGGTTTGATATTTGAAACTTGATGGAAGTGATTGTAAGTGATTTGGAGTTCGTTTGATTTGAAATCGATGTTTGAGCCCCTAAGGGGTATTTTGGTGATTTTGACCCCTAGTCAACTGGCGGTCAAAGTGGGTCCACCAAAATGTAGTTTACTGCTCAACAGGTCATGATCAAAGGTCTGGAATTGATTGGAAGCTTTGTAGAAAGCTCCAGAGTCAAAATCCTCTAGATGGTAGGTCCAGTGGCATAAAATGTAAATATTTGAAGGTTTTACAGCCTTTGGATTTTAATTTAGTTTCTGGGGTTAGAGACCTCAGAATGGGCTTAAATTTGGAGAGTTTCCTCTAGAGACATGTCCTATCAGTATGCAACTGACAGACTCTAAATCAAAGGTCATTTGACTGGGTTTCGAAGTGTTTGAAAATTTGTTGGAAATGGCCTTTAGGATAGGGTCTTTGGCTTGGATTTAAGTCTGGATTTTAGTTAAGGCTTAAATTGAATTGGGATCTGGATTGGTCCTAGAATCTAGAGAGACTCTAAGATCTAAAATCTAGAAGGATCGTGGAATCTAAGAAAATCTTAGGGTCAGGATCTAGGAGGGTCTTAGGGTCTAGAGTAGGTCCTAAGGTCTGGAGCCTAGAAGGATCCTAAGGCCTAGAATAGATCCTAAGGTCGGGATTCTAGGAGGATCCTAGAGTTCGAATTGATTTGGAGATTAGATTGATTTAGGGTCAGGATTGATCTGGAGTCTGGGTGGGTCCCTAGTGACCTCATACAAAAATGAGGTCAACAAATGGACCCCCAATATGTGTAATAGAATGAAATTCTATTGCACATATTGGCGTTGATCGAAAAAGGTCAAGTCTGGAGTTTTAATCCTAAGGGTATGAAAAAGTCTATCCCTGGGGAATCGGGGTTTGAATTGATACTAGGGTAGTGCCACAGAGGGCGTACTCTACCACTAGTAGATCGAATCCTAAGGGAAGGAAAAGTCTATCCCTAGAGGAAAAGAAAGCCTAGGTGATCCTATAGGAAGAGAGAATTCCTAATCTTAAAAGATTGAGTTTGGATTTGATTCTAAGGGAAGGGAAGACCTAACCCTAGAGGGTTGAATTTAATTTGATACTAGGGTAGTGCCACTAAGGGCATACTCTACCACTAGCGAATCTGGTCCTAAGGGAAGGGAGTACCTAAACCCTAAGGAAGAGAAGGCTAGAATAATCATATAGAAAGGAAGAACTCCTAACTATAGAGGATCATATTTGAGTTTGATACTAGGGTAGTGCCATGAGGGGCGTACTCTACCACTAGCGGATCTAATCCTAAGGGAAGGGAGTACCTAAACCCTAAGGAAGAGAAGGCTGGAATGATCATATAGGAAGGAAGAACTCCTAACTATAGAGGATCAGATTTGAGTTTGATAAGATTTAAATTTGATACTAGGGTAGTGCCATAAGAGGCGTACTCTACCACTAGTAGATCTAATCCTAAGGGAAGGAGAGAACCTATCCTTAAGGAGAAGAAGGTTGAATTCGAGAATTTGAGGGTGAAATTGAAAATATGGAGTCTAATCCTAGGGGAAAGAGAATATCTAACCCTAAGGAGAAGGAAGCTGGAGGACCCTATGAGAAGGAAGCATTATTTCCCACGGGAGATCAAATCTAGATTTTGAAAACTAAGATGGTCCCACAAAGGGCATGATCCATCACTAGAAAATCTAATCCTAAGGCGAGAAAGTACGATGACTCATATATATCCTTAAGGAAGAGAAAACTGGATGATCTTGTGGGAAGGAAGCATTGCTTCCAACAAAAGATCAGATCTGGAGTTTGAAACTAGGATGGTGCCATAGAGGGCGTGCTCCATCACTAGTGGATCTAATCATAAGGAGAGAAAGCACGATGACTCACATATGTCCTTAAGGAAAAGAAAACTGGATGATCTTATGGGAAGGAAGCATTGCTTTACATAAAAGATTAGATCTGGAGTTTGAAACTAGGATGGTGCCATAGAGGGTGTGCTCCACCACTAGTGGATCTAATCCTAAGGAGAGAAAGCACGATGACACACATCTGTCCTTAAGGAAAAGAAAACTAGAAAGATCTCGTGGGATGGAAGCATTGCTTCCACGAAAGATTGAATCTAGATTTGAAATTTAGGATGGTGCCACAAAGGGCGTACTCCATCACTAAAGTACGGTCTTGTGAAGACGAAACTTGCTCTACACAAAGAACCGGGTCTAGATGATCATATGTGGAGGAAACTTGCTCCACACAGAGGATCGAGTCTGGAATGATCGTATGTAGAGAAAACTTGCTCCACATAGGGGATCGAGTCTGGAATGATCATTGGTAGAGAAAACTTGCTCTACGGGTGATCGGGTCTGGAATGATCATTGGTAGAGGAAACTTGCTCTACGGATGATTGGGTATGGATTTATCATGCGTAAAGGAAACTTGCTTTACATAGAGGATCAGGTTTGAATGATCGTATATAGAGGAAACTTGCTCTATATAGAGGATCGGGATTGAAATGATCATGGGTAGAGGAAACTTGCTCTACGGATGATCGGGTCTAGATTGATCATGTGTAAGGGAAACTTACTTTACACAGAGGATCAGGTTGGAATGATCGTATATAGAGGAAACTTGCTCTATATAGAGAATCAGATCTAGAATGATCACATGTGGAGGAAACTTGCTCCACATAGAGGATCGGGTCTGGAATGATCATGTGTAGAGGAAACTTGCTCTACAGAGATGATCGAGTCTGGATGATCGTATGTAGAGGAAACTTGCTCTACATAGAAGATCGGGTCTGGAATGATTGTATATGGAGGAAACTTGCTCCATATAGAGGATCGAATTAGGGATAATCGTATGTGGAGGAAACTTGCTCCACACAGAGGATCGAGTTTGAATTTTGAAATTTGAGATTTGAATGACTCTTGAATTTGAATTGATTTGATTTTAAATTGGAGTGTGTTTGAATTTGAAATTTGATTTTGAAAATGTTTGAGTTTGGTTCATGATTTGATAAATTTGAATTTGAAGGTTTTTCGAATCTGGGTTTTAATTTGATTTTGAATTCTAAAGATGTTTGAATTTGATTTTGAATTTTGAATTTGGAGAATTTGATTTGATTAAATTTTGATTTGTTTGAACTTGAAGAGTTTAAATTTTGATTTTGAATTTTAATTTGATTTCTAAATGCAAATTTTGAAAGTTTCTTGATGTTTGATTTTGAATTGAGAAATTTCTTTAATCCAGGAAATTCGATGACTTTTTGTTGACTTTGAATTTGACACTCATCTGGCATGGTACTTCCTGAAGAGCCACCCCAATATTTAAAAATATCGGGTGGCATTCTCAAAGGGTCGATCAATTAATGTTTGAAATTTTCTCAAAGATCGTCTCTACGATAAGAGGACAGTCTTGTGTTGGTTCAAACTCCTCCACCGATCTCTCGGCATGCTAAGATATGCATCCAAAGAACCTGGACCAAGTCTCCTACTTGCAAGGTTCTAAGTTGCTCTATCTTATCACGAGCTTCAACCAGTCAGGCTTCGTACGATTCTGAGTTTTATTGAGCCTTAAAGACAAAGCTCTGCAAGGCCTCAAACTTCTCAAATTGGAGTCGGGCACTCTGCTCAGTCGTGGTTTGAACTTGAACGGCAATTCCCAGCATTACAAAATACTCCTCTAATGGGCTTAATCTTGGACCCAGTATAGAGTGTAATTTTGTTGAAAAGGCCTTAAAGGAAGAGATGCCTTTGTGCAAGGACTTACAAACATTTCTCAAGGACAGGATTTGATTTTTATCAGGAGTAGAAGATTCGCTTAGAAGATTCGCTCATCTTATTAGAAATTTCCTCTAACCATTTGGACCCAATTGGAACGATAAACGGGTACAAACTTGCAAGTGCAGTGAGAAGGAGTGTCAACTCCCACTAATCTAGAAGGATTTTAGTTTTGTTGACCCAGACCAAGTTTCGTAGAAACTAAACTAGAGTCTCCTTTGTATTTTGAATTGGAATAATTTTCAAATGGTTTAAGTTAGAAGTAGAAATTTAATCTTTTCAATCTACTTGCACAGTGTTCCTCTATCTGATAGATAATTCATGCATGAACAAAAATCTGGATTCAGGATTCTCAAAGTCAAGTATTTAAAGTTGATCGAGGTTTTTTTTTAGAATTAAAGATTTAAAGGAAGGAAGCCATCTTACTCTTCTTCTCTATTTCTGGTGACGCAGTTTGCGTATCTTTTGACTTTTGATGCACTTCGTGCTTTTCTTAATTTTTGGCGCATTTACGCATCTTTTGATTTCAATTGAATTCGAGAAGAGGCTCCACTTTCTTCAACAACCTTAAAATAATTGTTTATTTTTATTTTGAATGCTGGAATTATATCTCAAGTATTAGAGAAAAAAAAATTTCTTCTCTTATACAAGAAAAAATAATCCTCAAAGCACACCCAATTTTTTTTTTTTTTGAAAAGAATATCGATTTGACTTTTGAAAATCATTGAACAGATTTTAGACACGCGAGAATCGCCTATTAAGATAGAAGATTGCTAGAAGATTGATAAAATTTTCATTTTTCAAGTCAACTTAAGTTTGATATTGATTTTAGTTCAATAGTTAAATCACCCCACTGAAGTGGTGGGAGGGAGGGGTATTCAAACATTTGATGGAGTCAACTACAACTCTCTCATGGTTAAGATTTAAGGTAGAGGTCAATTTTCATTAAAAAAAAGGAATCAATTATCTTGAAAATACGGACTCAGTACACTTGAGAAATTTGGAGCTTTCCTTAAAGATTGCAAGTCTAGGTGGCCCGACCCTAATCAACGTGGAATTGAATTCCTATAATCTCTTTAAAAGGAAAGACTATTATAGGGTCTGCACTATCCCTAGAAATCGTGACATCATTGCAATCAAAAGATTTATCACGATAGGACCTCGTCGAAATTTAAATTTTGACGGTATCACTATCTGATACAACCTTAGATTATTTCCCCCTCTCATTACTACTAGACTAGTAGTTAAGAGAGTGGCACCCCGAGTGGTTTCTACTCCTCCTCTATAGATGATGTAGTGGGACACGTGTAGTAACGCGCCTTAACATCTTCTAGTAGAGTGGACGGATCATAACCCTCAGCTGGGGGCCTATGGCCTATTGCTGGTGATTCCTCAATTCTTTCTTGCTTGAGTCTTTCTGTGTAGTAGTCAAGAAGAGGTATTGAAGATCGTACTCTCGTCTCTACAACCTCCCTCCTTTGAACAACAAGGGAAGGGTGAAAATGATTTCCACCAGGGAGGGGGTACGTAAAAGGAGCAACGAGTTCTTGATTGGCCTCAGACTTGACTTGATTTGAGGCTTCTGACTCAGTAGTCTTTCTAGCTTTAAGGTTCCTCTTTCTGGCTCTTCGAAGATAATTCTTCATCTTGTTCCTATCGACGACAGGGGTACTAAAAGTTGACCCGATCTCAGATTGAGATGGTAGCTCGTTTGTCGTTATTGACTTCTGATTTTGATCCTCCTGAGTAGAGAGTACAGTGGGTACAGGGCGACAATGACCTCCATCTTGAAGATGGGGGAGTCAACTCCTGACCCTAAAGTAATCTCAACTAAAGGAGATTTTCCCAGTATCGTGGCAGACAGATCAATCAGTGTTTCCCCATTAATTGAGATCTTGAGGTCTTGAAATTCCATTTTATACTGAATTGAATTGCCCTTAAGAATTTCTTCTACATGCACATCTCTATTCAGTGAAAAGACGAGTTTCCCAGCCATTTAAGTGTTCGATTTCCTGGAATTAAGAAAATGATTTGAATTAGTGATTTTTGAAGTGGCATTTAAATTTTGAATTTGATTGATTTTATTCAAAATTTTATAACTCAATCATGTTCAATTTACACTAAACATGGTGGTTCATAAAATTGACGAGGAACTTGACTCTTTCGCTACACCAATTGACATGGGGCAAAATGATAAAATTTAGATTTGAATTTGCAATCAAATTTGAGGTTGAATTTAAAGTTGAAATCAAACTTGATTTTAAGGTTTAGATTGAATTCATACTTAAAGTTGTATTTAAATTTGAATTCAAGGTTAAAGTCGAGTGGATATTTTTCAAATTTTGTGACTCAACATACCGAGTTTCACTCAAACATGTAGGTTCACAAAATTAACATGAAAAATCTAAAAATTGAGCTTAACTCTTTCATTTCACCAATCGACTTGGGATGAAGTCAAAGCCCAGATTCTGACTTTAAAATCAAAATTAGAGTTGAATTTGAGGTTTATGTCAAACTTGAATTTAATGTTGAAATCAAATTTGGACTTAAGACTAAATTTGAATTTGAGGTTGGAACTGAATGGGTCTTTATCAGATTTTGAAACTCAACATGTTGAATTATGTTCAAATATATAGGTTTACAAAATTAATCTGAAGATCCCAAGATTTAGTCCTAACTCTTTCATCCCAACAAGTGGTTTATGGTGAAATGTTAAAGCCTAAAATTAACTGAAGAATTTTAGAATTGTGTTGCATGTGTTCAACTACAACAAATTGTTATAGAAGACACATAGCATTGGTGGATGAAGTTGATTTAAAAGATTTTGAATGATATTTAAAAATTTGAAACTCCAGCAACATCTCCCTTTATTTTTCAAACTCAATATATTGAACTCGCATTCAACATAAAGGTTAACAAAATTTTGAAGGGGGAAGATTCTTAGAAGTCATCCTGGCTCTTTCATTCCGTCAAATTGTTTGGGAATGAAATGTCAAAAATAGACTTTACCAGAATAATCAATATTTTGAGTCAAACTTGAAGGTATTTATATTCTATCACACATATTGAATTATAAGAGCTACAATTCTATATGTTGTGATAGGATATAAGGATCAGTGAGATTTGAAAAAGATTGAATTATACTAGAGGATTGAAATTTAGATTTTGAAATTAATGGATTTTCAGTAAATTGTGAAACTTAGCATGCAGGAGATTTATTCGCATGCGAGTTTGCAATATATATAAGAGTATTTAAGCTTGACTCTTTCGCTCTACCAATCAAGTTGGAGGCAAAATATCAAAGCCCGATTTAGAGGGAGGTTTCCTACACTCACCTCTCTTTTAACATGTCTTAATTGAGTTGGCCACACTCACCCAAGGAAGAAATGAGTAGAGGGACCAATAGAAAGAAAAGTAGTCAAAACTACCGATGCAATAAAATTTGTACCGCTATTAAAGATGGAGAGTGAGACTTTCCCCAGCGGAGTAGCCCTTTTTTGTTTGATTGAAAAATATATAAGTATTGAAAAAGAATTAATTTTCTTTGGGAAATATTTAATTTTGAACTTTGAAATTGAACACGTCATTATGAACAGTATATTGCCTTGGGAGGTGATCATATCGTTCCCTAATGGGTTCAAATTTCAGAATTTTAAATTCATCTGAATTATTGTAATCAAACTCAAGGGGAAACATCATATGATCTCTAAAGATCAAAAAGACGTTCAATCAATTTTTTAACTATAATAATTCAGATAAGAGATCATTAATTTTATAAGCAAAATAATTATAATAAAATAATATATCTTCCCGAAGAAAGATGATATTACCTATTATTGATTATTTGAATATGACGATAACGATCGCCATTTTTGTTTGAATTCTCAAAGATAATTAATTGAAGGTTTTGAAAAACTTTATTTTGAAAATTAGGTCTGGGTTTTTAAATCTCCTACGAGCACAAGCCCTCGTAGTTAATTACATCATAGGAAAATTAGAATTTTCCTACGAATACTCTCGATTAAAATAGTGGTAAAAATTTTATTTAAGGATTTCAAAGTTCGACATCAAAGGAGGTAAGGGTTGGAAATTCAAGTGGGATTGGTTCAATATTGAACACTTATTTCTGGAGTTAAAGGAAGAAGGGTAGAAGGTGTTTTAAGATTTTGAATTACTTCAGAAACACCTCAGTCTATCCTAAGTGTTGGGCTTAAAATTGATTGAAAGAGATTTAAGTTTGAATGATCAATTTTATTAGAAATTTGGGATTCGATTCCCGGATGGTGAGGTCTTATGGCCCGAGCTAGCCTCAGAACCTAAGTCTAAATTGGGTACTAAAAAGTGACCTGAACCTAGCTAATGCAGTGCAAATCTGGACTTACCCCGGCCTGGATTGGGGAGCCAGCTAAACCACCTAAACGATTTAAAAACATGAGTCTTGTCAATTTATGTAGAGTGGTAGGGACGTTGTTTAAGAAAAGTTTTTTTTTTTGAGAACGGGGCCGACATCTAGAGCAGATCCTAATTGGCCCTCTGACTTATGTTAAGATTTAAAGCTTAAGCTAAAAATGAAATTTAAAGTTTTAGAAATTTAATTTGTTATTAATCTAATGCATGCTGATCGACTCAATTAAATACTTGAATTTGAATGAAGGCTATGCAATGAGAACTCCCGGCAGTCCCGGGCTTACTTCTTAAATCGTTAGAGTTTTTATGTTGACTTAAAAAATTTTAATTTGATTTAAGTAGAAAAATTTTGTTAAGTCTTTAAGAGCCTACAATCGGATTCCAGGCTAAATCAAAATACGATATGCAAGATCGCCAAAAAAACTAGAAAAAGCAGGCAGATCCTAATCGTAGTCAACACATCAATCAATAAATAAATCAATTAAATTAAATCAATATCAAATTTAAAGTTCATATGGCAAGTGCCACTTATTATTACATCCCAGGATTGCAGAAAAGGAAAGTGGCTGGGCACCACTGACAACAACCCGAATTTTTAATCCTAAAACTCAAGTCACTTTGAGAATGGGTCTTCTCATTATCCACTTCTTTGTCCTTCTGCTTCTTCTTGGATCGTCGAGTCCAGATATCCAAATGAAAAGAAACTCTCCCTTGAACGGGGTGTTATCTTTCCTCTTTGGACATTTTTAAAGTTATCCTAATTTGGATCTCCAAATGGAGAGGGACTCTCCCCTAAGGGATGTCCCTTCCTCTTTGGATTCCAAATTGGATATCTAATCCCATTCTCAAAGCACTTTAAACGTTACAACCATGACATAATCAAATTACATTTGAAAAATAGAATTCTAGACTCGATCCTGCAGGGTTATCCTAATAATCAACAGTTATATAAATAATCACAAACAGTTATAATTAATCTCAAGAAGTTGATATATTTGAAATTTAAATGCTCAACAGAGTACGGTAAATAAATAAACAGACAGTCAATCAATTCTAAGCTAACAACCAGCATGCAGTGAAAGCTCGAAAACCCGACACACAGTGGAAAAGTAAACACCGGCCTAGCCTAAAACTAGAGTTGGTTGTCCTAGAAAACCATCTAAAGTGTGTGACGCAGGCCGTGTGGCTTTGATATGTCCTAAGTAGGATCATTAGACTGAAGTTGTTTAAAGTTCGATTGGTTGAAAGGCTCAAAGGGAATTTTAATTAAAGTTAAGTATTAATGATTTAAAATTAATTTTAAAAAGTTATTCAATTATTTGTTGGATACCACATTTTTTTCACACTGAGGCCGTGAAGTTTATTTCACCTTCCTTGGGGCTAATTTAATAGCCTCGTAGGCCTAGGTTACCCAGTGGTACCCGATATAATTAAATGATTTGATTTGATTAAGGTTTGAAGGTTAATAAAATTTATTAAAAGTGTTTGGTTTCTGATTTTTAAAGTTTTATTAGTTTAAGTTTTCCATTAATTGATTTGTGGTGTTGTGCCACCAAGCTCGGGGAACCAGCCTCCTTAGGACACTTAGCCCCGCAGCCCGGAGTAGTCCAGCTGATAAACCAAATTAATGTAATTGAATTAGAGATTTTAAAAGGTTAAATAATTAATGATTAATCTATTTTAAGGTTTAACACCCCTTAGAATCCATTATTGGCGTTGTGCCACCAGGCTCGAGGAACCAGTCTCCTTAGGACACTTAGCCCCGCAGCCTAGAGTAGTCCAGCCAATAAACTTCATCTTTAGGATGGTTGTTGTGTTGTAAAAGATTTGTTGAGTGTTTTAAACATTAAACTAACATTTTCCGGAGTTTTAGAACGATTTTGAGTTTTATGAATTTTTTGAATATTTTAATCATTTAATTAAGGGGTTAGAAATTGACTTCTTAATTAAGGGTGTTTTCTGGAAAGTTAGAATTTTATTAAAATACTAGACCTTAATACGATCAATTAGACTGCAAGTATTTTGAAATCGGATTTTTCTAAATTTTATTACGAAGGTTTGAAGTTTTGAACTTATTTTGACTTAAGGTTTGACCAAACAGTTGACTTTTTGAATTTGATGTTTTTATGGAACTTTAATATTTTTAATAAATATTAGACACTATTATGACTTGAATGCAAGTGAGTTTGGTCAATTTAAATTTTTCTTGAATTAATTATGAAGGTTCGAAAGTTTATGTATTTATTGGAATTTTTGAATCTGTTTAATTAAAGGGCCGTTTTGCAATTTTGCTCCAAATGAGGTCCCAACTCCTTGAAATTAGCTCCAAAGGTCGGGAATGACCTAAGAAGAGATTCCCAAGTGTTTGGAAAATTTTTTGAATTTTAAATTATTATTAATTAATTAAATTAATAAAATATTGATTTTCAATTAAAATTAGATTAAGGTTTAATTTACTATCAAATCAAGGGGGTTTTAATTTTCATGAGTTAAGGATTTAAATTTAGTCAGTTAGAGGGGTTACATGTATTTTTGGGTTTAATCTTGATTTATTACATTTTTTTGCAAGATGTTGATCAGAGCAACGATGGTTTTATAATGATGATTTGGTAGAGCTCTGGATCTTCAAGCCTTTGAGCTCTCTTAACATGCATCAAGCTTGTTCAAATGAAATTTTTGAATCAATAGCAATTATAAATGCTGAATCAATAGCAATTATAAAACAAGCATAACAAATTAGGAATACATAACATGGAGGAGCATTTAAAGTCATGTATATAAAAAAAGAAAGTAAAATTCTAGTGAAGAAAAAAACAATTACAGGCTTTTTAAAATAAAAATATGTAGAGTTAAGAATAACATTTGAATATGTAAGAATTAGATTTTTCCTTGACTCTTATTAAATAGTATCAAATCACAATAACTTGCATAAAACAACTTTGATAATGAATGTATTTCTATGGTGATGCGTAGAAGAACTTCTACACCAATGCGTGTTGTCCAAAAATCGAAGAGCACACTATAATTTAGAATTTTTAGATTAAATATAATAAAACCCATTTGTCTAATTTGATCCACTAACTTAATAAATAAATAATGCATAAATTTTGGTCAATCTGATCGAGTCAGTTGGGATTGTGTAGAAATCAATCGTTTGGATCAATCGGGCATATGGGTGTAAATGAGTCGAGCCGAGTTCGAATCACCTTTAATTTGAGCTTGAATTTGATTAGATAATTGAGTTCAAGCTTTATTTTATGAGTTCGAGCCGGCTCGTATATATATATAAAAGAGAGAAATGAGGAAAAAAATTCAAAGAAAAGAGAAAATGATTATGATCCAAGCAATTATTATAATTAAACCATAAAAAATAAAAAAAATAAAAAAAGGTAAGAAAGACTCAATTAATATAAGAAAGTAATATATTATTTTAAATATTTGAACAATTTTGTGCTTAAAATCATGAATGCTAATATAATTTAAGTGGATTTTATATTAATATTTTTTAAACAAGCCAGTTTGTGAGCTAAAAGAGTTGAGTCAGGATTGGATCAAGCATGAGTCATTAGCTCATCGAGTTCAGCTCACGAGCCATTTATCTAGCCTAGCTCGAGCTAGCTCAAGAGTCAGTTTGAGTTACTCACACCTCTAATCGAGTTAAAATGAAGGTGATCATGTTCGTGACGAGGAGCCCATAGCTGAATTGATATTACAATCGTGTTGAGACACACGTGATCTAACATAGATCAATATTGCAGTGAGATGCACACGATCAAATGAAAATAATGATTATGATGGGACGCACAATCGAATGGAGATCGTCATAGCAATGAAACATGCTCGATCAAATGAAGATTGGAATCAACTCGAGGAGCGTGATTGAATGAAGATCTTGTTCACAACGAGATGTATATGATTGATTGACCAGTTGGCTAGATCAATGAGTGTCAAAGCCAATGAGGTTGAAATGGGAAAATGCATGTGCTAGATCTTCATGTAAAACTAATACGTTAAATGCTATGTCTCTCTACCTCTGAGTATGTTTCGACACGCATCAAAATTAGAGAAAGTACTTATAGATTAATTCTTCGATTAATTTGACAGTGTTGATCTAAGACTGTGATTCTTCCCAAGAGATTAAACATTCCTCAAAGCCTTCTCTTACAATGATCATTTCAGTAATCCATTAAGCTTTTAGCTTCCAATATAAGTTCTGCAATTACTTGCATGACTTTGCAGCCTTTGTTCAATTTGTTTTTATTTTTATTTTTTTGACATTCAGGCATATGACACGATTAACCAAAAATCATGTCTTGCTTATGATATATATATATATATATGTATATGATGCCTAAAAATGATGTTTTATATGATACGATATGAATTGATGATGTTCAGGAATATACCCTATGATAATACACAAAAGATACATTTGTTGACTTACTATCATACATGATGATATCAGATGATCATTAAAACAAATAATATGATTTCAACATTATGATCTTAATTGCTATGTAATTAAAAGTTGCATTGATCATACACGAATCTCGATGCAAATGTGAGTTTAAAATTTCCAAAATTTAAATCAGGACTATATGATCTTCAATTTCAGTAAGCTTATAATCAAATTGAACATCTCAAGGAGACGAATTCAACAACATCAAATTTAGTCTAATTTTGAGCCCAAATCAATGGTCCAAAGCATATTTAGATGGTTCAGAGCATTAATTGAATAACCAAATGATCGTCGAATATGACATGCTTAGACTCGAATCGAGTGGCTCGATAAGATGAATTCAACGAGCCCAAAATCGCCTATTTCTAACATCATTTGAGCACTCAAATGCTTCATAAACACTCCACAACCAAGGGGATCGATCAATATGAGCCATCTGTTGAAACACTCCCAACATGCCCTTGATCTTCTCTATAATTATAGGGCATGCCACTCTCAAAAAAATATAAATAGGCCCCCATTCTTCACATTAGGGGGAGAGGAAAAAATGAGAAAATTTGGGGAGCTCTCTTGCCATCGACCACGACCGGAGTTCTTCCTCATCACTGTCGGACTTCCACATTTTCATTGACCATCGGTGATCTTCTGCACATTCGTCGACCACTGCCAGAGTTCTTCTAGACCATCGCCAAATTCTCACATGTTCGTCGACCATCGTCGGACTTCCACCAGTTTGTCAACCACCGCTAGAGTTCTTCCATACCACCGCCGGAATTTCGCCCTTTCGTCGACCACCACCTGACTTCTGCCCTTTCGTCGGCTACCACCAGAGTTCTTCTCGACCACCATCGGAGTTCTGCCTTGTCGACGACCACCGTCATTGGAGTTCTTCCCAATCATCGTCGCCCGCTGATTACGATCCTTCTGACCACAGTCTCCTGACTACGGTTCTTCCAACCATCGTCGCCTAATTACTGTCTTTTCGACCTCCGTCGCCTGACTACGGTCCGACTACGGTCCTTCCGACCACCGTCGTCGGACTACAGTCCTTCCGACCTAAATGCATCGCTCGTCGACTATGGTCTTGCCGACCAAACGAACTTCTCAACATTGATTCTTCCAACTCCCACCATATAATGCACTCTATATGATGTATATTTGCTACATCGAGCCAAGGCTTTCCTCCTAAGGAAGGGTCTCTTTTGTAATCAATTACAAACACTAGTGGATTCATTCAAACTGGGACAGATCCCGTGATTTTTCTCATTTTCAAGGGTTTCCACATAAAAACTCTAGTGTCTCTTATAAACACTGCATCATGCTTATTTATCTATTTCTATGTTGGATCTTCGTATAAGACTATGACGCTACTTTATATTTCTCTGCCACCGCGAATTTTTCAGGACGCAACATTAATCATAATTGTATTGCATATGATACATGTATAAAAATAATAATAGAAAGATGGGAGGTTGCGGATGATTTTAAATAATTAATATTTTAAAATATATTTTTTAATAGTTATTCAAAAGATATTATATAAAAATATTAAGAAAGTGAATTTGGATTAAAAAATAATTAAAAAATCATAGTATTAACGCCTTTTTTGGCTTTTTAAGCCCTTTCTTTAGCTTAAATATATAAAATATTAAGTAAGAGAAGATGATGAATATTTAATATTTTCAAATTACATTTAAAATTTTATTTTTTTATCTATCTTCTTAGGAATCAAATGGCAAGAAATTTCTGCAAGCAGTGACGATTTGTTCTTTTAAGCTTCAGGCGGCTGTTAAATAATAATAATATTATTATTTTCATGTTATTAAATTTGGTTTCTTTTTAAATAATATTATACTGATCAGTCTAGATATTAGTAGATTTATTAAAAGTAAATAAAGCTTATTTCTCATTAAATTCTATAAAAAAAATTAAAATATTTATTTCAATATTTTAAAGCACACGTTGATTGCTCCTTAATTTCCTGCAATATAAAAAGGATAATTTGATAACTTGAGACAAAAGTTATCGAACTAATCCTTCATTATTAGGTTTTAAATCTCCTTCAGAAATCTCAAATGAAGCCTTGCTGATTATGATTTGCTTAATAGTTGTATTTGTTGAATCCAAATTTATCGTTGTATGACCATATATGTTTGAATATGAAAAGTAGAGAACTCGAGATAAGGCTTCGTTTGGGACGGCTTTCTTATTGCTTTCTAAAACAACTTTTTAATAAAAAAAAATTTTAAACTAGAAATTTTTTTTTACTAAAAAACTGCTTTATAAAGCAATAAAAAAGTCATCTCAATCAAAGCCAAAGAGAACATGAGAGAAAGTATGTGATTTTATTGATTGAAAGTTGTTGCGTGCAGGAGTATTCGCGGCGGTAGAGAAATATAAAGTTTATCGTCTTAGCGTTGTATGAAAATTCAGCACGCAATCAGATAAGAGAAAGGGTCTAGCATTTATGAGACACCAAGATTTTTACGTGGAAAATCCCTAAAAAGGGGGAAAAACCACGGGGCCTAGCCCAGTTTGAATGAATCCACTAGTATTGCAGTCGATTACAAATGAGGCCCTTCCTTGGTGGAAGGTCTTAGCTTGATGTACATCTTATGGAGTACATTACATGATGTTAATACAAAGAGTCATTGCTGACATGTTCGTTTTGTCGGAAGGACCGTAGTCGGAGGGCGACGGAGGTCGGAAGACTTGTAGTCGGTGGGTGACGTATGTCAGGAGGACCGTAGTCGGTTGGCGACGGAGGTCGGAAGGACTGTAGTCGGCGGGCGACATAAATCACGAGGACCGTAGTCGGCGGGCGACGGAGGTCGGAAGAACTGTATTCGGCGGGCGACATAAATCACGAGGACCGTAGTCGGCGGGCGACGGAGGTCGGAAAAACTATATTCGGCGGGCGACATAAGTCAGGAGGACCGTAGTCGGCGGGCGACGGAGGTCGGAAAGACTGTAGTCTGACAACGAAGATCAGAAGGACAGCGTCAGGTAGAAGTCCAACAATGGAAAGAAATCCATCTTCACGTAGACGTCCAGTGAAATCCGATAACCGGTAGAAGTTCGGCGTCGGGTAGAAACTTGGCGAAGAGTGAAGGTTCGACGTCGGGTAGAAGTCCGACGTTTGTTAGTGGCAAAGGAGAACTCCGGCTTCACTTGGGCGGAGTTTAGGCGTCAGGAGGGAACTCTGTTGCAAATTAGGAAGAATTTCAGCATCACGTGGAGTTGAGAAGAATTCCTGCGTTCTCCCGAATATCACGCAGAATCCCGGCGTGTTCGGGCAGCAGGAAGAGCTCCGGCGGTGGTCGAGGAGGAGCTTCTTCCTTCTCCTCCTTCTCTTCTTCTTCTCTCTCTTCACTTGAGTCCCATTTGTGTAGAATGAAGGCTCTATTTAAAGTTTTTCTTGAGTGGCATAGCCCGTAAATAGGCGTGAGATCAGGGGCGAATTGGGAGTGTTTTGAATGGACGGCCGATATCGAATCCTTTGATCATGCACCGTTTGTTGGACATTTGAAGGCCTTAATGATGTCGGAATTCGAAGATCTTGGGTTCGTTGGCGTCTCGTCGATCCGTTCGATTCGAGTATAAGCTCGTCAAAATCGGAGACCGTTTGGTAACTCAAATTGTAGTTTGAAGCTTCCAACAGTGCTTCGAGTCCTTGATTTGGACTCATTTGGGCTCGGATTGGGTCGAATTTGGTGTCGTTGGATTCGTATTTCCGAGACGCTCAGTTTGACTGTAAGCTTGTTGAAATCAGAGTTCATATGCACTCGAATTTAATTTTTGAAGTTTCCGAACTGATTTTGCCTCGAGATTCGTGCCCAATTAAGATAATTTCATGATGACGTATCAGTTGCCGCCCTATTTTCGGACGTCGAAGTTCCAGGAGTCCGAAAATATTTGCTTCGAAAATTTGTATTGGCCAAAAAACCAAAAATTGCGTTCCAAAAATTAAGCGTTTCTCGGAATTGGTCATAGAGGCTTCGTTGAGCTCCGAAAGTGTCAAAATCGAGTCCGGAACGTCGAAAAACATGTCCGGGGACCCCAAAAACGTCCGAATCGGATCGTCCGGGCCGAAAATCGGGCCCGGACACGTAAAGGCGGCAGAACCGGCCTGCCACAGCTTGAGGAGCGGAACAACGCCCGCGCCTGGGGCCTGCCGAGAGGAACAGCCGGCCGCCTGGGCTTGCCGCGCGGAACGGCGGTCACGCCACCTAGGGTGCCCGCGGTTGGCCTCCCGCACCCGCACGAGCTGCACCCGGGTCCGCGCTAGGCTTGCCGCGCTGGCTGTGGTGGCCGGCCGCAATCTGGGCCTTCTAGCCGCGGATTGCTAAGCTGGCCGCTCGAAACGGCGCGGTCGGTTGGCTGCACCGCCTTAGGTGGGTCCCACTTGCCGAAAGATGCATTTTTTGGCCTTTTGGGTCTAAAAAATTCCGAAAAAATCCAAAAAAATTCCGAAAAATTCGGAAAAAAATTCAGAAAATTGGGAATTTTGAATATTGCAATAACTTCCCCCTTCTTTCTCCAAAACCTATAAATAGACCCCCTAGGCCTTTAGGAAACTTGCAACTTCTTTTTCTTTCTCCCTCTAGCTCTTTAGCGGTTGAGGCTTCCGCTATTTCGAGCGGGAAACTTCCCCTGCTCGAATTAGCGCCCCTCCTCGCGTGCAGAAGCTTACGGGATTTCTTCCTCTCCCTCCGGCTTTATGACGGTTGAGGTTTCGTTATTTGCGAGTTGGAATTTTTTCCTGCTTGATTTAGCGCCCCTCCTCGCGTGCAGAAGCTTACAGGATTTCTTCCGCCCCTCAGTTCTTCGAGAGATTTATTGAGCTGCTGAAATACGGCGTCAGGTAGAAATACGGCGTCGGACAGAAGACCGACGAAAGTCCATTGACGGACAGAAGTCCGATGACAGGTAGAATTCCGACGTTCGGTGGAAGACCGACGAAAGTTCGTCGACGAGCAGAAGCCCGCTGACGAGCAGAAGTCCGACGACAGGGAGAATTTCGACGTCGGGTAGAAGACGGACGAAAGCTAGTCAATGAACAGAAGTCCGACGACGAGTAGGAGTCCGCTGACGAGCAGAAGTCCGACGACAGGGAGAAGACCATCGTCGGGTAGAAGACCGGCGAAAGTTCATCGACGAGCAGAAGTCTGCTGATGAGCAGAAGTCCGACGACAGGGAGAAGTCCAACGTTGGGTAGAAGTCCGCTGACGAGCAGAAGTCCAACGACAGGGAGAAGTCCGTCGTCGGGTAGAAGACCGACGAAAGTTCGTCGACGAGCAAAAGTCCGACAACGAGTAGGAGTCCGTTGATGAGCAGAAGTCCGATGACAGGGAGAAGTCCGACGTCGGGTAGAAGTCCGCTGACGAGCAGAAGTCCGACGACATGGAGAAGTCCGTCGTCGGGTAGAAGACAGACGAAAGTTCGTCGATGAGCAGAAGTCTGACGACGAGTAGAAGTCCGCTGACGAGCAGAACTCCGACGACAGGGAGAAGTCCGTCGTCGGGTAGAAGACCGACGAAAGTTCGTCGACGAGCAGAAGTCTGACGACGAGTAGGAGTCCGCTGACGAGCAGAAGTCCGACGACAGGGAGAAGTCCGTCGTCGGGTAGAAGACCGATGAAAGTTCGTCGATGAGCAGAAGTCCGACGACGAGTAGGAGTCCGCTGATGAGCAGAAGTCCGACGACAGGGAGAAGTCCGACGTCGGGTAGAAGTCCGCTGACGAGCAGAAGTCCGACGACAGGGAGAAGTCAGTCGTCGGGTAGAAGACTGACGAAAGTTCGTCGACGATCAGAAGTCTGACGATGAGTAGGAGTCCGCTGACGAGCAGAAGTCCGACGGCGAGTAGGAGTCCACTGACGAGCAGAAGTCCGACGGCGAGTAGGAGTCTGCTGACGAGCAGAAGTCCGACGACAGGGAGAAGTCCGTCGTTGGGTAGAAGACCGATGAAAGTTCGTCGACGAGCAGAAGTCCGACGACTAGTAGGAGTCCGACGTCGGGTAGAAGTACGGCCTCGGGCAGAAGACTGATGGAAGCTCGTTGACGGGCAGAAGTCCGACGACAAGTAGACGTACAGCGTCGGGCAGAAGACCGACGAAATTCCATCGACGGTCAGAATTCCGACAACGAGTAGAAGTCCGCTGATGAGCAGAAGTCCAATGACAGGGAGAAGTCCGACGTCGGGTAGAAGTTCTATCGGAGGTTGTATGTCAGAACATTTGTTCAATGACATTAACCTGTGTGGAAGAGGTCGAGAGAATCCACCAAGGATGTAAGACTTATCCGAGGTTGTATGTCGAAGTCTCTGCTCAACGACGTTAACATGTATGGAAGAGGTCGGGAGAATCCACCAAGGATGTGAAACCTTTTCGAGGTTGTATGTCGGAGCCTTGCTCGACGACGTTAACCTGTATGGAAGAGGTTGAGAGAATCCACCAAGGATGTAAGACCTATCCGAGGTTGTATGTCGGAGCCTCTGCTCGACGACGTTAACCTGTATGGAAGAGGTCGGGAGAATCCACCAAGGATGTGAAACCTTTCCGAGGTTGTATGTCAGAACCCTGCTCGACGACGTTAACCTGTGTGGAAGAGGTCGAGAGAATCCACCAAGGATGTAAGACCTATCCGAGGTTGTATGTCGGAGTCTTTGATCGACGACGTTAACCTGTGTGGAAGAGGTCGAGTCAAATCCCCCTGGGATTGATTTTGCTTTGATTGGGAGGGGGCGAACGCCGCGTGTATCCCGAATCAAAGATAAAAAAGGGTCTATCTTTAGACCGTTGCTGCCTTTTTTGAGGTCAAGATCAAGACCTTACCTAAGGAGTAGAAGTCCAGCAAGGGACTGTATAAAACTTGTAATTGATTGGAAGTATCCTTGCAATCGCTAGGATTTTCTTGAAATATCATCTTGATATAAAAAGAATCGGAGGATCTTTTTTACCAAAATTGGGGTCGAAGTTGCCCCCCAGTCCGTATCTGATGCTACAATGACTGATGTCAGGAAGTTGGTAAGAGCGTTCTTTTGAGATTGGAGCAAAGGTTGCCCCCCCCCCCAGTTGGGAACCATGTTCCCACAGACGGCGCCAAACTGTTGCGTCTAGGAGTATTCGCGGCGGTAGAGAAATATAAAGGTTATCGTCTTAATGTTGTACGAAAATCCGGCACGCAATCAGATAAGAGAAAGGGTCTAGCATTTATGAGACACCAAGATTTTTACGTGGAAAACCCCTAAAAAGGGGGAAACCCACGGGGTCCTAGCCCAGTTTGAATGAATCCACTAGTATTGCAGTCGATTACAAATGAGGCCCTTCCTTGGTGGAAGGTCTTAGCTTGATGTACATCTTATGGAGTAAGGTCTTAGCTTAATACAAAGAGTCATTGCTGACATGTTCGTTTTGTCGGAAGGACTGTAGTCGGAGGGCGACGGAGGTCGGAAGACTTGTAGTCGGTGGGCGACGTATGTCAGGAGGACCGTAGTCGGTTGGCGATGGAGGTCGGAAGGACTGTAGTCGGCGAGCGACGTAAGTAAGGAGGGCCGTAGTCGGCGAGCGACGGAGGTCGGAAGAACTGTATTCGGCGGGCGACATAAGTCAGGAGGACCGTAGTCGGCGGGCGACGGAGGTCGAAAAAATTGTATTCGGCGGGCGACATAAGTCAGGAGGACCGTAGTCGACGGGCGACGGAGATCGGAAAGACTGTAGTCTGACGAAGAAGATCAGAAGGACAGCGTCAGGTAGAAGTTCAACAATGAAAAGAAATCCATCTTCACGTAGACGTCCAGTGAAGTCCGATAACTGGTAGAAGTCCGGCGTCGGGTAGAAACTTGGCGAAGAGTGAAGGTTCGACGTCGAGTAGAAGTCCGACGTCTGTTAGTGGCAAAGGAGAACTCCGGCTTCACTTGGGCGGAGTTTAGGCGTCAGGAGAGGGAACTCTGCTGCAAATTGGGAAGAATTTCATCATCACGTGGAGTTGGGAAGAATTCCTGCGTTCTCCCGAATATCACGCAGAATCCCGGCGTGTTCGGGCAGCAGGAAGAGCTCCGGCGGTGGTCGAGGAGGAGCTTCTTCCTTCTCCTCCTTCTTCTCTTCTTCTTCTATCTCTTCACTTGAGTCCCTTTGGTGTAGAATGAGGGCTATATTTATAGTTTTTCTGGAGTGGCATAGCCCGTGAATAGGCGTGAGATCAGGGGCGAATTGAGAGTGTTTTGAATGGACGGCCGATATCGAATCCTTTGATCATACACCGTTCGTTGGGCATTTGAAGGCCTTACTGATGTCGGAATTCGACGATCTTGAGCTCGTTGGATTCGTCTCGTCGAGCCGTTCGATTCGAGTATAAGCTCGTCAAAATCGGAGACCGTTTGGTAACTCAAATTGCAGTTTGAAGCTTCCAATAGTGCTTCGAGTCCTTGATTTAGACTCATTTGGGATTGGATTGGGTCGAATTTGGTGTCGTTGGATTCGTATTTCCGAGACGCTCAGTTTGACTGTAAGCTCGTTGAAATCGGAGTTCATATGCTCTCGAATTTAATTTTTGAAGTTTCCGAACTGATTTTGCCTTGAGATTCGTGCCCAATTAAGATAATTTCATGATGACGTATCAAAAGTAATAAGGTTGAGACAAATAAGTTGTTGTGTGTCCTTTATTTATAGACGACAATAGAAGCAATATTGTATAAAAAAAAATATATTAAAAGGTAAATACATAAATGACATAATATGATCTCACAAAATCTTGTAAGAAAAAAGATATGTTAATTATATCTTCATAATTACATCAGATATATATTAGAATTTTTCAGATATAAGATGAGCTCACACATAGCCACTGATTGTTCCGATCTGATCTGGTTAACCAATGAGATCAACCATTTTTATCTACTTGTTTGACTCGAACTTAGCATGAACAGTTGTTCTGATCCAATCTGATTAACATATGGGTATCAACCAATGAGGACCTAAATGCCCTTTCACCAAGCAAATGTACAGAGCAATCAATACAACTAGCAATTCTGACAAAGTTTACACCATGGAAGAAAACCTTGTGGAGAAAAAAACAATCATCTCTTTCTCTTTAAAGCCATTTGCTTCATATTTACAAATGAATACAAATGAAACAACTCTAAGTTATTTTCTCATTCCCTGTATATTTTTATGATCCAACAAGCAAAACAGTAAGAAGAACATTAAAGAAAGATTTCAAGATTTAGGGTGGACAGCCTCTTTTGATCCATTTCCATCCCCTAATGCCTCACATTATCTTGTTGAAGAATCAATAAAAATCATACTATATAACTCTATAACACTGTATATGTTTCTCTTATTCCTTCATTTCTAGCATATGTTCCATATCATTGTGAACCATTTGAGTTGCATCAACTTCTACTGATTCTGTAGGGGTCGAACTGGGCTTCACTGATCCATCGGAAGATCGAAATTTATGATCTCGACGGGCTTTTGATTCCCAGATGAAAATGAGAATCACCATGATTGTGGAGAGAGCTGCCAATGATGCCCATGACATATGCACATATTTCTTCAATGGTTTGCAATGGTTGAATAGTATATTAGAGAAGGCATCCTTCACTAACTGGCAATTTATCAGGCTCTTCATTACTGGATATGAATCAAGGATATCCTGCATAGATTTTGAATAGTTTTTGAGTGCTCCATAAACATCAGCAGGAATGAATTCCCCAGGCTTGCATCCTCCACTGTCATTCGCCGAGCACGCATAGTTCTCTATAAGCTTGAGAAAGAATTGTAAAAGTACCCTTAGTTAAACTTTCTCTAGTAATGGAGGGTGTAAAGAACAATAAAGGAAGGCGTTCCTTGGGACTCACCTGGGGTACTTGTCCTACAGTGATAGTATCTGAAGAACAATTTTGTGGCTGATAGGTGTATTCAGGTGGCCCTGAAAATGGATTGCAGATATATTCTAGCTCTGAAAACGATGATTTCAAGGATGTTATGTTTGAATTCACCTGCAAGTTTTGGCAGTATAAGGTAAGAGATTATATAACTTTTATGTCTTCTAATATCTTGATTTTCTAAGTTGGAACGAGAAAAATTCTACAAAAATGGTGCTGTTATGTTGTTGTATAACATGATTGATGATGTTCATAAGATTTGAAAACTGTGTTACCTTCTGTATTAAATCATAAACACGGCCGCTAACATCATGCAACACTTTCGCCGCCGAGCCACGATCATTGCAAGGAAGAATTGAGCTTAATGTGCTTCGTTCTGGATTTTGTTTATATTCATCTAGAGCTAAGCAAACATCGCCGGCAAATCTGCGAAAAGTATCTTAAGATTTAGTTTGGTTAACCTTACATGCGCGCATAGATGATTTTTAGCGTAAGATAACACTAATCTTACTTTCCAAAGAAATAATAAAGTCCAAAGTAGACCCATAGGAGGATTATCAACAGCCAGCAAAGTATGATAAGCCTGCCAGAAAGCAAACATTTGATTGATAACATATTCAAAACGTGAAAAATATGCAATGTATCACAATTAGAATGAGATATGAGGTTCTATTTGAGACAAATACAGAGGCAATGCAACCTACTTACATTCGAAAAATTCGAGGAAGCCTAAGAACTCCTGGTACAACAAAAATATCACAAATATAAGCAAAGTTAACAATCTATCATTAGTCTGAGGGTCACAAAGACTGAAATCAATAATTCACTTACCCAGCAATGCAAGAATGGCTACTAAATTCAGAGAAATAGTTATGACAGTGACTGCATTTCTGCAATAAAGTGAAAGCTTGTCAGTCATGAAGAACATGAAAGGTTGAACAATTCCTTTCTAATCCTATTTCTTTCATCTTGTTATGAATCTTACAGAATATTGAGACCTTTTCCAACCCAGCGCATGATCCTATCAGCCTTCCTCTCTATTCTTCTAGTATCATCATTAAGCTTTTTTGATGTTGAAACTATGTTGCTTGACCCTTGTACATTTTGGCTAAACTCAGTAGCATTTTGCAGGTTTTCGACGGCCTCCGTCACTGTGTATATCGTCCCTGATGCATTATTTGTTGCATTCACCACAATGTTTTTGATTGTTTTGGCTCTAGAATGAAACATAGAGCTAGCACCAAGTGCCACTCCAGATGCAATTCTGCATGTATTTATATATGTCAAAATTGAGTTTTTTTTTTGCTTTCATGAGGATGGAACTATATTATACTTACATAGCTAGAAAGGTTAATGAAATTGCTAAGAGAAGAGGCCAATTATAACCCTTGTTGAAGGAGTTTGGCCTCTTTCTCTCATATCTTCCTTGTTTGCTGAAGCAAAGTGATGATATTATCAAAATTGCAGCATAAATGAGGCCACCAAGGAGCCATGCCGCTCCGATGAAGTACCCAAATTTGCCAGTAAAGATAACTGACTGCAAGATGAAATATAATCATAAGATCAATTTGACTTTGCCTAATCCAATCCAAAGATAATCAAAATTTGAACAAAAAGAAAGACTGACAAACTTCTTACACCCCAATAATGTTTATTTGTGATATTAAAGCCTCCTTTGTATCTTTTTAAGTCATCCAAAGGATCAACTCTTTCGGTTCGACGGGTTAAAACAGACTCTGAAATGTTCCCATTCTCCACCAAAATTCTCCCTGAAAAGATGAAACTCAGAAATAAGAAGCAAAGATAAGTATGGCACAATTCAAATTTTACATTTCTACTGCCTTTTTCACCTCCCTTCATCTGGTTCTTTCTTGCAAACAAAATCATAAATTGTGATGCAAAATTAACAACTCCAAGTAGGAAATTTAATGAACATTTATCTAAGTTTGAGACATAAGTGTATATTTTACTTAAATTCAAACTTGTACAGTCAGAATTACTATTATTATTATATACATAATTTTTTTTACAATTTAAGACCACAAAGAAAGGTGTTTATTGAAGCACAGAGCAAAAACAAATTCAAATGACAAATTAAAGAAAAAAGAGTTGCAATTGGACTTTCCATTTGAATAAATATCCACCAGAACCACTTCCACCTAACAAAAAACACTATAAAATCATCAAAAGATTCCATTTCACACAATAAACTTTACTAACCTTACACTGACAAATTTACATAAACTCAACAACTCAGTTGGACTTTGGATGATGAGTTATGAACCAAAACACAAAGGAAGCCATTAAAAATCCTAAATCAAATAATGAAATTTCCAATAGAAAAAAAAAAAACTAACCTTACTTTTCAAATCAAAACATCTTCTGCAGTCAAGAAAAAAAAAATACATGATTGATGCATTCACCTGATTCAAAATGCAATATTCTTCCTGACTTCTCATATCGGTAAGCTTCCACTTCTTTCAAAATCACCAATACAAAAATACAGAGCAGTAACACCATTACTTCTCTGCTCCATTTTGTCAAGCCCATTCCAAAGATCTATCTCACTGAAAAATCACAGTCTCATCAGCAATATTGAAGCGAAAGCAAAACCTAAATCAACAACAACAAAAAAAAGAACTCAGAAGAAGAAGAAGAAGTAGTAGCAGCTAAAACGAATAGAAAAATGAGACCTTTTAGAACTGGAACCCTCTCTGAATAGCAAAGAAAGAAATCTCATATGAAAAAAAAGAAGAACTCAAGAGAAGAAGAAGAAGAAAAAGAATAGAAAGATGAAACCTTTAGAGCTGAAAATACAAAGAAAGAATTCTCATATAAAAGAATCTAGAAGATAAGAAAAGTATGAACTCGTGTCAAAGAAAACCTTCACTGGGTAAACTAATACTTACCTGCCAAAAGAAGAGAGGAGCTTACCCGTCATAACCATTGTCATCGTCAGCGATGATACTTTGTTCTCTAAAAAGCTTCTTTTTTTACCCAAAAAAATAAAAAATTTCTTTGAAACGTGTTTGAATTGCTCGTCAGCTCGTGGAAGGAGACGAGGAGTCAAAGGCTCCCTTGCGGCTCAAGGACAAAAATACGCCATCTTTCATGGGGATAGCATAAAAATGTTCTTTTTTTTTCGGGGCGGGGGGCCGTATATTATGAATTATGATGAAATATATTATTAAAATAAAATTTTAAATTTAAATTTATTTTATGATATACATTAAAAAAATAGTATACTCATTTCAAAATAATTCTAAGTATTTTAAAATTTATCATTATTATTTTTATCATAATATTAAATATTAATTTATTTTTAGTAGAAGAAAATATTAAAGAATTTAATATTCATCTAAATTTTAATTTTTTTATGATTAAAAAATCATCTAAATTGACCGATTTTTAAATACTCATGTAAGAAATTTTAGCATCCATGAATATATAAGAAAATAAAAACAAAAAATATCTATTTCAATGTAGTTGCTATTTTCCAAAAAAAAAAAAACATAATTTTTGTTACCATTATCATAAGCAAAAATAATATTCTATTTAATAAATATTATTATTATTATTATTATAAATATTCATATTTTTTGTAATTTACAAAAATCAAATTAAGAATAATTCGGAGATTAAGTTGACATATAGAAAAAAATTCTTCTTATAAAAAATATAAAAAAATAAAAAAATAAAATGAATGCAAATAGGAGTATAGGACACGTCTTATTTAAATAAAGTCCCCATCTACGCATGAGTTATTTGACCGGTTCTGTAGCGTTTGGACCGGACCGGATGAGATGGTTCCTTCTTTGTTTCCTCCTTTTGGACCTTTTGTTTGTTTTAAACTTTGTGGGCTCTATATTTTCTCTCTCTAGAAAAGACAACATATGATAAGTTCAAGATTTGAATTTTATTTTTCTTATATATATATATATATATATACTATTTAGATTTTATAAATATAGGAGTCATAATTTTTATATTATAAAATGGTAATGTTCCAAAGCTATATAATATAGTAGATTCGTGCAACATTTTATATTATAATATGGTATTGTTGTATTTCGAAAGAAAATAATTTAGTATTTTATTCATGATTATGAAAAAATATTAGGTTTAAATGATGAACATAGCATTATCTACAAGTTAGAGAAATACACAATTATGTACTAGCTGTGTACTGAGTATACAGTGATGTGCTACGAATATAGTTATGTATTCGATCTGTATTTCATTTTTGAAGTATATATAAGTACAAAAAAATGATATACGACTATATACTTAAAAAAATGAAGAATACAATTAGTACATAGTTGTGTACATAATTGCGTACATTATAGCCTTTCTTTTGCATGAGAAATGAGGATGGAATCTAGATCTTCTATTTTCTATCATTTGGTTAATGAAATTTTGAAAATTCAACATTATTTTTTTATATTTGAAAAATATCAAAAACAAATGAAACTAACTACATAAGTATAATGAATGTGCTATTGCTTTTGCATACCTTATCAAGCTGGAGCTTCACAATCTTGATGTTTAATGTAAAGGTCGGAGTGTGTGAAATTGGTTTTTTGCGAGCATGTGCTAGTTGATCGCCGGATAAGATGCATGCCACATGAAAAATATCATTTTGAATTTTTTCTCAAATAAAATGATAATTAATACCCATATGTTTTATCCATAAGTGAAAGGAATGATTTCATTTAAGTTGAGTGACACCAATATCTTCAAAATAAATCTCTATATGAGCTGAGGAAGGTAGATGCCAATGTTGACGAGTAAGAAGCATACCTAATGAAGCTCAAAGCCATAACAATCTGAAAAAATGAAAAATATTTTAAAATAAAAATTTTAATTTCAATTAAAACTAGAGTGTTTCGACATTGTGCTTGGTTGAGAGCAGAGCGGAGTCAGAAATCTCCACCGCAAACTTAAAATAGTAATTCTGGATTCAACATGCAGCACTGCGGCTCAAAGAGCTGTTGCGTTAAACGACTAATAATGTTTTAACATATATTTTATTCTAAATCCTAGGCATTAATTCACGTCAGACACCTCTTCTCCTCAATTTCGTGTGGCTTGCCATGGAAGAAGAGAGTGAAAGGGAAAGGAAGAGGAAAGAGAAAAGAGAGAGAAAGCCGAGTTTTAATCATTTTTGTCAATTGCTTCAGTTAGGAAACATCTTCTGATCACTGTAAGTAACCTGAATCTCACTCTAATTTTTAATAATTTTAAGTTTGATGAATTTTATCTCTTCTAAATAGATAAAATATATTTCTCATGATTTATCGTACTTTTACCTTGTAACTTTTAGTATATAATAGATATGAATTTTATGGACATTTTAGCTATAATATCATTGAATTTTATTGGTTAAAATAAAATTTATAATTTTTTAAAACTATAAATTATTATACAAATTTTCATATATTTTATGCATTTAAGCATTTCATGTTGTGTTTCATGTATGAAATATAAATATATGCAATTGATATAAGATAAATGTGGTATTGACATGTAAGCAAGGAGGATTGATTGTTAACATTATAATTAAGGAGGGTGGGCCGATGGGCTTTTTTTGAAAATAATTTGTGGTGTTATGCCGGTTGTACCTGCAACTAATGATGGATTAAGGCAACAGGTAGAGGGTGACAACTATTAATGATTTAATGAAGATTCATGTAATTATAATGATAAAGATGATTCAATAATAATGATAACGATGATGATATAATGATATAATGATTATAGATACATGAATGAAATCACTGCACTAAAGCTGGATATCATGCCTTGCTAAATAATATACTAATATTTAAGTACATTAATATCATTGATAAATAGATTAGTAGTACCTGTTCATATATAGCATATAAATGATTACATGTACTAATTTCATATAATATATAATTGATAAGATGGACAAGACTGATGACATTGACACATATATATATTCATGATTTATAATACTAATTTATTGATAACTTATTTCTTGATTACTGATATATTTACATTCTTGTACATGTTGATGTATGAATTTAAGTGTAATGCTTTTTGCTTTTCATTATTGATCATATTAAATTGCACCATTGATGATATTAAACTCATATTGATTCTATTGATTGAGATGAGCATGCATATTAATTTTTAAATCTCACTACGGGAAAACACGCAATTACCGTCGGAATTTCCGGCGGATATTTTTGCGCCGGCATTGACGGCGCAGGTTCCAGCGGAATGATGCGACGTAAAGTTTACGGCGTTATTTCCGGCGGAACTGACGCCAGAAATTTACCGGCGTCTATTACGCCGTAAATTACGCCGGTGAAAAGGGCTCTGGATTATTTCGGGCGCAGATTACGGCGGAAACGTTCCGGCGCACGTTACCGGCGGATTGTGCGCCGGCTTATTTAAACTCAATGAAAACGTTCCGGCGCATTGTCCGACGGTAACTTTACCGGCGGAAGTTCCGCCGGAAATTCCGCCGCTAAAAGCCCTAAAATGCGAATCGGAGCCCTCTGGGCCGTCATTCTTTTCGCTACTCTCTCTCAACTCGCCTCCTTCGCCCGTCGCCGTTCGTCGCTCGCCGTGGATTGACGTCGCCGACAGTCACCGAACTTCGCCGCCGACGGTCACTGGACTTCGCCGAGCATCTCCCTCTCTCCTGGTCGCGCGCCGCCGAGCATCTCTCTCTCTCAATCGGTATTGCATTTTTTTTTGCTATATTTTTGCTTTAGTCATGGATGTTATCACTAGACATTTGCTAGAGGATATACCTTGGTGCATGCTTTTTGTTGATGATATTCTTCTTGTTGATAAGACTAGAGAGGGAGTTGAAGGTAAATTTGAAAAATCTTTTTTGCTTTAGTCATGGATGTTATCACTAGACATTTGCTATAGGATATATACCTTGGTACATGCTTTTTGTTGATGATATTCTTCTTGTTGATAAGACTAGAGAGGGAGTTGAAGGTAAGCTTAAGTCCATATCTTTTTGCTTTAGTCATGGATGTTATCACTAGACATTTGCTAGAGGATATACCTTGGTGCATGCTTTTGGTTAATGATATTCTTCTTTTTGATAAGACTAGAGAGGGAGTTGAAGGTAAATTTGAAAAATCTTTTTGCTTTAGTCATGGATGTTATCACTAGACATTTGCTATAGGATATACCTTGGTGCATGCTTTTTGTTGATGGTATTCTTCTTGTTGATAAGACTAGAGAGGGAGTTGAAGATAAACTTAAGTCCATATCTTTTTGCTTTAGTCATGGATGTTATCACTAGACATTTGCTTTAGGATTTACCTTGGTGCATGCTTTTGGTTAATGATATTCTTCTTGTTGATAAGACTAGAGAGGGAGTTGAAGGTAAAGTTGGATTATGAAGATCAGCATTACTCCATATCTTTTTGCTTTAGTGGTTAGTAGACCTAGTGAAGGGATTGTGACTTTGAGCAATCAATTCATTAATAAGTGTAACATAATTTTAGGTTATGGATATTAGAAATATATAAATCCATTAATTTTTTACTCTTATTTATAGGTTATGGATATTAGAAATCAACGAAGTTGGATGTATAACCGATTATCTCAAAGTCGGAAGACATTAACAGATGAATTCATCAATGGGGTGAACTTTTTCATTCAGCAAGCGAAACAGCTGCCGATCTTTATATCTGAAGAAAAGTTTCGATGTCCATGTTCTAAACACAAAAATCTAGTGATCTTAGAACCAGATGACGTAATTGTTGATCTGTATCGCAGAGGATTCATG
Organism: Dendrobium nobile; assembly: GCA_022539455.1. NCBI lineage: Eukaryota > Viridiplantae > Streptophyta > Magnoliopsida > Asparagales > Orchidaceae > Dendrobium > Dendrobium nobile. The sequence goes on from CM039727.1 coordinate 39,457,856, forward strand.
CCACGGTATTGGTATTGGACTTGTTATGGTGAGTATGAGCCACAATTTGATTATCAATGCGGTCCTTCTACAAGTAGTAATGTTGCTGAGGCTGAAAACATACGTCCAAATCTTGAGGAATTAGTTCATGATGCAACTGGAATTTATGAAGAGTTACCGAATACGGAGGCACAAAATTTTTATGATTTATTGCATGCTGCACAGCAACCAATCTGGAAAGGGTGCACGACTCACTCAGAACTATCTGTTGCTGTGAAGATGTTAAGCATCAAGGCTGAATATAATGTTGCTCGTGAATGTTTTAATCAATTCATTGGGCTGCTTAAGGAAATCAATCCGACAGATAATTTAATTCCTACAGATCTATATCGGACAAAGAAGTTAGTTTCGAAACTTGGTTTGACATGCACAAAGATAGATTATTGTGTCAATGGATGCATGCTATACTTTAAAGAAGATATTGCAGAAACTGTATGCCGTCATTGCAATGCACCAAGATTTAAACCCAAATCTAGAAATAGAAGAAAGCAGAAGGATGTGTCTGTTAGTAAGATGTTCTACTTTTCAATAATTCCAAGACTACAACGGCTATATGCATCCATGAGATCTGTTGCACATATGAGATGGCATAATGATCGCATTCCACAAGAAGGTGTTATCACACATCCATCAGAAGCAGAGGCTTGGAAGCACTTTGATCGTACACATCCCACATTCGCGGTAGAACCAAGAAATGTCAGATTAGGTTTATGCGCAGATGGTTTTACTCCATTCAGTCAGTCGGCTACACCGTACTCATGTTGGCCTGTGATACTCACTCCTTACAATCTTCCTCCAGAGTTATGTATGACTACTCCTTATATGTTTCTATCACTTATAATTCCAGGGCCACATAATCCAAAATTAAAGATTGACGTATTCTTACAATCTCTGATTGAAGATTTAAGTTTATTATGGGAAGAAGGAGTAAGTACATATGATATCTCCACCAAGCAGGATTTTACACTAAGAGCAGCATTACTTTGGATAATTGGTAACTTTCCTGCATATGGTATGCTCTCAGGTTGGAACACTTCAGGCAAGTTAGCTTGTCCATATTGTTTGGAAAATACAAAATCATTCACTTTAAAGTATGGTAGGAAGAACAGTTGGTTCGATTATCATCGAATATTTTTGCCTCAAAGTCATCCTTTCAGGAGAAATAAAGAAGTTTTTACTAAAAATAAAATGGTGATGATTCCTCCTCCACCAAGATTCAGTAGTGAAGAAATTTTTGAAAGAGTAGAATTATTGCCCACCATAATGGAATCTCCAAGATTAGCTGAGTTCAGATTGCCGGAATATGGTGTGTACCATAATTGGACCAAGAAAAGTATTTTTTTGTCATTGTCATATTGGAGAACAAACTTGATTAGACATAACTTGGATGTTATGCATATAGAGAAAAATATTTTTGATAATATTTTCTATACAGTTATGGACATCAAAGAGAAATCAAAAGATAATATAAAAGCAAGGATGGACTTAAAGGAGATTTGTAGAAGGAAAGCTTTGGAATTGAAGGATGGTGGAGCGGAAAAATTCCTCAAACCAAAAGCTCCATTCACATTAACTTTAGAGCAAAAACGAGCAGTTTGTGAATGGGTGAAGACTCTACGAGTACCTGATGGATATTCTTCCAATCTAAGCCGGTGTGTTGACATAAAATCAGGGAGATTATTTGGATTGAAAAGTCATGATTGTCACATCTTCATGCAATGTCTACTATCCACTGCTTTCAGTTATCTGCCAGATCAGATTTTGAAGCCCTTGGTCGAGTTAAGTGTCTTCTTCAAAGATTTATGCTCTTCTAAATTAAATGTGGAGAATTTGATTCATATGGAGCAGCAAATTCCATTCATTTTGTGTCAACTTGAGAAAATATTTCCTCCAGGCTTTTTTGACTCTATGGAGCATCTACCTATTCATTTACCATATGAGGCTATGGTTGGTGGACCTGTTCAATATAGGTGGATGTATCCTTTTGAGAGATATTTAAATAAACTTAAGAAGACCGCTAAGAACAAAGCACGACCCGAAGGCTCTATCTGTGAAGCATATTTAACATACGAGACTACTCAGTTTTGCTCGTATTATTTTGAAACAATATCTCAATCAGGTGAAAGTTCAACATCTCAGAATGTTGGTAAATCCTCTAATATATCTGTATTTAGTGTAATTGGAGAACCTTTAGGCGCTAGCACCGTGCGCTATTTGACTGATAAAGAGATGACAGTTATCACATTGTACATCTTACTTAATTGTGATGAAGTTGAGTCGTATCTCGAGTAAGTATGATTTCATTTTGTTATATTTTTTGTTCTCTTTTATACTTTCTTCTAAACTCAAGATATGAATTTGTAGGAGGTTCATTGATGGTCTTAGTATATCAGAAGAAGGAGAAGTCCAGAAGATAGTGGAAAAAGAATTCACTGCTTGGTTCAAAGACGTAGCTCCACCTGAGGAGGAGTCCACGGAGTCAGAGTAGTGTAATTTAGTTGAAATGAACTTGTATTTTTATGTGAACATGTGTTATTGGACAATTACTTTTAATATGATGTTATCAGTTGATTTTTAGTACTAAATTGTTGTGAAACTGTTATAAATTATTGTGAAGTTGTGGAACTGTTGTGAACCTGTTGTGGAACTTGTATGTGTTAGAATTGATAGGTTTGCAGGTGTGGAAATGGGATTGTTGGCTGAGAAGGCAATTTTTTTTTGTCAATGCTACAGGTTTCCGACGGATTATGCGCCGGTAATCCGCCAGAAACGACGATACAACGAAATGTATCGAGCGTGCCGGCGAATATGATCCGTCGGAAACTACGGTCGCAAGTCCGGCGGATATGCCGCCGTTAATTACCGGCGCAACAATTGCGTCGTAAAACAAGCGTGGAATTTCGACGACGCAACTCCGGCGTTAAATCCGCCGGTAATGACCGTCGCATGATACGACGGTAATTACCGGCGCATAAGGCGCCGGAATTCGCCCATTTTTCACGTCGGCAAACATAACGTTTAATGCGCCGGTAGTGCGTCGAAAACCACGCCGGAACTGTTTCTGGCGTAACATATGCATCGGAAAAAAATTATCGACGCACCCGAAATCGGCAGAGAGCTTTGCGCCGGAACATGCGCCGGAAACTAACGTTTCCGTCGGAGTTTACATTGGTTCCGGTGGATTCTGTCCGCCGGTAATAACAGGTTTTCCTGTAGTGTCTTATATTGAAAGCTTTAATAAGTTTTGGGATTCTATTAGGCTTTATAATGTCTTTTTGTGATTTTATTGATTTTAGGTCAAGAAAAGGGTCAAAACTCTATGAAGTGAGGTGGATTGAGTTCCTTAGGTTTCTTCTTTTAATATATATTTTAATTTTATTCTTTTGTATTCAGGTGCTATAGATAGATTATAGATTGTTAGTGGTCTCATAGCTATTATAACTAATTATGATGAATGAATATAGTGAAGTGCTTTTATGATATATATTGATTTATATTAATAATTTATAAAAGCTCTCGTAGACGATTTAAAAAGATAAATTAAAAAATTCTTCCAATTATATATTGGGGCATTACAAAAGCAATGATGACAATATACCACCATTTAGCTATAATGGAGGAGCAGGCAAATTTTTTTTGTTCTAACACTCCAAGATATGGGCTCATTATTATTTTCCACCCAATAAATTTAAAGTGATGAATAATGATGAAGAAGAAAACATAGAATGATACTGCTAAAAAGAAAGTGTAATAAAAATTTTGTTACATTCGAGTGATTAGTAGTTGCATGTTACATAAACTAAGATAGTTTATTAATAGTGAACGCTATATTTTGGTGAGTAAAAGCTAAGTATTATAGAATGCTTATAGAGCTAAGCTAATCAACATCCTCCAAATTAGATTCCTCTAATTATAAGAGTTGATGACCTCTTCCATTTCACTAAAAGAGCCATTGTAGTAATACACATGAGAACCACTGTAGTGGTGTGCTTACAAGAGAGACAATACCTCTAGCCTTAGTTAGAAGTGATTTGCTTATAAGGGAGGTAATTAACCTTTGCTGCTCTCTTCTCTTGGGAAACCATCAAATTAAAAAAAAAAAAAAACTAATATTAAATAGTGAAATATATGGGTAGTGACATTTCCACCATTATAATCTACATGTTGAAAGTAACATTGCCCCATCTCGTAATGGTGTTTCATAGCCCATGAATTTGACATGACTTTCTTCGAGACAATTTCTCTTTTGATCTTTAGCTAATTATCTTGACTATATATATTTAGCACTCAATATTTATGTTATCATTTTTCTTTCACCTCAAAATTCAAGGTTACTTATAAAATTAGTTATTTAACCTTTTAGCTTTCTAAGTTCATTATTGTTGATCAAATTGAATTCTATGTTGATCCCTTCACAACTAGGCTTAAAATGGCACAAATACCTAATTCTATGATGCTAACATCAATGATGGGACAACATGAGTTATGATTTAGTTTGATTCCATTGTTTAAACTTCTATAATGATGCTTACTAGATTGGGATAATTGCCAATACTATACCTATTACTTACAAGTTCCTATTACACTGGAGGAATTAGTTTGGCCTTGAGTAATTGTTGTCCAAGCTCTTATTGGAGGGTCAAGGTCATGATAACTGAAGTTGTTATCCCACATTCTAACTTTGTTTACTCAAGATAAGAGGCCCTATATAGTCATTCCCAAGAAGCAAAAGTTCCCCCTAGTGGAGGCTTCAAATATTGCTGCCACTAAAATGAATAAAAAAAGGGTATCAATGTTTTCAAAATTGCATATTCCAATGGCACATACCGCAATGAAATTTCAAACTAAGAGACTTCTAAACCTCCATTACAGCACAACTATCATGATCTTTTGCTTTAGGAAGACATGACAAAAAAGTGTTTACCTCAAACACAAAGAATTTAAGAAGAAGCAAAATAAATTAAAATACGCATATCCAAAAATAATTAGAAAGATCAACAACTTAAACTCAAAACCTAAACCCTAATAGTGCCCACTAAAACTCACTTTGAAACCCAACGATAGGTCGAACCCACCAACTCGACCACTAAAATCAAATAATCATTTTGGAAGTAGTTGAGTTTTCCATCTCCATGGAAGAAATCAACCACGTAAGCAAATGAGTTCCATGCTCCTCGAAACTTTATAATCTCTTATGAGAAATAAAAGAAAAGAAATCCAATAAAGCAATCAAAGATCTAAAGTCACTTGAAGGTCGACACAAGGGGCATCCAACAAAACCTATAAGAAAATCTTCTTCTCACAAACACTATAATAAGTAATGCTTGTACCATGAGCAATTAGACACAATATCTAAGAATTTGCTATAGATATCCACTGTCAAGAATTCTCAGTAGACAAAATATAAATATTAAAAAGTTATATAGTTAAATTCATCATCTAATTGATTGACGCCTCGAGAAGTCATCCCATAGCAAAAAGACGGGATGGATCTTTCTCTAAGTATCTCGATAGAGAACTTATAATTGAATTAATTTTTATTTCAACCTAAAATCCTAAATTAGAAGGAAGAGAAAAAAAGATGAAATTGAAGTAATTAAAAATAAAAAAATAAAAAAAAAAAAAGAATTTGAAGTAATTACAATGCAATTACCTTTATGATTGGAGAGGATCTAAATCAAATCCTTCTCATAGGCATATCATTATGTCCAATGGCTGCATTTTTCTCTTTTAATTGTATTATTTTATTTTACCATAATGATTTTTTTAATTATTATTTCCTTACCCTTTAGTGATGACTCATCAATAAATATTGTTCTTTTCAAAAGGGCTGAAATTTTATTGAAATAATTAACATAAGAACCTTATTTGATTGATTGAAAGCTCCACACACAAAGACTATCAAATTCATCCTCACACCAGTTATGTCGGGACATTCTTAGGCTTTTTTTTTTTTCAAAAACGCCCTCTCAATTACAAAAATTATATACAAATTGTACGTAGAAACCTTATCCTGATTTATTTATTATTATTATTTTTTTGCCAAAAAAATTAAGAAGTGCAAAAGAGGTAAAATTATTCTGTGCGGATACGGAAGTCATCCGGAGGTGAAATAGAGCGTCATTTTTTTGCTGTGTACCGAATGATGTGGCTCGTTCTGATTCATCTCCAGACAGTTCGGTGTCCGCACAAATTAATTTCTCACAAAAAAGGCTGCTAAATATTAAAATTAGAATTATACATTAATAGCTGTCCATATACAATATATTAATATTAATACAATTAGAATTTTAAATATTAATATTAAAATTTACTAATTGCATTTTTCTTTTTTTTTATTGGAAAATAGCAGTCCATATACAGTATAGACTTGATCATAAAAATACATAGTAATAAATAAAAATGTCACGCATTGCTTTTTTGAAGAGTTCTGAAAATTCTGATAAGGAATTAATTACAAGATTTTTTTTTTTCAAACAACAGCTGTGGCTTCCAACCTTTTTGAAGAATTCCAGTAGCCTGTTTCAGGGAAATTGTGCTAAAAACAAAATCTCAAAAAAAGGAAAAAAATTGAGGATAATTTAAAATTGATAAATTTAATTTGAAATAAATATGTTTAAAATTTAATTAATTATTCATATATTTCTTTCCTTTTAAAATAAATTTGAATCCATAATTATCAAATTTTGATCAAATAATCTAATCAATTATTTTTGTTTTAAAATACTCTATTTCTCTACTTTGCGAAACATAAACAAGATTAGCCTTCAAAATAAGACTAAGATGTCATTTGGGACTGTTTTTTACTGCTTCTTAAAGCAACTTTTTAGTATAAAAATTAAAATTTTTTACTAGAAGACTACTTTAAGAAGCAGTAACAAATCCGTCTCAAACAAAACCTTGAGATGGCTTTATTATTACTTCTTAAAACAACTTTCTAGTTAAAAAAATTCTACTAAAAAATTACTTTAAAAATAATAGGAAAGTCATCTCAAACAAGGCCTATAAGACTTTATTTAAGACAGCTTTCTTAATGCTCTCTAAAGCAATTTCCAAGTTTAAAAAAACTAAAAAACTACTTTATAAAAAAATAATAAAATTGCCCCAAATAAAGCCTAAGTTTTCATTTGGGACAGATTTTAGCCTATATTTTTTACTACTTTTAAAATATTCTTGTAAAAAAAAAAATTGTTTAGAAAACAACATGAAAGTTATCCCAAACAAAGCTTTAGTTTGGTACAACTTTCTTACTCCTCTCTCTCTCTCAAACATTTGGGGAGATGTGATTTTATCCTCCTATATGAACACTATTCTCTTTCAAAAATATTTGAGAAATATATGAAAGTCTCGCTCTGTCTCTCTCATATAACAAGAACTTCAATTAGACTTGATCTTCACAAACAAGAAAAGTATTTTTCAACGAGCAGAGCCAAACAAAGCTTGGGCTAGCTCGAGCTTATTTTAGAGCCCTAACCATATACATAACAAGCACCAATCAGCCCCATCCAAACCCTAAGATATTAACTATAAACAAATTGACACTTTCTTCCCTTTCAAATGTGACCAAACATAGACATGATTGACCCCAATAACACCTACTTGCTACAAAGCATACCTAGAAAGCAATATGAACAAGACCTGAAATTTCTCTTTTTTTGTCAAAAAGAAAAACTACGGTGAAAGCAAGGTGTCATAATTTCTTTCCATAGAGAACTCTACTGAACTAACAGAAATGGTCAAAGAAACACATTATGTTATGCTGGTGGGGGCATAGGAGACCGTTGGAGAATAGTGTTGGCTAGCTCCTCATTCAATCTAACTGGAAGTGGTGGCATCTGGCTCATTATGCCAGGTACATCATCCAATCTGCAATTGAATGCAAGAAATAAACCGTTAATTAAGTGCGGATATAGGTTTCGTTTGGGACGACTTTTTTCTTGCTTATTAAAACTGAGTTTTAGTACAAAAATTGTAATTTTTGTATTAAAATTCTGTTTTAAAAAGCGATAAAAAAGTCGTCCCAAACGAAGCCATATTTTAAAAACTTAGTGATAAGAAGATTGAAATTTTCAATGACAAGCTATTGCAAACAACATGGACTGCAATATGGTAAATGATGATAATCAGATATTGTTCACAGAATAATCTTATGCTGAATGTTCTTGAATACATTAACTCTTTTAGTGAAAGTATCATAAGGATTGAAAATCTGTTAAGCCGGTTCCTTGAACCGGCCCCCCTGAGGCCGGTTTTTGTCTTTAGGAGGCGGGCTAATACCGCCTTCCTCCCCTCTTTGCCGCCAACAATAGTAGGCCACACTATTCTAATTGAATCTAAAAGGAGAAAGGAGGGGGAGGCTAGGGCTTTGGAGGGAGTTTTGATTTAGAAAGTTTATGTATTAAATAGGAGGAGGTGTTTTAGGGTTAGGTTATGCTTTGATTTGTTTCTCTTGAAGTTTCCTTGGCATCTTGGGCTCTAGACTCCTTGTCTAAAGATTGGGAGAGAACAATCCATCTCTCGAATTGAGGATCAATTGTATATTGCTTTGTTGTTTGCTTGGCTTTGATTCCATTATTACAATCTATCGTTCTGGATTGATTTCATCTAGATTTTCGCATTATTCTTGCTGTTTTTACCAATTATCGTTAGGGTTGCTTGGGAACTCAAGTATTTCCTCTTGGATTACTTGCGAACTCAAGTGTTTCCTATTAAAATCCATCCACGAGAAGCTGAATGATGATTGTGAGGGCTTCTACCAATGAAATATATATGTCATTATCTTCTAAGACCATGATCTATTGTCCATTTACTTGATCTAAATTTGAAAACATAATTTCTAACAGAATTATAATCATCCTTTCGCATGCCATAGATTGCAGCTAATATTACATATAAATTAGAACGAGCAAACAAACGAAGAGAGCTTGAGATATATGAAGAGGGCAAAAGCTAATCAAAGCTAGAAAACATACTCATTCATGATGTTGAGGATGTTGTCCCGTGCTTGGCAGAACAAAGTAATGTTATCATTTATCTGCAAAGAAATCAAATACAAGTTAAGAGTTGATAAATTTATATTAAATTAAGCTCTGAAATTGCGATCAGTGAGCAGATCATTTTCTGAACTTGCTGGCATAGCATTACGGTAGATTTGGTGGGCAAAACATACTGAAGTACTGAGTAACTTGTTTTTTAGCAATTCGATTCTGAAATCACGAGCACATCAACAGCAGATATGCTTTGAATAGTAATGATACGAATTTAAATGACGCAGCATGCATTATATACCTGAAAATGATTAAAGTTCCCAGAAATTTGGTTGAAGATATGTGCAGTCTGATCAAGGAGTTGTCCCGTTGGTCCTCCAATTGCTACAAAAACCGGGTAAAGAATATTAATAAAATACTCCGAAAAAATGTTAAGACGGAGAAGCAGTACATCTCGTTCTTAGGCTTCATTTGGGACGGCTTTCTTATTACTTCTTAAAGCAGCTGTCTAGTATAAAAATTTTAATTTTTAAATTATAAAGTTGTTTTAAGAAGTAATAAAAAAGTCGTCCCAAACAAAACCTTAGTTTAATATTCTATCCAAGATTTCTCCAACCTAGAATTAATGCTAAATGCAGCTCTTAAAAAGAAGTGCGGAAAATAATAATGATAAAAGTAACATGTTATCATATAAAGAACATCACAAGAATCTACTCGCAAATTAACATTTTCTCAGCAAAAAGAATACATGCATTATAAAGAAATACATAATAGACAGGGCACGGTGAGATTGAGCACTTAGTATGAAATGACATCATGGTGTACAAAAGAAAACCTTTGCATGAAATATCATCATCATTCTCCATGGAAAGAATTGGCATAGCATAAGGAGGGACATTAGGCCGTGCCGCTAGGTTAGGTGAAGGTTTTGCTGATGAATCAGTAGCCCTCTCCTGAAAATAAAATGGTAGAATTCTCAAATCTTCAAGCAAGAAAATTGGGTTATGAATGATAAATCAATATATGGAATGTAAATATACACATTGCATGTCCGGATATTCCGATGCTGTCAATTCAAAGCTAGAACTTTGTTGTGGTTATTTCATGGATAACAATTGATGGCGGTCAGAACCTTTGAATGCATGGTTATCTTGAGTAACATCATAATCCAAGAGGTCTGTGCGCTTTAATAATAAATATAATTTAACAATTCTAACAATCTTATGGCATGTTTATGTAGGGTGAAAAAAAAAAGTACAAAGAAAGCAGAACGGACAAAAATTAAAAAAAAAATCTTGCTTTAAATGCTGAGGTGAACATCATTTGCCTGCATGAATTGGCTTATAATTTGGTGTTATTTTCAAGATGAAACTATGTAATTACAATGCTGAAATGCATGCGGATAATCCAAATGAACGCCATTGCACCTTGATCACATGGCACAGACTCAAATACTGTCATGTCATTCAAGTTGCATTTGGTTCAATTGGGCGATGTCCATGCAACTACATATAACCAGGGAAAGCCCACCTTTTTATCTTTGCTTTTCCTTGATAGGCTGTCATCTTTCCTTCTTTTTCCACTTTCTTTTTTCTGCAAGATAAATAAATCAATTAAAATCTCTTTTAATATGATCCTTCAGATCGCTACTACCCAACCCATACCCGTTTGCATGCAGAAAATCCACAAATAGAAAGCAAACCGGTAGAAATAAATGACCCAAAAATTCCATATCATTTAAAAGAGCAGCTATGGTTAAACTACACAAGCTAATTCACGTTGTGATAAAAAAAGCAAGTATACTCCCGACTTACAGTCATCCATCTACTTCTCAAAGCCACGTCTCGAACAGTTTTCTCTGGAAGGTGCTTAGCAACTTTTGCATAGCGAACTAGTGGTGGATCAGATGCGTATCTAAAAATTATAATCCCCATATCAGAGTTGCTGACACTATCAGAAAAAAGTACACAAGTAGAACACCAACAAAAGCAAAACTAGAGAAGTACACAATAGTAAATAATGCATCTTAACACTACATGGCAATACATCATAAAAGGGCTACTTCAGAAAGCCTAACTGAATAGTGTTGCCGGACGTTCTATGGTCTAGCGTAGTTAATGCATATTTAAATGTTATGATATAATGATTTCAATAAGATTTTAAAACGCAATTTTCATAAGAAAACCGGCTATCTAAAACCAGTTATTTTCTACCAACAGTGAATAATAGGAATATTGATGACAAAATTTTCATAGACAAGATTTTAATCTCTTAATAGAAATGAACAATAAGAAATAATGATCATAAAAGCAACAAAGCTGATTGTACATAAAAAGGAATATAAATAAATAAATATATATATATATATATATATAGAGAGAGAGAGAGAGAGAGAGACCTTGCTGTCAAGCCAATAAGAAAAAAAAAAGAGAGAGAAGAAAGCAAAAAGACGAAAAGAGATAAACTAGTCAACCAAATCTCACTCTTTAATGAAGAGATTCCCCCTCCTGAAAAGATTTCACACGTCACGCAAGATTACGCATCATCATCCCAAAGCAGACAAAGAAGGTCCTCAAATCCAATACATTAATTTATTCATGTTATGAATTATTTTGCATACCTCAAAACACACCTATTTACAAAATCTATGAAATATAAGTCTTGGATAAAAAAAAAACTTCAACAAGTCCGCTATAGCAAAATTCCTCTCCATTGAAGCTTCTAGAAGTTAGAACCACATGAAAGAATCCTACAAAACTCACCAATAGGATAGCAATTGTCACGGATGATCCCATGAAGCCAAATGTAAGCATAAAAATAGGAGAACCATTGATCCCAACCCCAATGGAGTCAACCATAAATCTTATGATATGAAGGAGCTCCAATCAAGCCAGCCATAGGTACAATGAAAGAGCCCAACAGAGTCTGGTGTAGATAGCAAAGGCCAAGGAATTCCCTTGACAACTATAGGAATAGGAAGCCTAAGAGGCCTAATGAAATAAAGCCATCCACGCAACATCAATAGTAATAGCCTAGAAAAATATATAAGGTCCCGTAAAATAGCAACAGTACCAATAAAATCTACAATCATTCATCATAAGTATGCATAGGAAATATAAATGCATGCTCCACTGATTACAATTCAAATTATAAAAGACCAATGAATTGTGCATCTAATAGTAGCTGTAAACCCTAAGAAATGCAACATCAAAAAAAAAAAAAAAAAAAGAAGTAGAAGAAGAAGAAGAAGAAGAAAAGCTAGGCTTCTGTCTATTTTCTTATTATTCATCACGATAAGAAAAAAATTGCTATGTTGGAATGCTTACTTCCCACCAGAAATTACAAGTGAAAATTGCATTTCAATCCATACATCATAGCATTAAATTTTTCTTTGTATTATAAACTCTAAACCTTAGAACATCCAACATTATATTGGTGTTGGAGTTTAATGTTATATTACAATGTTTATTAAAAAAGGGGCTCAATCTCAAGGTATATTATGATGTATATAGGCAATCATGTGAATCCCAAAGTATACAATTACTAAAAAGAACAAATATTTGTGTTTTATAATCATTTTTAAATTTGAATTTTGCAATTTTAATATTTGAAATCTTTAATTTAAATGTTGTTCTTAATCAGTTATGTTAGTTAAATAGCTTGCATTTACATGCCCATGGTATTATCATATTCCTAAATTTGTTCTTATCCTATTCGTAAAGCTATTTTGGAGTTTGTTGTCATATTCTCAGAGTTTTTCTACTTTGCCCCTGGGTTCCTTTGGTTTGGGTTTTCCTATTCTTTTGCTAGATCTCATCACATGTGGGAACTCTGTCGTTGCTTCAATGGCTACTTCCTTTATGTTTATTTTAGCAGTTCCTTCTAGTTGTTTTAGCTAATCCTTTGCAATTGTTTACTCATGACTGCAACCTAGTTTAGTTAAGGTGTATTAAAGTGGGACTGCAGCGAGTTGTTTGGTCATCTTGCAAAACTGCCACAATTTCTACTTTTAACGTTGTCTCTTGGGAGAACTTTCTCTGATTCTATTTGAGTCTAAAAAATAGGCATATTTTGGGTGAAAAAAATTTAATTCTATCATTTGACCACTATCCACTAATTTTGAATATGTAAATCATTCTTCTTTTGGTGTTCAATACCTTGATCAAGTGCGACAGCTAGAAGAGTCTATATCCATGTGCAAACATGAGACTAGTTTTTTTGTTGGCTTCTTTCCATGTTTCCCTCTCTCTCTCTCTCTCTCTCTCCTTTTACTCTTCATTTTTGTTGAAAGCACAATGGAATTGTCACATCTACTAGTACAAGTAATGTTTTTTTCTTTTGAATAAAATAACAATTGTTTGTGAAACTTTCATGAACCATAGCTTAGTGCTGTTAATTTCTAGTAAAAGATCAAAATCTTTTCATGTAAAATGCATTTACCATTTCTTTCGTCAAAAGTACTAAATAGTTGTCTTAAGATTAATAACTATTTTTTTCTAAAAGAAAGATTGCATGTTTCTCACATGACTTTATTGCATCTAAATTTACATCACAGGTTACATCTATAGTAGATTTGCTAAAACGTAGAGCATCATATGTCAGAGTTGACATCAAAGTTTAAGGCTATATCACAATACCTTATAATTGAAGAGCTTAATATCAAGCTCAGTGAATAAAACAACAAAGAGATACAACTTTTATAGACTTACAGAAATAATTAATAGGAATAAAAATCAAATAAAATCAATTTAACTTTGATTATGGACAATTTCAACAAAACTATTCTAATGTCAAGAATAATATTTGCCACATTCCATATAAGTATTCCTTTGGTATTTTTCAGATTGAATACGTAAGTTAGAAAAAGCCTTTTGAAAAATGCCGTATGTTTAGTTTTCATAGAATTGAATTTATAAAATTAAAATTAATGTTATCTGCTTTTTTTATTTTGGCTAAACATTGCAAATGAAGTAAAACCTTAATGGGCTAGTAAGAAGCATAAACTTAAAGCACAATATTTGTCATTCATGCATTGCCAAGATCAATTACGTGATCAAATTAATAGCTTCAAGAAAAGTGAATATATTTGCTTGAATGTTTTACTTCAAATTAATAGTCAAGTATTATCTGCCTAAAAATTAAGTTGTTAACAATATATGTTTCTTTAAAGGGCATAAGAAAATAATAAGTATGAATAAAACGTTATAGATTATAAAGGTGGCTTATTTACAAAGCTTTATATAAATAGATATGTTTTTAAATGAAACATTAAAAATTGTAATTTGGATTTGATGACCTTCTTCTTCGTTTAATCTAGGATGCTATAAAGATAGATTATTGTGAGAGAGGGTCACTTAAAAAATCAAATCAAGTTTTGCTATTCTATTATTCTATGTGTTCTTATAATAACAAACACACATTAATCTTTGTTTGCATGTCTTTACAAATATTGAGTAGATGCAAATATTGACGAAGAATACCTAAAAGCTTTATTTTTAAATTTCAAATGAACTTCATTTGTTCTCAATCATAAATGCCAATACAGCCAAATCTATAGTGATAGTCATAAAGCACACACAATAGAAATATATATATATATATATATATATATATATATCTTGCCAGTTCTTAGTGCATTTAAAATTTTGATAAAATTCTATCAATATTATTAACAAACAGTGTTTTGAAAAAAATTCAACGCTAAATAAAACCTTCTGGTAGAATTACTACTAACCATCAAACTAAATCTATCAAAATCTACCAAAACTTAATAAATTCCTCAACCTGATGAGAACCATTTATTTTCACAATCTCGTCCCTCTGTCCTACCCAAGAGCACATGTCACTTTGGCCCCTTGTCCTCCCTTGCTCTTGTTGGGCATTGATAGACCTCATAACAACTAGTCGCACCAACCACCAATCATCATCGTAATTGCTCACCGCACATCTCCCTCTTGAGGCAACTACATGTCGCACCACCCTCTATTTTTCCTGTCTCCAAAGGAAGCCAGCAACACTTCAAACCAGATGGTCATTAGCCTAGTAGGAGTTTAAATATTTAATGAATTAGTTTAAGGTGGCATAAAAAGGGTAGTGGAAGTGTATAGAGAGAGTATGTAGTTGTTAGAAAAAAATTCAAGAGATGAAGACCTATTAGGGAAAGATTGTATGGGATTTTAAAGAACGGGATTATTTGTGAGTAAAGAGAGGGAGATGATTAGGAGGTTGTGATGGGAAAACAAGGCTTTAGGTTTTATGGGAAAGGGAAGGAAGTTGTAGGAGGATTAAGATTTATTTAAGAAGGTGAAACTTATAGCTCCCGAGGGATTCTTAAGTTTGCAACTTTACATGTGTTAATGATTTGTAAATGCTTACATTTGATGAATGCTCTAGTGCTTGCTCTATTAATTTACTACCGTTGTGACTCCTGATTCATAAAACTTCCATTGGGAGCAAAGCTTAATGAGCTCATCTCCAAAAAGCCTTTCTAATCTTTTGTATTGATTCTTTTGTTATTTAGATCTTTGACCTTGCTACTAGATGCATGCTTAATTTACATTTTCTTCTAAGATATGAACATTATGTGAATTTTAATAGGTTAATGCATGCATTGTAGATGCCTCACATTCACAAAGTCATAGCTCACGTAAGAAGAATAAGGAAGGGAAGAATTTTGATTGAGTTATCAACAAATATTAAATTGGCATTGATTAGTGTCATTAGTATTTAGATTCCTGGGGCTGTTTGACTTTTAATATAAAATCCGCATTCATAAGTGGATTTTAATGATATTCTTTTAATTATAAGATATTAAAATTCAACAGGCTTTGATGCAAAAAAAAAAAATTTGTATGGAAATAATTAATAGCTAAATTTCTTAATGGATTTGAATTCATTATTTCTATGACATGTCAACATCATGTATGCATTATAGAGGGAAAACATAAGAACCATTGCTCTAATTAAAGTAATCAAGTATTTTTAACATCTGATGGCGCCATAATAAATTGATATCAAAGAGGCTTTTAACATTCAAAAGAAGTTCATAAAATCTCTTAGAAACTTACTAAGAGATCAATTATTAAAGACAGCAAAGTGGTATAACCGACAAGCTAATAAACCAATATTACCTTGCCTAAAGTTATAATTTCACACATGAAATCTACTAGAATTGTTGACACGTGACCTAGGGATCGAATCTACCAAATGATCAATTATATCGCCTATGATCATGATTTAGATGTTATATCATGTAGATGTATAAGATATCATGTTTGTTAAAACTTTAAGAGTCGGACTTTTTATGGAGACTACTGACAGCCTCAAATCAATAGGATTTCGCCAAGAGTCCATATGAGTGTTTAGATTGTCAATCAAACATTACACGAGAGAGATCAAAGCTCAAAAATTAGATCATTGGATTAAATTTTATATTGCAATAGAATAAGGATGAATTTGAATATTTTTAAATTGTTTGAATAAATTTGTACTTAATTTAAACTCAAATTAAGATAATTCTTGCACTAATCTAGTTGATTATTTTATGGAAAGAATTTTTATTTCTTTGCGGAGTAGTTTAGGAAGTGGATTATAACAATCTCTACTATAATTACCTATTTATAAGCTTGAAAATCAGCATAAATCAATTAGAATCTCCCTCAAAAATTTTCCTCTTTCTTCTCTTCTGAATTCCTTCAGCCAGTCTACAAGTCGTTATTTCCTTCCCACTCCTATAGTAGAACCGTAACTGGTGGTGTGCATTTTTTGGTTAAAATTGAAAAATTGAATCAAAACAATGTTATTTGATTGATTTGGTTAGGTTGATAAACTAATTGTTCGCTTATTGATTGTAATTTTGACTATATAGTTTTTAGTTATTTGTTTGATTTTTTCTTCTGTAAAATATATCAAATTATACTAAATCAATAAAGTTCATGAACTATAAATAAATAAGTGATAGAAATATCAACGTTAATATTAATTATTCCACATGTCAAAATTATAAATTTTAGCAAAGTTTACTTTGTTCTCTTTCTCAATGCTTGTTATTTAAGCTAATGATAATTATGTTCATTATTAAAGTTAATCATATTTTGATTTATGCAAAACTGATCCGAATTGAACAAACTAAAGTTTGATTTGGTTCGGTTTAATTTTGTTTAAAAAATAATTTGATCAATTCAATTTTCTAAATCTTAAAATTGAAATAAATATATTTAGCTAATTCATAAGCCAAACCATCTAAACCGACCAAGTGCATACTGCTAGCAGCTATAGTTTTCGGTATAGCAAATCGCAGCAGCTGCTGCTCTCTTGTAGTCAGCTTCCCAAGCACTGTAGCTTTGTCAATTGCCTTGCTTGTTTGATGGCCGAAATTGCTTGCAGCTGGTGCTGTATTGCTGTTATTTCATATAATGTTGGCTGCGTCCCCTACAATTTTCTTTGTGGTTTGTTTCTATAGAAGAAATATGAAAGGCTGCTTCCTATCCTAGAGCAGAACATAGGCAAAAACTGCAAGCAGTTTCCGTACCCCTACATAGAATCAATCCCAAAACAGCAAACCTGAAGGTCGTTAAAGCAAAACGAATGCAAAGAAAAGAACTTTGTTATTGTGCAGATAATAAAGGGGAAAAGCAAAGGAAAATCTTGTGGAACATCAAGTAGGAGACTGAAGTTTTCTAGACCGTGAAACAATGTTGATGGTACCTTTTAATTGATTGATAGATCAAAGAACCTCCAATAAAAATATCAAAACCTTTACCAATTCATTTTAGCCTGTCTTTATGAGCTTAAGCAATAATGTTGAGTGGTTGCTCGGATCAAGAAATCACCTCATTTACTTTTCAAAAAGTACAAGTGATACAACCACCTCACTTCACCAGCTACTTTTGGAAGCAAACATGAAGATTGAAAATAGGAGTGTGTTACAGAGCATGAGAATCAAAGGGCAACTAAAGTTGGGTAAGATACATTAGTGGTTAACTTCATTTTAAAACAAAAAACTTAAGTCTATCAGTAAGGGGCCAACCACTTTGTATTTCAACACCAGCATATTGATAGTAAGTAGAAGAAGTTTCAACCAAATCAGCGAATCATAAGAGAAATTGGGAAGAATAACAAACCACGAATTTTTTTTTTATAAGAAATATGAAAGAAAAACAACAGGATACAATGAATCTTCAATTGGGGATGAAGATCCAGCTCTCCCAAATCCCTATCCACTGGCTAGAGCCCACACAACCAAGAACAAACTAAATCAGTCAAAATATAACATAACCATAACCCTAGAGAGATAACCTACTTAAAGCAAACAACAATCATGCAAATCTATATACATCCCCTCATTTGAATTTTCTCTCCTCATGACCCCTCAAATCATCTACTGGACCCCACCTAGAGAGAGGGCGAGAGCCCCCCTGGGTGGAACTCCATGTTCTCGCTTGTATACACACGGGCTGGTCCCGTGTGCTAGATCAGTTGGACTGGTCCGTCCTAGACCAGTCTATCAATAACCCCCCTCCCCAAGACCCACCATGTCCTCAAGGTGGAAGGATAAAAATTGATACTTGACTGTTTCGTATGGCTCCCATGTGGCATTATAGTCTGATAGGTTCTTCCACTTTATAAAAACTTCTTTGAGCCCACCCTCTCCTTGTCGTACCCCTTTCAGCTCCAGTGGTTATTGTTGCGTGTTAGAAAATACGCGGCGGTAGAGTTTGTAAATTTACGTCCGAGCGTTGCACGTAAGTTTAACACACAAACAGAAAAGATGAGTGAATACCAAGAGTTTTTACGTG
Source organism: Dendrobium nobile (assembly GCA_022539455.1). Lineage (NCBI taxonomy): Eukaryota > Viridiplantae > Streptophyta > Magnoliopsida > Asparagales > Orchidaceae > Dendrobium > Dendrobium nobile. The sequence goes on from CM039727.1 coordinate 39,476,679, forward strand.
GAAAACCCAAAAAGGGAAAAAACCACAGGGCCTTGCCCAGTTGCAAAATTTCACTAGTGTTTTCGTAGATTACAAATGGCGGATTTCGTCCCACAAGTTGGGATAATCCAAGTACAAGTTGTTTATTCCATGAAATTTACAAAATTCTGTGAATTCCCGGCGTTTCCTGAAAATCCGGTAGAGTTCCGACGTCTTCAGGCGGCAGGAAGAACTCCGGCGGTGGTCGAGGAGGTGAGGAATCTCCTTTTCCCCTTTCTCCTCTTCCTTCTCTTCTTCTTCTCTCTCTTCACTTGAGTCCCTTTGGTGTAGAATGAGGGCTCTATTTATAGTTTTTCTGAAGTGGCATAGCCCGTAAATAGGCGTGAGATCAAGGGCGAATTGGGAGTGGTTTGAATGGACGGCCGATATCGAATCCTTTGATCATGCACCGTTCGTTGGACCTTTGAAGCCCTTAATGACGTCGGAATTCGATGATCTTGGGCTCGTTGGATTCGTCTCGTCGAGCCGTTCGATTCGAGTATAAGCTCGTCAAAATCGGAGACCGTTTGGTAACTCAAATTGCGGTTTGAATCTTCCAGCAGCGCTTTGAACCCTTGATTCAGACTCATTTGGGCTCGGATTGGGTTGATCTTGGTGTCGTTGGGTTCGTATTTTCGAGACGCTCAGTTTGACTGTAAGCTCGCTGAAATCGGAGTTCATATGCTCCCGAAATTAATTTTTGAAGTTTCTGAACTGATTTTGCCTCGAGATTCGTGCCCAATCAAGATAAATTTGTGATGACGTATCAGTTGCCCCCCTATTTTCGGACGTCGAAGCTCCAGGAGTTCGAAAATATGCGTCACAAATTTTAAAGAATTTTCGGGAGTGACTCAGAATTGATCTTGCGTGTAGGAGGTCCGAACGGCCCTGAAAGTGCCGAAATCAAGTTCGGAGCGTCGAAAAACGTGTCCGGGGACCCTAAAAACATCCGATTTGGTCTTCCAGAGGCGAAAAACGGACCCACAAAGCACCTGGCGGCCAAACCTGCCGGACCGCCGGCCGGCCGCCGCCGCCGCCGCCTCCGCCGCCGCGCTTACGAGCTGCAGCCGCGCGCGTACAAGCGGCCGAACCGCGTGCCCGCGCCCGCGCTGGGCTGCGCCTGCGCCTGAGCGCACTGCGCCCGCGCCAGGGCTGCGCCTGCGGGGCTTGCCGCGCCTGCTGGCTGCTGCGCTGGCGGCGGTGGCCGGCCGCAATCCGCGGGCTGTGTTCGTGGATCGCCGAGCTGGTAGCGCCGTTTCGTACGGCCGGTTGGCTGCACTGCCTTAGGTGGGTCCCACTTGCCGAAAATAGGCGTTTTTTGTCATTTTTTGGTTCAAAAAATTCAGAAAAAATTTAGAAAAATAGAGAAATTCCAAAATGGCAATAACTTCCCTCCTTTCTCTCCAAAACCTATAAATAGGCCCCCTAGGCCTTTAGAAAATTTGCAACTTCTTTTTCTTTCTCCCTCTGGCTCTCTGCTGGCTGAGGCCTCCGCTATTTGCGAGCGGGAAACTTCCCCTGCTCGAATTAGCGTCCCTCCTCGCGCGCAGGAGTTACGGGATTTCTTCTCCTCCCCCACGGCTCTCTGGCGGCTGAGGCTTCCGCTATTTGCGAGCGGGAAATTTCTCCTGCTCGAATTAGCGCCCCTCATCGCGCGCAGGAGTTACGGGATTTCTTCTCCTCCCCCACGATTCTCTAGAGGCTGAGGCTTCCGCTATTTGCGAGCGGGAAATTTCCCCTGCTCGAATTAGCGCCCCTCCTCGCGCGCAGGAGTTACGGGATTTCTTCTCCTCCCCCACGGCTCTCTGGCGGCTGAGGCTTCCGCTATTTGCGAGCGGGAAATTTCTCCTGCTCGAATTAGCGCCCCTCCTCGCGCGCAAGAGTTACGGGATTTCTTCTCCTCCCCCACGGCTCTCTGGCGGCTGAGGCTTCCGCTGTTTGCGAGCGGGAAATTTCCCCTGCTCGAATTAGCGCCCCTCCTCGCGCGCAGGAGTTACGGGATTTCTTCTCCTCCCCCACGGCTCTCTGGCGGCTGAGGCTTCCGCTATTTGCGAGCGGAAAATTTCTCCTACTCGAATTAGCTCCCCTCCTCTCGCGCAGGAGTTACGGGATTTGAATGCTATTTGAGCGGAAGTTTGCTGGCGATGGACGATCGAGTTGAAACCCATTAGCAGTCAACGATCGAGTGTGGAGCCAAAGGAGAGAGTTCGAGGGTGCGTTGCAAGTAGCATTCGAGCGAGAAGCCGATGACGAGTAGTAGTCCGCCGACGAGGAGAAGTCCGACGACAAGGAGAAGTCCGACATCGGGTAGAAGTACGGCCTTGGGCAGAAGACCGATGAAAGTTCGTTGACGGGCAGAAGTCCGACGATGAGTAGACGTCTGCTAACGAGCAAAAATCCGAGGACAAGGAGAAGTCCGATGTCGGGTAGGAGTACGGCCTTGGGCAGAAGACCAAAGAAGATTCGTCGACGAGCAAAAGTTCAACGACGAGTAGAAGTCTGCTGGCGAGCAGAAGTCCGACGATGCGTAGGAGTCTTCCGACGAGCAGGAGTCTGAGGACAGGGAGAAGTCCGACGTCGGGTAGAAGTTCAACGTCGGATAGAAGACCGACAAAGATTCGTCGACGAGCAGAAGTCCGACGACGAGTAGAAGTCTGTTGACGAGCAGAAGTCCGACGAACGAGCAGGAGTCTGACGACAGGGAGAAGTCCGACGTCGGGTAGAGGTTCAACTTCGGGTAGAAGACCGACGAAGATTCGTCGACGAGCAGAAGTCCGACGACGAGTAGAAGTATGGCGTTGGGCAGAAGACCGACAAAATTCCGACGACTGTCAGAATTCCGACGATGAGTAGAAGTCTGCTGACGAGCAAAAGTCCGACGACAAGAAGAAGTCTGACGTCGGGTAGAAATTCGATGACGGGTATAAGTCCTATCCGAGGTTGTATGTCAGAACATTTGTTCGATGACATTAACCTGTGTGGAAGAGGTCGAGAGAATCCACCAAGGATGTAAAACCTATCCGAGGTTGTATGTCAGAATATTTGTTCGATGACATTAACCTGTGTGGAAGAGGTCGAGAGAATCCACCAAGGATGTAAGACCTATCCGAGGTTGTATGTCGGAGCCCTGCTCGACGACGTTAACCTGTGTGGATGAGGTCAGGAGAATCCACCAAGGATGTAAGACCTATCCGAGGTTGTATGTCAGAACATTTGTTCGATGACATTAACCTGTGTGGAAGAGGTCGAGAGAATCCACCAAGGATGTAAGACTTATCCGAGGTTGTATGTCGGAGCCCTGCTCGACGACGTTAACCTGTGTGGATGAGGTCAGGAGAATCCACCAAGGATGTAAGACATATCCAAGGTTGTATGTCAGAACATTTGTTCGATCACATTAACCTGTGTGGAAGAGGTCGAGAGAATCCACCAAGAATGTAAGACCTATCCGAGGTTGTATGTCGGAGCCCTGCTCGACGACGTTAACCTGTGTGGATGAGGTCAGGAGAATCCACCAAGGATGTAAGACCTATCCGAGGTTGTATGTCAGAATATTTGTTCGATGACATTAACCTGTGTGGAAGAGGTCGAGAGAATCCACCAAGGATGTAAGACCTATCCGAGGTTGTATGTTAGAACATTTGTTCGATGACGTTAACCTGTGTGGATGAGATCAGGAGAATCAAGCAAGGATGTAAGACCTATCTGAGGTTGTATGCCGGAGCCCTGCTCGATGAGGTTAACCTGTGTGGATGAGGTCAGGAGAATCCACCAAGGATGTAAGACCTTTCCGAGGTTGTATGCCGGAGCCCTGCTCGACGACGTTAACCTGTGTGGAAGAGGTCGGGAGAATCCACCAAGGATTGTTCATCTGGTGACTGAGCTACAATAACGATTATGTATTTGTTCGAGTCAAGGATATTTTGCAAATTTATCAATACAATTTTACTCAAAGAGGATAAGGAAATAAAGTCTTACTGCATTAAACAAAAGCATAGCTCCCTAAGACAACTTAAGGAGGGAGAAGCTACAAACACCACAAACAATGTTCAAAATTAAAGACAGACAGTACTGAAGTCACACAATACTAAAGACATACAATACTTAAAACAAGTAGCACTATTGTGCTCTACGCAATTAAAACTTGACAAGGTGTTGATAGGCCCCCAGCAATGGTTCCAATTTCCCCCACTATTTGGCGAATGTTTACCGACTGCCTTTGTTGTTGATTCTGCCCCCAGTCGGATCAACTTCATCTCCGGCTGGTGTATTTTTGATGAATTGTCGGAGATATCCTTATCGGATCAGTCTCTCAACTTCTTCCTTAAGCTGCCAACATGCTTCAGTAGTGTGCCCACGGCTACGGTGGAAGTGGCAATATTGCTACTGGTTTCCGACATTGGGCTTCAAAGGGTGTGGCTATTTCACGTTTTCCTGATCCCGGATGGCCATTAATACATTTGCTTGGGATGTATTAAGTGGTGTGTACTCCTTTTCTTGGCGAGGTTCTCGTCGTGGTGACGGAGACCTACGAGGTAGATTATTCTTCCCATGCTTTTTCTGCTGTGGGAAAGAATTATCTATTCCAGGTGCACCTTTGCGCTTCCCGCTGTTTTGCTCAAACTGTTTCCTGTGAGCATTTATAGCTTCATCCACAGAGATTTGTGCCTCCACGCGATGGATCAAGTCAGCGTATGAATGGACGGTGTCTCGCATAAGGGCCGAATAGAAGGGGCCAAGACGAAGACCTCCAAGAAAGACCCCTCTGAGTAATTCAGGGTCTATTCCTGGAATCTATTGTGCTTCAGTGGAAAATCGCTGAAAATACTCCTTCAACGATTCTCTCTCATTTTGGCGGATCCCGGAGAGGTGGGAAGAATCCTTAGCAATTCTTCGATTGGACACAAATTGTTCGACGAATACTTTGGCCAATTTGACAAAAGAAGGGATCGTTCCAGGTGGAAGCGAGTAGAACCACGTTCGGGCCTGTCCTTTAAGAGTGGCGGGAAAGACCTGGCAGAGGAGCGCGTCTGATGCTCGTTGAATATGCATGATGGTTCTGTAGTAGTCGATATGATCATACGGGTCGGTCGTGCCATCGTAGGACTTAACGTTTGACACTTTGAATCCGACTGGAATGGGGTGCTGGAGAATGGCTTCAGTTAGAGGTGATGATTCCTGGAAGTTTCTCTGTCGGAGAGCATGCCTCAGATTTTCTCGGGGGAACTCTTCCCGTACTAATCTTCGCAGTTCGCGACGTAGGACATTGTGAGGGAGTTCCGCAATATGTGGTTGGGGAGAGCCTTCTGGGAGATCCGAAAAAAATGCGAGAATGTGTTGAACTCGCTGTATCGGCAAGTTCATCTTCCTGTCGCGATTGAGGATGTCCCCTAGGTGGAGGAAGGTGAATTTCTTCTTGACGATGCTCGAATTGAACATCTTCAACCCTTGGTGGATCCCGAGGGCGAAGGACCTCCTCCAACGTCGGCTGTCGATCATCTCGCAGGAGTTGAAGGATCTCGTTCTGAGATTCTTCCATCTTCCGGATTCTTTCTTCTAAAGAAGGTCCCGAGATCCCTTCTCCGGCAGCATTCTGCCCCCCAGGATGAAAAGATGCTGACATTGGTCGTCTATGGTTAATAGACGGATTTCTAGACTGATGAGAATTGGAGCGAGAAGCTCCAACTAAACGACTGCTGCGCCTATTCACCATCATAGCAGTACTCGAAGTAGTGGGATTGTGTTTCCCACAGACGGCGCCAAACTGTTGCGTGTTAGAAAATACGCGGCGGTAGAGTTTGTAAATTTACATCCGAGCGTTGCTCGTAAGTTTAACACACAAACAGAAAAGAGGAGTGAACACCAAGAGTTTTTATGTGGAAAACCCAAAAAGGAAAAAAACCACGGGGCCTTGCCCAGTTGCAAAATTCCACTAGTGTTTTCGTAGATTACAAATGGCGGATTTCGTCCCACAAGTTGGAATAATCCAAGTACAATTTGTTTCTTCAACGAAATTTACAAAATTCTGCGAATTCCCGGCGTTTCCTAAAAATCCGGCAGAGTTCCGGCGTCCTCAGGCGGCAGGAAGAACTACGGCGGTGGTCGAGGAGGTGAGGAATCTCCTTTTCCCCTTTCTCCTTTTCCTTCTCTTCTTCTTCTCTCTCTTCACTTGAGTCCCTTTGGTGTAGAATGAGGGCTCTATTTATAGTTTTTCTGGAGTGGCATAGCCCGTAAATAGGCGTGAGATCAAGGGCGAATTGGGAGTGGTTTGAATGGACGGCCGATATCGAATCCTTTGAACATGCACCGTTCGTTGGACCTTTGAAGCCCTTAATGACGTCGGAATTCAATGATCTTGGGCTCGTTGGATTCGTCTCGTCGAGCCGTTCGATTCGAGTATAAGCTCGTCAAAATCGGAGACCGTTTGGTAACTCAAATTGCGGTTTGAATCTTCCAGCAGCGCTTTGAACCCTTGATTCGAACTCATTTGGGCTCGGATTGGGTTGATCTTGGTGTCGTTGGGTTCGTATTTTCGAGACGCTCAGTTTGACTGTAAGCTCGCTGAAATCGGAGTTCATATGCTCCCGAAATTAATTTTTGAAGTTTCCGAACTGATTTTGCCTCGAGATTCGTGCCCAATCAAGATAATTTTGTGATGACGTATCAGTTATAATACCACATCCAAATCCTCTGTCAATGTCCCAGGTAACTCTAAGCTAGATACATGCTCCCTAATAACTTTCCCTAACTGTGACACATAGAACACTGGATGCATGGTAGTGGTTGAGGGTAACCTTAAACGATATGCCACTACTCCAAATATCTCATAAGGGCCAAAGTACCTCGGAGTCAGCTTCTCATTCCTCCTGTTAGCTACCATCCTTTGTATGTAGGGGTGAAGGTTCTAGTATACTCTATCCCCTATCTTAAAAGTAGATGTACTTCCTACGCCCATTCGTTTGCTTCTTCATGATCTGTTGAGCCCTCAGCAGGTGCCTTTTTAATTCATCCAAAACTCTATCCCTCTACCCAAAATAAACTAATTGAGGTGGGTCCTTGTCGTACCACACTTTGAAAGGAGTCATCTATGAAATCAAATGATATGAAGTGTTGTACTAATACTCTATCCATGCTAGTCACTTAGCCCACAACTAAGGTGTCTCTAAAACAATATATGCTTAATTTAGATAATATTGAATATGCTTCTTCTTTTTATTTAAAAATTGTTGGCAACCACTACAATCAACAATTGGAGCTTCCAAAGAGCAATTCCGGGACCCGACAGCATCCCGAAGACCCCGTCCGCCGATTCGCTTCGGCCAGGCGGACTTGAAAGGGCAAATGCCCTCCTTACCTCCCGGCGACGAGGGGATGCCAAGAGGCTACCATAATTTCTTCAAAATTTCGGAACTTAGTCAAATTTTCTACAAGCAACCGACGTATAATTATCTGCAACAAATCATTATCATTTGGAGCTTCCGAAGATCAATTCCGGGACCCGACAGCATCCCGAAGACCTTGGTCGTCGATTCGCTCCGACCAAGCAGACTTACAAGGGAAAATGCAAAATAACTAAACAAATCATCCCATATGAAGTTCATTCATACAATACGATTAGTTTAAATATATATAAGATGTACAATAAAAGAACTTAATTATCTCCTGATTAGTTAAAGCAAATTATTCTATAGTGATTGAAGATGATAAATCTAAAAACAGATACCTCTTATCAAAATATAATTCAGTAAAATACTTGGGACTTCTAATAATAAATATAAAGACAGACTGAGTACACCATATACAAATCTTGAGGATGCACCATAAAATGAAAGAATAATGCTAGAAAGTTAATACATAACTTTAGGAGGTTCAAGTAACTTGTACTTCATAAAAAGGATTGGATGGCAATGATAGCATAATTAAAGCTCCTATTTACCACCTCTATTTGTCCTTCTGTCTGGGGGTGGGACGCGATGCTCTACTTCAGTGGGACGCGATGCTCCACTTCAGCACTGTCCCATGCATCCTAAACAACTCCCTCCAAAAATGACTGAGAAACACCTTATCTCTATCAGATACTATAAACTCTAGTATCTCGGGCAGTCTGATCACCTCTCTAATGAATGTTGTTGCCACTGTCACTTCCGTGTGAAGATGTCGTAGGGGAATGAAATGAGCATACTTGCTCAACCTGTCAACCATCACCAAAATCACTATAAACCTCTCAAATCGAGGTAACCCATCTATAAAATCCATGATGACCTCCTCCCACACTCTGTCTGGAAGAGCTAGAGGTTGAAGTAATCCCTCTGGAGCCATGGCCATGTATTTATTAATCTAGCATACCTCAAATCTCCTCTATATCCTGGTGCATCCCTTTCCAATACAACTCTACTGCCAATCTCTTTATATCTTTTGCACACCCAAATGGCTCCCAACAGTGCTCCCATAAAATTCCTGCAGTAGGTGTGGAATATGGACCGAGGTCCATGGCAACACAAATCTTCCCTGGTACAACAGTCTCACCCCATCTAGGGAATAGCCCGGGTGGCTACTCTCATCCCTCAGTAGATCTGCTATAATTCTTCCCAGCTCCTCATCCTTCACACTCTCCTTCTTAATAACCCCTAATTCAGCATCAGTAGAATCAAAATGGCTAAATCTTGAGGCTCCCCCAAGCATCTTGACAAGGCATAAGTCAACTTGTTCTCTAACCCTAGCCTATACAGGATCTTAAAGTCATAGCCCAACAGCTTTGACAACCACCTCCGATGCTCCTCAGTCGTTATCCTTTGCTCCGACATCTAATTCAAACTCCTCAGATATGTTCTAACAATGAAATATCAGTTCAACAAGTAAGGTTGCCACTTCTGAATAGCTAACATAATGGCCATCAACTCCCTTTCATAGAATGATTTCAACCTAACTATGGCTATCAACATTTGGCTGAAGTAAGCTATGGACTCATGATTATGCATGAACACTTAATCTCCACATAAAGTTTGGTTAAAAACTGGTAGGGCCAGAACTGATATTGTGGTCATGGTCTTCTTCAATCTCTCAAAAACCTGGGTAGTTGCCTCTCCCCACAAAAAGCTATCATTCTTCAGCTGCTCTATCAAAGGGCAAACTATGATATTGTATCCCCTCACAAATCTCTTGCAGCACCCAATCAACCCTAGGAAACCCCTCAGCTCCCTTGAATTTCTAGGTAGATACAATTTCAACATTACCTCAATCTTGGCCTGATGAGCGGCCACCCCCTCCCGAGATAACACGTGTCCTAATTACTCTACATTGGCCTGCGCAAAACAACACTTCTTCATATTGGCCCTTAGCTGATGCTCCTGTAATACCTTTAAGACCACGCTCCAGTGCTCTAAATGTTCCTCATTTGACCTATTGTACAATAAGATATCATCAAAGAACACCAAGAGAAATTTCCTTAGGTATGGCTGGAACACCCTATTTATGAGGGATTGGAATGTAAAGCTCTTGAAGTTGCCTCCAAGGCGAACTTCAGTGCCCCTCTCCTTCAGTGCTTCCCTCAAAAACGACACCATCTGGTTTCTCGGTGCTAGAGTCGTAGAGGTACTCTTATAAGCTCCTCCTATGATGTTGCTCCTAATGGCCTTCTCCCTCCAATTTTTTCCTCCATCCTCTGAGCAAGCTCTATCGTTTCTCTCGGCGCTCTAGGTCTAAGTACCCTAAGCTCTGCTCATATGTCCTCCCTAAGCCCCTTCATGAAATTCCCTTCCAACCCTTCCTTGGAAATTCCTCTCAGTCTTTTCGACAACAGCTCAAACGTCTCATGATACTCCATGATTGTCCCCTCTTGAGTTAGGGCATAGAACTGTTCGTGGAGGTCTCCTCCCCAAATGGCTCGGAAATATTCCAATAAATATTCTTTAAATTCCCCCTATGAATGGATCAGATATCGAGCCTCACTCCACTGAAACCAAGCTAGGGCTTTTCCCTCCACACATAGGCCCGCTGCCATGAGTTTTTCCCCTTTTATTAGCCCATTGATAGCAAAATAACACTCCACCCGGTACAACCAACCCTGAGAATCTTACTATTAAAAAATCTACATATTTAGCTTTCTCGATCTCACATCCATACCCCAAGGTTTTCTCCCTCTGTTAGTTCCTCCAGTGTAATGGTGGTGTGATTCCCTCCTTTCCTTCCTTGATTGATTTGAACCTCATGGCTCTACCTAACCATGATCTCCTCCATTCCACCTATCCCCATGCCCGGGTAGTAGTCTCCCAAAGGGTTCAACCTCCCTCCTTTTTGTCGTCCATCCTTCGGAATGCTACAATCCGCCCACCAACGGAGGTCCCCATGGCGCTTCTTGATGGAAAACACCCTCACTCATCAACGTCCTCCGGAATCTCCTTCCCCTTTGGTTTAGCCCTCGAAACCGCCGGTGACGCTTTTGACTGCATTTCGTTCAACTTCTTCATCATGTCTTCTATATTTCCAAAGCGGCTCTCTATGGATGAAGCCTCCTTTCCATGCCGGAATATCTTTCCTCCGCTCCATCCTTGAGATTTTCCATCTCGCCTGCCAACACCTCCATCATCTTCGCCACCATAAATCCCAAAAAAGCACTATGATACCAATTTGATAGGAAATAGAACTTTCAACCAAATCAGCAAACAACAAGAGAAAATGGAAAAAACACACCAAGAAATTTTTTTATTATAGGAAATATAAAAGAAAAATGACATGATACAATGGATCTTCAATTGGAGAGGAAAATCCAGCTCTCCTAAATCCCTAGTCGTTGGCTAGAGCCCTCACAACCTAGAACAAACTAAATTCAACCAAAACATAACGTAACCCTAACCCTAGGAAGAATAACCAATTTAAAGCAAACAATAATTATGTAAATACCTAAACAATCCCTCATTTGAATTTTCCCTCCTAATGACCCCTCAAATCCTCCTCAAATTACTGATGCACCCCACCTAGAGAGAGGGCGGGAGCCCCCCTGGCCAAAACTCCTTGTTCCGCCTTGTATACACATGGGTTGGTCCCGTGTGCTAGACCAACGGGACCTATCCCTCCTGGACCGGTATATCACAAACTTTTTTAAATATCCAATATAAGATTAAACTCGCTCTTATGCCTTAATAATTTGCCCCTAAGTGAGAGACCTCACATCATTCATCATTCTCCTACAAATAGAAGCTTTTTAATGTCTTCGACTAGCACACACTAAGAGTCAATTCAACCACATGGTAATGCCCATGGGAATTACCTGCTCTTGAACTTTGCTCAAGCCAAGATAAAAGGTGAGCATGACCCATGGAAGCCATAAACTGTATAAACTATTCAATCCCAAATAAATCTTCGTCTTTGATACCACATATTATGATGTGAAACAACCAAGAATTTTTAGGAAATAATAAAATTATTGCAAGTTCACTACTTTAAGATTAATGAATAGTAAGAAATAGCCTGAAGAATTTATCCTTTGAAATTTTGCTCAGGCATGCAGTTACACTTTTAAGAGAACAAATCACTTTAAAATAAAATCATAAAATATAGTAATGCGAGATGTATTGGTAATAATAATCCACAGGCTAATATCAAGAGCTTTCACCTCGAGTTTCCCTTTCTCACTCACGCTCTCTCAGGGGCTTTAGCGGAGAGAGATCTTTACCAAACTAAGTGATCCACTAGGAGGGTGATGACGCCGATGGTCTTGATCCACGGGAGAGTAGCCGGAGAAGGAAGCACAGGCGAACATCCGATGAGCTGCCACTGTCCAGAAGGTCATTGTTCGTCAATCGTCTCGGCGAGATGGTAGAGTATGAGATCTACGTAGCCTTCGACGGAATCTTCAAATTCCCAGTCGGGATCAAAGAAGGGTGATTGCAGGATGTCAATTTTTCCTTGAAAGTTGTATGTGAATCCGTGGTCGACCTCAGAATCGGCCATCCATGAACTTGGGAATCTTCTTTGTGGGAATCTTGGAGGAGCCCGCGTTTAGAAAAGGGGTTAAGGAAGGGAAGGGCCGACGGTGATGGTTTCTCGGGTAGAGGGAAAAGGGGAAGAGAGGCTAGGGTTTAAGGCTAGGGAAGTGGGCAAGAGATTTTACAAAATTTGAAATTTATTTCAGATTTTTATAAAGGAGGAAAGGGGGTGATTTAAATCCCCAAACTATTCCCAAAATAATCCAAGGGGGGTCGGCGGTTAGGAAGGTTTAATGGACATTTAATTTATATTAGGGAGTTGATTGGTGAGGGGAAAAAGGAAGGTAGGGGTACCGGACATAGGAGAAGGGAAATAGATGTCTAGGTCCAATGCATGTGGGCCCAAGGGATTTAATTATAGATTGAAATCAAATTTGAATTTTACTTTCATATTTGATTTAATTTGGGAAGCTTCCTAATTGGGTTTTAACATTAGGAAAGTATTTAGAATTCAAATATTTAATTGAATTCAAATAAGGATACTTACCTAAATGGCAAGGGGTTTATTTTAGGAAGTAATTAAGTGATTTGAATTTTGAAATTCAAACCATGTGGGCAAGGTGGCCGGAGGCAAGAGGGGAACTAGGGAGGGGTACCAACATTTGGAGCAATGTTTAAAATTGTGTATTCGGATATTGAGGCATTTTTCATTTGTGAGGCGAGGCGTAAGCCTTAAGGCGTTTTGAGGCGTAAGCCTCAAAATCAAAAGATTGCGTAAACATAAAATGATAAATTTTTTATATACTAATGAGTGAATAATATAAAACATAAAAAAACATAAGATATGAAGTGAAATCAAAATATCTCAATAATAAGACAACATGAAATATGGTTCAACTCAAAATTCTATCTTTCCCAAATCTCAGTATTCTTTTCATTAACATATAATTCCAATTTCCAAAAATAAATAGCAATGACATATCACATAAGAACTCATAAGTCATCAGCACTGTCATCACTAAGGGGTTCTTCATTTGAATCATCATTACGGTGAACTGCTCTCTCCCCTTCATCCTCTCCTATAGAGTCCAATGTCGGGCATTTACTTCAAAATTTATGTAAGTTTTAATATATATAGCGTGAGGCATAAGCCTCATGCCAGTGAGGCGAGGCGGGCCTCAACCAAGTTGAGGCGCAAGCCTCATAAAAAAAACTCGAGGCGTAAGCATCGAGGTGCTTTTTGCTAGAATTACGCAAAGGCGGGCCTCAAGGAGAGCCTCATATTGCGCAATTTTAAACCATGGTTTGGAGGGTGGAGGCCGGCGGTTGGACCGGTGGAAGGGTTGTCCGGTGGCTTGGGGGTGGAGGGATCGGTTAAGGGAGGATTGGAGAGGACGGTGGGGGGAAAAGACTAGCCCGGTGGTGGGGATGGGGCTACCGGCGGCTAGGGAAAAGTCGAACCACGAGCCCGGAGCACCTCTGCGACTGGTGGGTATTGCTTTGCTCACACTTGGGACTTCACCACTCAAGAACTCACAAGCTCGAGAGAAAGAAATTCTGAAATTTTTTTAAGCAATCATTGAAAAGCCAGTACAAAGACTATGGCCACTATATATAGGCCTCAACAACGAAGAAAAATAAAAAACACATATGCCCTTCGAGCTACAACTCACTAAACTCCCTTTTAGAGGTACAAAGCTCCTGATTGTGGTCGTCAATCTGCGATGTCTCCTGTGATAGACGCGCTGGAATTATTGATGTCCTCATCATATTAGGGAGCATATTAACCAAAGAGGGACTAAATACGGACAAGATACTCTAGTGGTTAAGCTCAGTTTCAACCCAAAAACTTAAACCAATAAGTGAGGATCAACCACTTTGAATTTATATTCAAATGTACTTCTTAATTATTCGATGTAAGACTAAATTCAATACCCTCATATGTCCTAACAAATAATATGATGCTCACTCCCTCAAACATGCTAGCAAATGCACCTTTTTAACACGACGACAACATTTAGTTTGAAGCATGAATTCCACATAAAACAACAAGAATACCAAAATGCAGAATGAGCATGCACCTAGACAAGACAAGGGTTGAATGTTCTTTGAACAATTATAAAGTCCTTTCCTATAAGCACATTGAACTCAAATTTTGTTTAGAGGGGAAATATTCAAACTCCAAATTTTTAGAGACTTTTCCAAGCAAAATCATTTGGAGAAAAAACCAGTAGTAGATAATTAACTAGAAGTTCTGATACTAATGCCAACCACAACGCCTTATTCTGGACTATCAGCTGCATGCTTAAGAAAACACATACAGAAAAATTGATAAAAATTAATATAAAAGACAATAAGATGATTGTAACCTGTAAAAGGACAAACAATTTTGAACACCTTAACAAAATTCAGTATGAAAACAGACGTATGGAACAACTAGAGAAAAAGATGGAAAGGATAAGAAAATTAACCAAAAACACATTCAAACATGAAAGATACACAAATCTCAAAAAGTGAAAATATAAAAAGTACTTCATGCCCCACTCCACATTCTGCATACCCACGGACTAAAACTTTGAACTCCAAGCCATTGACTTTTTCCTCCAACCTTAAACCAATACCGAAATGAGTTCTAAAAATTCCAACAATTTAAAAGCATGGAACATGAAACCTAGTTAAAATTACAAATTTTAAACCATAGCCACTATAACAGGCCACAATGTTTCTTGTAAGGAACTGACAAGAACAAATCAGCCCCAAATCAAACCCCTCCATGCAAATGCTGCCAACAAATCACACTCCCGCCACAGCCCACTTCATAGCAAGAATTGTGCGACTATATTTGACACTACAAACACAAAAAAAATCACTTACCTCATCACCTTTGCTCGTGATTTAAGAAGATTAATTGCTAAAGTGCCCCACCTCTCTCTTGTTTTCCTTCCTCCCAAGCCACTGACGACCGTCCCTCTGTCTTCCACCCTCACAGTCATCTCCTTAGACCAATCAAGTGAAACAATGAGCTCCTCTTCACCACTTTTCAATCGCAAGTGTCAATAGTCTTCCACACCTCTTCAACAGAGAATTGCAAACATTAAGCTCTCTTCTTCTTACTCTCTTTCTCTATCTTCCTCTTCTCCATTTGTTGAAATTGTGTTTTTCCTTATTCTTTTTACTCATAAGTTTAGAGATTTGTTGAAACTACAGTAGGCTTTATCAGATCAGCCAACAATAGGCTTCATCATATTAGTCAACTTCAATCATTTCCTTGGTCCTTTTTATAACACTTTTGATGTCAAAAAATTTCTCAATTTTAAAACATCGTTAATGGTTGAGCTATTGCACATCCTCATTTGTGGTTTAATTTAGTTTATTTTAAGATGAATTCTATAATTAAATTATAGATTTTAGAGATTTATTTTATTTGACTGGTAATAAGCATAGATCATGAAAATGTTGGAGTAGCTCCAATGGCAAATAAGATTAGAGAGAGTCACCTTAGATGGTTTGGTCACATAAAACGGCGGCCTTCTGATGATCCGGTTAGGAGAGTAGACGAATTAGATTTGGCCTATTTTAAGAAAGGTAAAGGTAGACCTAAAAAAGACTTGGATAGAAAATATTAGAAATGACATTTCTTTATTAGATTTAAATGAGAATTTGACTCTTAACAGGAAACAATGAGAAAAAGGATTCATGTAGCCGACTCCACATAGTGGGATAAAGGCTTGATGTTGTTGTTGTGGTAATAAGCATAGATCGTCTATGAGTAACTTATGTGGATTAAGTTGGAATTGTATTAATTAGCTTTCAATTTTCAATAGTAGTTTGTTTATATAACATTTAATAAAGAGCTTGTGTATATCAATTAAATTGGAGTTTCATAAAGTTCACTTTCCGGTACATAACATTTATTTCTTAGAGGATAAATGTACCCTTCTTTGTTAGGGACATTATCCTTGATGATTGTAATACGCTTCTTAAATATTTTGTAGGTTGCTATTCATGCCATTCATATTTAGTTATTGTCAAAAAGATTACATATATCTTATCCAATACTCATAATGAAATATCATCTCATGTAAATAGTTTTCTCATGTTTGATTATTAAATAAATTATTTAAGGGTTTCATATGTTATCAAGAATTGCCCAATACACATTATCTTAATTAAATGCAATAAATCTAAATTATGTAAATCATATTTTTATTATGAAGCAAGTAATGATCATATTGAGTAAAATACCAGCTAAATACTTATTTATATAAATAAAACATGTATGTTTGCTTGCAATGAATATATTAAGTCAATAAAACCATTTTGGATCTGGTTGGTCAGACTAAATAGTCCTTAGAGTAACGACTCTTTTGAAAATCATTGAATTTTTATAAGTTGGCGCATACCATTCTGATTTAGTGTATTACAATAAATTTAACTGTAGATATATATATATATATATATAGAGAGAGAGAGAGAGAGAGAGAGAGAGAGAGAGGAATATATTGGATGAGTTTGCGCATGATTATGTTAGCATAACAATGCGATGCTTACAGTTTATCATGCAAATTATCATGAGCATCACCAAATTGAAAATCATCTTGAAATATATGATACTACTCATTTATGTCAAGCAATATAATTAAAACCTAATGATATGATGACATTTCTTATGATTTTATTCAATTGTAAATTATTGCATGTCCCATGTCATGCCAAAAGCAGACCATTCAACATTAGTTATTTCCTTCAATACTTGAGCTTACGTAATAGTTTTTACTCAGACTTTTGTTGAATTTTGGGTAGCTATTATTTATATGATAGTTCTTCCATTTCTTTTTCTATTAGTTGTTGTTGTTTTGTCCACGATAAACCATTATTAAAGAATTTATTGATGCAATAAAATATTAATTATTTTGCTATTCTTATACTTGTGTTACTATTTATAATTATACATATTACAATTTTTTCCTCATGAACTCTGAACAAATTCAATTAATCTTGGCTTATGAGTTTTCTCTCATAAGATCATATTAATCCATTCTTTACATCCCGTGTCCCTGTTGTCGAGACGCACCGCTTTCCAAATCTAGGGTGTAACATTTCATAGCTTAATTATAAGCAAAAATTCGATGAACACTTTGAACCAAGAAACCTATCAGTAAACAATAGCCATTTGCATAAGAATAACAGAGAGTATAATGGCCAATTTTTCCCAGCCGGGATTCCAAACACAAGGGGCATAACAAATAGCAGTCTTGAAAAGTGAATAGAGCAAAGAAACACAAAATTCGAAAAGCAACTCAGTAGGTATCCAGATTCATGGAAAAAATACCAAGATTTTAAAAAACCTAAAAAAATTAAATAAAATAAAAACATCGTAGTCATTTTCAATTCACTCCGGAGGAGTATGAGAGCATGAAAAAAAAAATGTAATTCTTTGAAAAAAGGACACACCTGCTCAACATCTCTTCCAAAGTCGCCTGCTCCTCGGCGTTCCAATCTACGGTAAGCCCCGGGTCGTGTTTCAGTGCTTGCGACGAAGCCGCCGTAGCCGTCATCTTCGCCGCCGTGCCGTTGCTAGTTCTTAGGCCACTAGAGGCTGTGTCACCACCAGCCCCTCCACCTCCTCCCTGCTGCGACGAAGAGCCTCCCTGGTTCCCATCCTCCTTACCCGACAGATTCACATTAGTGCCCATCTACGATGAAAAACCCACCTCTCGAATTCTCAGAAACAGTAAACCTCTAACGCCAACTCCAAATCTCTTCCCCCCATGAAAGGCGGAGAAGGTGAACGAGAAAGAGGGCAGAAGGCTCGCATCAAATGACAACAACTGCTGGATTTCTCGATCTGCGGGAGAGGAAAAGCAGAAAACAGAGCGAGCCAGGCGATGCGAGGTCCAAGAAAGGCATGAAAGAGATGGAAAACAAATAAGTGCGAAGGATTCGTCTTCTTCCTACCGCTTCTCTTCGCGCTCGGCTCAGCCCAGAAACTCGGAAAATGAAACGAGAGCAAGTATGGATAGCCCTTCGCCCATTTTATGCAGGCCTTTTTCGTTATATGTTTATTTCTTCTCTTTTTTATTTATTTTAATAAACAAAAAAATTCACATATTCTTCTTATAATCAACTAATTAAAGATATTATCTTCATTGTGTTCTTGTTTAGATAAATATATGCATTATCTTTTCTTAAAAAAAAAAAAATAGCTCATCAAAGAAGCATTTTTATTAAGTTCTTCAGAGCTAAAGTAACTATAAGAATATATACACTCTCTTATAGGAGAGATTAATACGTGCGGATTCCGGATCGGAGAACCGTCCGATATTTATGAGTGTGCGCAATAAAAGCGCAGTTACTGTTCGCCATTGCAATTTTACTACACACACTGACAAAAATCAGACGTAGCTTCGGTCCGGACTCCGCATGTTATAATAATCTCTCCTCTTATAGGACTAATCTGTTAAAACTGTCATGCATCCTAAAAGCGAAACAGTAATAAAGCAATCTCAAACTAAACATAAATCTATAGATAAGGGCTTGAAGATATATGTAACACATTTTGATTTACAACTTGTATCACTACAACCTTGTGCTTTCTAATATTAATATAGCAAGATTATCAAAATCTCTCTCTCTAGCTTTCTTTTTCTCTTTTCTACTTGAAATATGTTTGTTGATAAGATTACTAAGTCATCTACAAATATATTTAAACTAAATAGTAATTAATATCGCAAACGAAAAGATAATCTTTGTGTAATTTTTCATATCTTTATTTTATAGGCTTCTATCATATTTTTATTTGGCTACAGCTTTCTTATTATTTAAAATAAATTATGAAAAATTTCTTTGTACAACATGGCTTAATAGATGTGACAATTATAAAAGATAATAATAATATCATAATTTCTCTATGAAAAAATATTTATATTACTCACAACAGTTTTTAAAAACTTTAATTTTCTTATGAATTGATAAGTTTGGATATGTAGAAATAGGATATTATTATAAACTTGAATAATATCTTTATATAAATAGTTCTATAGATTAATTAATAAAGATAATGTAGAAACTTATTTATAGCATTTAAATATATATATAAACTAATCTTCTATACTTTATCCTTAAAGGATATGATAGGCTAAGATAGGCTATGCTACATTTTAGTCTACTTAAACGATAATATAATCCTATTTTATCTGAATATATAAGATTGCATAGAACCAACCATTTGTAATAAGATCCTTAAACATTTATTATACTATAGTTATCCTATTTTGAAGAGGATAAGTTGAACTTATCATCATATAATTTGTGTAGATAGGATAATAAAATAAAATATGTAGAATTGTAAATAATAATATGAACTTTATAAACTCTTTTCGTATTGTTGATATTTTATAAAACAAAATTCATATGTCTAAGCACTAGAATATTTGAATTATAAATTTTATGAATTTATAACGAGATCATTATGAATTAGTACTATTTTTGATGGAGAGGATTCTCAAAATTAGAGACTTTAAAAGCTCTACTTGATGTTAGTTGTCAGCCAATGCCGTCACCCATCATTGCCACCACCAAATACCAATCATCAACTAAAACTTACACCAATCACCACCATGAGATATTTTCCATCGACCATCGTCACGACTATCAATCGATGTTGATGCCTAAAACTTACCAAAGAGTGATGTATAATATCCCTCTAGCACCAATTTTCAACACAATCTTTCTTAGTTATTTGATCTCCTGTCATATAAGGAGAATCACAAACTTTCATTCCTTAATGTTGTTTGACCTCCAACACTCCTTGTCACCTAGCATATGACACATACAAAAGAGTGGCATTTAACTTCCACTATAGGAAAACCTTTGATTAGTGTCGAAGTTTCCGACGGAATAAAGTACGACGGTAACAATGGCTCGTGAACCGGTGAAAATTCGATGGTGACATAACGACGGTAATTCCGGCATAAAATTCTGGCTATTTTTTGGCGTATGATCCTCCATAATTTATGAGATAAGCAGTTTATTCCAGCGTTTTTTCCACCGTTAGTTTCCGGCATACATTCCGATGGACATTTTGCTGTCCTACTTAAACTCGACGAAACTTTTCTGTTGAAATTTGCGATGGAAAAAATACCAGCGTATTAGCCGCCGGAAAAGCCGATGGAGAAAGCCCTATTTCTCAAACGAGCCTATCTTCCTTATCATTTCCTTCCTTCGCGTTTTGGTTCGCTCCTCTCGCCTCAACTGAACGCATCCGCTGTCGAAATCGACCCATCGCCCAACGGACTTCCACCAAGTTTGTCGACGTTCACCGCCTCAATCACCGACGTCCGTCGCTCTTTCACCGAAAATCCACCGTAATATTTTATTTTTTTTCATGGATTTTCTCTATAGACATTGGCAATAGATTGTACCATGGTGTATGTATTTTGTTGATGATATTATTCTTGTTGATAGGTCTAAAGAGGTCATATTTTGTAGAGGTGTATATTTTAAGTAGAATTCAAATTAGATGGCTAAAGTAGATGAATGCTTTGAGGTTTGAGAGAGAGTTGATGTGTACAAGTTGTGGTGAGACTTGAGAGGGAGTTTATGTTTGTAATATGTGGTGAGATGGAAGGTTGGTTTTTTGTTATTACTACAGGTTTCTGGCGGATAATACATTGCAAATCTGCCGTAAACGATGATATGACAAATCTTGTATTGATTTCCAACGCATTTTTTTGCGCTGGAATTTCCGCTCATTATTTGTCGGTTATATTCATCGATGATTGTCTGGTGCAGTTAATGACGGACTATCCACCGTCACTATCGATGCAATATTATGCCGGAAATACCAGCGGATGTAACGCCAAAATTGGTTCAATGAAGATGATGTATTCCCCACATTTTCTTCATCAGAATTGTGTCAGAACGCACGCCAGAAAAATTTCAAGTGAAAATATTTTGCTGGTGTGAATTACCATCGTTTGCGAATTCGTCGGAAATTGGACTAAAAAAGGAGATTTTCGTCAAATTTCCCTCATTACAGACGAATTTTCACCTCCAATAATGAGCCATTTTCCTGTAGTGTTTCATCAATATTTGACGCCAACCTCCTCTCCGGTAAATAGTGTGCCCAAGATGATCACTATACATCACTCGATCTAGAACATTTCTTATTTATTGTCGCTCAATGTTTATCAAGGGGTGGCATCTAACATATGCCAACCATTAATATACCTCAAAAGCCTTCCTAATTATCTATTGTCTCCATCTATAAGTTAAATAACCAAGTCAGAGCACCTTATGTAGCCTTACTTCTAAAATTTATCATATAAAGTCACTCGACACATCTCATAGAATGATCTTTAATATATGTTATAAGATTTTATAGTTGACTAATCTCC
Source organism: Dendrobium nobile (assembly GCA_022539455.1). Classification (NCBI taxonomy): domain Eukaryota; kingdom Viridiplantae; phylum Streptophyta; class Magnoliopsida; order Asparagales; family Orchidaceae; genus Dendrobium; species Dendrobium nobile. The sequence continues at coordinate 39,498,019 of CM039727.1, forward strand.
CATGATACAAGGAGAATGATCGAGCTAGATCAGCCAACATAGGTTAGCCTTCAATTTTTCTCATCAATTATTGCTCGGCATACATCAAAGAAGAATGTTATCTATCCATAATCAACATATATCCCCTCATATAAGGAGAACAATCTAGTTAGAACTACTAATAAATATCACTTAACATCTAACAATCCTTATCAAACATTGCCATTATTAGTCAAATCTAACATTTCTAATCATCTATGTTTGATGCTTGCCAACAACCAGTATTTGATGCCCATTAGCCTCCAACATCTGATGATGGCCATCCTACCATTCATCTAATTATCCAACAGAAAAGGAGAATGACCAAGTATGACCAACCAACATTGCTCGCTATCAAATATTCAACATTAGTGATCATCTGAAGCATATTAATGAGTGATATCTAACATATATTAATCATCAGCATCCTATATAAGCCTTTTCAGTTAATCTAATTTCTTCTATTATAAAGAGAGTAACTGAGTTAGACTACTTTAATATCACATGTGCTTCGATGTTCTTCATCATTTATCACCCACTAAATTAATGACCACCATTTATTTGTTGTCATCCATCAATGTCCACACTCATCTTCACAATCACCTAATATCTAACCAAGTTGTGCACCCACCATTATCAAATAACAACATACACCTTAAGGCTCCTAGTTCTACCATATGAGATATCTTCTATAGTTCATATATGCAACATTGTTTTAATACCTTTCCAAATTATAAAGAAGAATGTCCATTATAATATTCAACATGTATTAGTTGATTCATTTCAATTCGGTTAAGCCGCATAGCTATGTTTTCCTTCCTCGGCTTTTCATATGAAATATCGCATACCACTTAAGATTTTCATTCAACACTAAGATGGTAAGCTGCCCCTCTACCCCATTGATTATTCTAGCACACAAAATTTTGGTATCATCAATGGGATTTATGTTAACCGAGAAGGATCTTCAAGAAACTAAGGCTCCTCATATATAAGAGGAATTCCAAAAGTAATTTTTAATAGAATCTCTACTCTATTGATTATAATTGAGCATTAACTTCCTCTTACCATCTATCAACGTATAACGGAAAACCTACTTTTCCCAAAGTAGTGTTAAGAATGTAAATATGATTATTCCTCATATTGATAAAGTTGGTCTGAGATTCTATCTTGATTATAGCCCTTAGATGATTTCTACATTTATGTATAAGAAGTGGTTGTAGTTGAAGTGGATATTTACTAACTATTATTTTTCTAGTGCACCTAATATATAAGAGGAAATCTACCTCAAAAAAAAAATCTTCTAATTGAATATTAATACCATAGATAGTTCCCAACTGAATTTCATGTCATTGAGCAAGTCATAGCTATAACATTGAAAAGGTAGTACCAATCTAAAGATAAACCAATTTTATCAAATATATGAGAACATGTGGTAGCTATAACATCCCAATCAAATTACAATCCCTTTTATGGAGCTCAATTTATCCTTTTACATAAAAGTTAAAGTCACCAACTACATCTTAAACGACAACGTATGTAACATCCATCATATTAAATTCAGGTAATTATCTACTCATAATTATAATTTTAACTGATTTAGTAGTTTTGAGTGTTATTCGGTTGAATGGAGTGTAGAATAATTAAGGAATTTGGGTTGAGGAAGTGGAAAACCAAAAGTTAGATTTTTCTCTGTGAGCACTTCAGCGTCAAGCTTTAGCACTCTGGCACTGTGCTATCAGAAAAATGATAAAAAGTGAGTTTTGAGAGACGTGTTGCAGCCTGGTGGTGTTGCAATGGTACTGGGAATGGAATCTAGGAAGTTTGAGAGAGTTTGAGAGTTTAGCTAGTGGCCCTGCAACATCAGAAGTTATAGCGCTGAGGTGTTAAACTGAATTAGTGCTTTTTGAAATAATAAATATCTAATTCCACTAACATAATCCTAAATGTCCGCAACTTGACGAGGAAGAAAAGGGAGGAGAGGAAGGAATGCAAAGGAAAAAAAAAGGATAATTGGTGTCCAAAATTCACTTTTCTTCTGTCCAGCTAGTTAGAAAAATTGTCAGTTTTGAGGTATAGTTGACAATTCATACACTATTTCTTATTTTAATTCCAAAGTATATAATGAAAGATATACAAATATTTTTCTTAAGTTTTAAAAAGATTTTATCGTATAACTTTTCATATATTACTTTACTCTATGTTTTGAATAATTTGAATATAATGGAAACATTATAATCTTGACTATTTTCGGAAGAGATGATATGATTTGTACACTCTTAATGTTTATTTTATATATTCTTGTTGATTAACTGGCTCTATGTATATTCATTTGGGAAAATTAAATATTGGAAATAAGAAACTAGGTTCAAATTCCTCCTTTAGGTCTTCGGGTGTCACAACCGAACAAGCAAAAACAATCTTTGGTTAATTTCATTCATTGTCTCCTCACATACATTAAATTCACAGGATTGCACTTGATGTTATAAGTGGTCTAATCCTTTTTAGAATTTCTTAAACCCCTTCTTATCATATACTACAACCTTTGGGAACAACTCAAATTAACTTTTCAAGGATCTTAGTTAAATTATAATGATTAAAAAAATTCAAAAAATAAATTAATTTTAGAACTTTAAATGATATTTAATATTATACAGCTAGAATTCTCATGAAAAATTTTAATTAGGGAAAATAATTTACAAGACTGTTGAATTATTTTTTAGCTCAAGGGGTTTAGAATCTAGTTTACTACTATAATTGTATAAAAAAATTTAAGCAAACTAACATATAGTTAAATAACATTTAGTGGGGTCCAATGATACCTTAATCTTCTATAATCTAGTAAAGTATATGCCACCTCTTATAACTACTTAATTTACTAAAGATTCTATATTATATTAATTTGAATTAACATAATTTTATTAAGTCTAATATATACAATCATTAATTAAACTCATTCACCCAAGGTCTTATTATAAGTCTAATTCTAGAAGAATTAAACGTAGTTCACTAGTGAAGCTCACCATTCCATTTAATGAACGACAAGACTTCAAACCAAGCCCTAGGTAAAGTGCTTAATCAAACCAATTCAATGTTCACCTAATTCAAGTGCTTAATCAAACCAAGCCCTAGTTAAAGTGAAACTTTAAGAAAGTTAACTTAGTTTAATTGAACCAAAATTTTTAATTAAACTAAAGACCAATGAACCCAAACCTTATTTGACTTGGCCAACAAATATATTATAATTTAATTTGGCTCTTATAGGTTTGACTAGATTAAGGTTGATTTAATGCAATCAGTTACATTTATTTGAATTTTATTAATTCAATGAAGCATGATAGGCCAAATTAAGTTAGATTATAATGTTTAGTGACCTTAGGTCCTCTCATTCAAGCTAAATCCAAAAAACATAGGCTTAATTTAACTAAATCCAAACTCATTTAACTTGAGTTACCTTAAAAACCGATATAATTAGAAAAAAAAATTAATTAAGTAATAAATATCACCTAATACAATGTAATTGAATCCAAAGCCCTTTTCTCATATTATATAGAATATCAAAGTACTTACCCGAGTTAATGAGACTAGACTAACTTGAATAATCCAAACTAGATTAATTGAAAGCCTCTAATCTTGATTAATTTAAGAAACCTAACAACCTCAAACATATCTTAGATGCTCAATTGAGTTATCCTAACATAAACCTAAGCTAGACTAGAATAGTCCAAACCTAAGATGACTGGAACTATGGAGACCAATTAGAGATCTATAAGCGTAAAGTAACTTAATTGATCTAATGGATCATTCTCATATGGGTCATAGTAGAAATTAAAAGTTAAACCATGTCACATAACCTAAGATATGTTTTGTAGAGTGCGCCAAAAAATCTTCCTAAGCTCATCGAGCATAATAACACTGCAACATGGCCAATTAAGCAAATAATCTGCATCCTCTCTATAACTAAACACACTATGACTAAACTCCCCTATGTGGTTGAGCTAAGTATGGATGGGGCCAACTAAGACTAGGCTCGAGTAACTAAGGGTGTAGCCCTCAGATATTCATCTAACTAGGTTGGCTAAGCTCCTCAAGATAAATACAAAAATATTGTTAATTCCACCATATGGGCTAGTTCAACATTAAATGAGATGCCATGGAGCCAAAGATGAAAATGAAAGTTGAGAGACCTAATGTAGCCAAAAGATGTTGCGAATCTGAGATTATGGATTAGACTTTTCATGATAGCAAACATTCATGTTTTTTCTATGGCTGCCTTGCCTACTAATTTTTCAGGACCACAAGATCGAATGCAACTCAAGCCAGCTCAACATCGGATAGATTTGGGTTGAGTCTAGTCTGTATTTTTTTCCTTTATTGAGTCAATTGTAAAAGTGGTTCCTGATGCTAAGTAATCTTGCATACACATACTTGAGGGATTTTCTGAGTTTTTCTATTTTGAGTACATCGGTCTGGACGATGTTCATATCGACCAGACGATCCGACTAAAAACAAAAATCCTAATTAGGGCATCCTGGTTAAACAGCCGTCATTAAGCGAATCGTCCTGGACGATCCTTGTATCGGTCAGGACGATAGGCTCAAATCAGAAGGAATCAGCTGCCATGATCAATTTACGTATTCTTTATTTAAAATATCGGCCAGGACGAACTCAACATCGACCTGAACGATGAAGCACAATTATGCTTAAATTAATCTAGCAATTATGGAAAGCAATTAAGGCTGATTGATACGATCACATCGGCCGGGCCAATCGTAGAATCGGCTGGGATGATGTCCTGGATGAATGACATCAGCCAGACTCTATTCAAGGCAATGTTTAAGACAATTATACTCGCATTTGAACTAATCGACCATGATGATATTGCATCGGCCTGGATGATGTAACCAATTTTCTTCTGATCGTCCCAAATCGCCCGGGCTTATTGAGCTTATTTTGTACTGTTCGGCCAGGATGATATTCCTATCATCCTGGACGATAATGTCGGTTCTTAAAATTCTATTTAAAGGACCCAAATTTTTTCATGCTAAAGACCTTGAGTGCTGCTGTCTTGACATGAGAGAGCCTTGGGAGAGGGAGAGAGAGAGAGAGAGAAAGGAACTTGTGAGGGGGAGTTTGTGAGAGGGATCACAAAGGTTGCTCCAAGCAAGGTTCCAAGTCGTCGTCTCCGTTCTTCATCCTTCATCCTTGGGAAGTTCTTGGGAGGTCTACTTCAGCAAAAGGTCTGGGTTCTCTGCCACTTCAGGAGGAAGCAAAAGGAGTGGGTTCTCTGCTGCACCGGGGTTGGTGAAAAGGAGTCTGTTGTAAAGGCTTCTCCGCCTAGCTGTGGGAGCTAAAGGAGAGACACTTAGTTAGTGCAATACTCGGAGGGTGCCTCCGAGGAGTGGACGTAGGTCAAGGATTAACCAAACCACTATAAATCCGGTGTGATCTTTCTTTGTTTTGCTTCCTCATTTATTTATTTTTCGCACTCTGATTTCTGTGGTGATTTTGGTTTATGATTGTTGTGCTTTACCTAAGAAAATTTTTTAAAATACCAATTCACCCCCCCCCCCCCCCCCCCCCCCCCCCCAACCCCCCCCTCCCCCCCCCCCCCCCCCCCCCCCCCCCCCCCCCCCCCCCCCCCCCCCCCCTCTTGGTTAGCCTCGGGCTAGTTCTTAAGGGCTTAACATCCCTAACGAACTTTCAAAAGAGAGGTTAACATCTATATCCTAACCCTAAAGACATATACACTTTAGTAACTAGTCATTGTCCTTTCACTCCTATATGTACAATTCTCAATAACTTTTTTAAATATATATTCCAACATATCCTTGAACAGAGTTATATGCAAGTGGTTGCCTATAATGTGTTAGAATAATCAAAGTGGTAGAAAGATAAAGAGTGTGTTATCTTAGAATTTATGCAAAGATCCAACACACACAAATAGAAAGTTTTTATCTAAAAAATCCAAAAAAAGAGAAAAAATGGTTCTATTAGTATTTATCATCGATCACAAATGATGTCGTTTCTTTGAGAAAGTAATTGATTTAATGTATTAAACATATAATGTGGTTAAAGTTGGAAGAGGCATACACCTTATGATATATCTTTAAGAGATCATTTGCTTGTTTATTTGATCATATTGCATTGAGATGAGGAGACTAGAAACCAAAGACTAGAGATGAAGAAGTCTAGAAAAAATCTTTGTTCTAACATTGGGAGTCATAGTTTGTGTCGATGGCATGCATCCATCTTATAAATGTTGGAATGAATTAACTTTATTAGTGATATTTTATGTTAAAGTTGGTGGTTATTGATAAAGCCAGATGATAATGATCAAAATGTTAGGTGATAAAAGTTTGTAGTTGGTCAATGGTAGTCGGAGAATAGTAGTCGAGCGACAAAGATTAGAAGATCGTGGCTTGGTGAACTTGACTGGAGGATCATAATTAAGCAATAGAGGTCAGAGAACCATAGTGTTGGACTATTGTAGTAGAATGATAGTGGTCGAATAACTATAGTCAGGTGATGATGGATGGAGGTTTTAAGTTAAGCTAAGTTGGTTGGAGGAATATAATTGGGCGACGAAGGTCAGAGGAGCATAGTCAAGCAATGGATGTCTAAGGGCCATATTCAGAAGACTATTGTTAGAGGACTATAGCTGAGTGATGAAGCTTGAAGGATATAATTAGGTGATGGTGGTTGTTGTCCATAGTTGGTAAACAATGATCAAAGATTGGATGGTGGTCCTACCACACCATTCAGGTAATGGTCCTATGATGATAGTTCGGTAGTGTTTTGATCTTAACGATCAAGCAGTGGTTTGACAGTGATGGCCAAGGGGTGTTCCAACAATGGTGATCCAATGTTGATAGTCGGGTGGTGTTCTTATGGTGGTGGCCTGGAGACAATCAAACGATGGTCCTGCAATGGTACTTTGGTGGAGCTCTAGGATTATTAGATCCTCTAAACTCTCATGGATCTCAACCCCAAGTCTAAGCTCTCGCTCAATGTCCCCATTCATGTGAAGAGTGTAGGCATATTCATAGATTTTTTAGAGAAGCATGCCCCATAAATATATAAAAATTCAAAACACTCCATTCGATGTTTGTATCAATTCTCTTGACTATAGAGCATCTTTTCAGCATTTATGTGCCTTAATGTTTTCAAAAGTAAGTGTTTCTTTAGAATGCAAGATTTGGAATCATTTACTTATCTAATTAATATCATAGTTTTCAATTATGCTATAAGCACCAAATATGAGCTCATTCGGATTTGGATCATACCACTTTTGATATCACTGTGTTCATCTCAGCGAGAAGTTCAGTTCGATCATAACCTTGCTGAAATCGGAGTTCAAATAGCCTAAAATTAATTTTAAAAGTTTCCAGTTCCAATAAGCCTCAAAATTTGTGCCTCGCATAGGAAATTTTTTATGATGTTTTAAGAACTATAATTGCTAACCCTCTAGCAAGTGAGATAATACTTAGAGATATGTTTAACTTACTTTTCCTGAATTGCCTTGAGTTAATTTTCTGACGTTGGGAATACTATTTGTATACTTTTAGTTCTCAAGTGTGTAATCTCTATTGAGAAAGACAAGAACTTTACCAATAACTTGATAAAATTATTATTTTTATGACAAAACTTATGTCTTCAATAGTCTGAAGTTTATCCATGTATTTATTAGTTTATTATAATTGTCAATCAGAAGAAATGCTCAAAGTTCTTTAGAAAGAGGGGTTTCTATCCTCTAATCATTCTCGCTCACATAATATGATAATATATTTGTCATCATCCAAAAGAGGGAGAGTTTGTTGACCCTTTGATGCTCTAATGAAAACAAACTATTTAGAAGAATCATTAAGATGGAAATTATTTTAGAACAGTTTGCATGTTTTGTTATAAATTGGTGCCAAATGACAAAAAGGACATGAAATCTTCAATTTGGGAGAAATTGAGGCATTTGATTTTGATCTTCATCCTAGTTTCTTTTTACTTTTTTAATCTTGACTTTATTTTTAAGATGGTTTATTTATTGAGATCAAAATTGTCACACTTTAGCTATGAAAGGTGATATATGATCGGAACCTGCATTAAAGATAACAGAGAAAATAAACTAGCAATGGTAAAGACAGAGAGACACAGAGATGTTGGCCTTAGTTTTCTTCATTGATGATTAATTTGCTACAGTGTGGGTCTTGTATATATATAGTGAAGATGATTCTAAAGTCTTCTTCCGTTAGAGTTCGTTGTCAAGGGATTATGATGCATGCTGTTGTCAGGTGCCAGACGTAGTGGGCACATGTTGCTTGCTTGCTAACAGGCCCCCTCAAACTGACTATCCTTGGGAGTGATAGTGAGTTTGGTGCGGAGTTGCTAGAACTGAGAGATTGGAAGAGGTTTAGTTAGGATATCTGTTGGTTGGTCTGCTGAGTGAATGTGCTGGACTGTAATTTCCTTGTTCTTGATGTGGTTGCTGATGAAATGGTAGTTTATTTCAATGTTTTTGGTCCTCACATGAAAAATTGGGTTGTGGGTCAGATTGGGTGTTGGAAGCTTCGCATTCGGACATAATGAGCGGAGGTCATGAGGCGTAAGAGCTCTGATTTGACAATGCCTAATTTGAGTCGAGATTGCATGAGGTGTGATGGGATTGGTAAAGTGGAGGTAGTGGTTGTATTTGGTGCTGGAATTGGAACAAATGTTGTAGCAGAAATGGAATGAGAGGTAGAGGTTTCTGACAGGTTGATAGGAGATAAAGCTGTAGCGGTGGGAGTGAGATTATTTGTGATTGGGAATTGAGAGGGTGGTAGAGTAGAAGGAGCAGATGTGGGAAGTAAACTTAGTGGAGAAGTGTTTGTGGGTGGTTGCAAATTTGGGAGGTCTGTGGAGGTATCTCGAAATGGGAAGATGTCTTCGTGAAACACGACATGGCGAGAGATAAATGTTTTGTTAGCGGTTTGATTGAAGCATGTGTATCCTTTATGAGTTGGAGAGTACCCGATGAAGATGCAGTCGAGTGGCTGTGGGGAAAGTTTGTCGGGTGCTTGATGTTTGAGCCAGGGGAAGCACAAACAGCCGAAAGTGTGGAGGTGATTATATGATGGAGGGGAGTTATGGAGGATTTGAAAAGGAATTTGGAGATTGCATGCTTTTGTGGGTAGTCTGTTAATTAGATAATTGGCAGTGAGCAGGGCGTCAGCCCAAAAGGAATGAGGTAGATTTGTGGCAAGAAGTAGAGTTCTGGTTGTATCGAGGAGATGTTTGTGCTTCCGCTCGGCGAGACCATTTTGCTTGGGGTGTGAGGACAGCTAAACTGGTGAATTATGTCGTTGTTTGATAGGAATTAATTGAATCGGAGCGAAGAGTTTTGATGGTTGTTTTGAATTGGTTATGTATTAAGTTAAAGAATTGCTTGAATTTAGAGAAAGTTTTGGATTTTGAATTCATAAGATATAACCAACAAAACCTAGTATGATCATCAATAAAAATGACATAATATTTATATCCATTGAGAGAGGTAACGGGTGTAAGACCCCACAAGTCAGTGTGTATTAGTAGAAAAGGAGAAGTTACATCGTGTGATCTTTTTGTAAATGAAAGCTTATGGTTCTTGGCAATGTTACAAAACTTGCAATAGGTAGAAATTGAGGAAGTAATAATAGATGAGTCTAGTTTTGCCAAGGTGCGCATAACTAATTGGTGTGGATGGGCTAGTCGGTCATGCCAGGGTGGAGAAGTTGTTGAGCTTGATTGAAGGACGTGGTTGGGAGAGTTGGATGTGTTGGCGGAGAGAAGGTAAAGACCATTACGACTTCTACCACGGAGAATGATTTGGTTGTCCTGGAGATCCATGATTTGGAAGCCGAGTGAGTCGAACAAAATAGAGTAGTTGTTGTTAGAGGTTAGCTTGTGAATCTTGTGAATGGAGAGTAGCTTATGGGAAAGTGACGGAACATGTAGAAGATTACGAAGATATAACTTACGGTTCGATTGAGGTAAGGGGAGGATGCTGTCGTCGATGGTTTGGATGGGAAGCGTGCTGCCATTCACGATTGGGATCGAGTCTGACCCTTGGTAGGGAAATGGTTGTTGCAGGTTGTTGGCATCTGATGTGAGATGCGACGAGGCCCCAAAATCAAGTACCCATTCAGTTTGAGTTCCAACCAGAGCTTCAGTAAGCATTGCACGAGTGGGTGCTGGTGTGTAATTCAGGTTGCATCTATTCCAGCATTGTGCAGCAATATGCCCGAGTTTGTTGCATATTTAGTAGATCAGGCCGGGGTTTGGTAATTGAGTGGTGATAGATGCAGTGGTTCTGTGTTGCGGGAATTAGATCCTCTACCTCTGTTAGGTCGAGACGTCTGAGAGGAATTTCCTCTGCCGCGGGTGGGGCAAAAGTTGCTGTAGAAGGCAGCTTTGTCCTTGGACGGAGTGGAGTCTTTGAGGAGTTGATTTTGGATGTTGATTTCCTCACTGCATAGTAGGGAGTATAGAACCTCCAAGCTGATTGAGGTTTGGCAAGTTCGGATGGACATGCAGAATGACTTATACGCTGCTGGGAGTCCATTGAGAATGTAATGGATAATATCTTCGGTGTCCATGCGAGATCCGGCCGCGGCTATATTGTCTACCAGCCCTTTAATCTGTGCAAGGTACACTTGCATAGAACTATTTCGCATTGTTACGTTATGAAGAGCATTTTTAAGCTGAATAACCCGAGAGCGGTTGGTGGGTTGCAGATGACTTTCCAGCATTTGCCATATTTCATGAGCTGAGGAGAGGATGAGGATATATGGTAGTATGGAGGGGGAGATAGTAGAGAAGATGGCGGAAACAATGTTATGATCAACCAGCTTCTATAGGCGGTGGTTGGGACTGGATTCGAGCGGCTATTGTTGAGTTCCGGAGAGGTATCCTTCGAATCCATTTGCGGAGAAGAGTTTGACTGTTTGCACTCTCCATTGGCATAGTTTTCGTTGTTCAGCTGGGTAGTAACAATTTGCTTAATATTTGACATGAGAAACTTGAGGGGGGAAGGCACGATGAATTCCACCATGGAGGCAAAGAGGGAAGAGGCGGGTTGTGGGCCAGATTGGGTGCTGGAAGCTTCGCATTCGGACATGATGAGCGGAGGCCGTGAGGTGTTAAAGCTCTGATACCATGATCAGAACCTGCATTAAAGATAACAGAGAAAATAAACTAGCAATGGTAAAGACAGAGAGACACAGAGACGTTGGCCTTAGTTTTCTTCATTGATGATTAATTTGCTACAGTGCAGGTCTTGTATATATATAGTGAAGATGAGTCCAGAATCTTCTTCCGTTAGACTTTGTTGTCTAGGGATTATGATGCCTACTGTTGTCAGGTGCCAGACGTAGTGGGCACATGTTGCTTGCTTGCTAACAATATATCCATCCTGGCAACATTAGATCTAATGAAAGGTTGACCTTAACTCTTGAGATAAACCTTAAAATCAAGATCAATTAAATTTATTTTATACTTAGAAGTAGAAAGATTCTTATACAAATAATTATAAATGTAACATGTAAAGAAACAATATAAAAGTAACATGATTTATATCATCAAAGAGTCTTAAAGAATAGTTCAATAGAGAAACGATAACTAACAGAAAAGGAATTTGAAGAACTACTACATAAATTATAATTATCTAAAAATAAACAAAGAGTCTCAGTAAAAGTTATAACATAAATTCAAGTTTTGAATGAAGTAATATTGTGAAAGTGTATATTCTTATAGTGAAGGTTCGATAAACAACTTTATAGAATCTATTAAGGGTCCTTTGTGTAAAAATCTGTGATTTGATTTGGAAGAAAATTTTTATAAGTTGCCTTTATCCTACTTTAGATTTCAATATTTTTGTGATTTCCAGAAGTTTTTGGATAATGTAACATCAAGAAAGTTTTTACTGTATAACTTTTGGTATGTTATTATTTTGGAGATTTTGCATATATAAGCATTATTATTTTGAGTTTTTATGAGGTATTTTTTATTATGTGGTATTTCAGGTATTTTTCAATTTTCAAATATTTGCTACAATGCATATAAATACTAAAATCACTATTATTGAGCTGTAAATATTGTATGTAGTAATGTTTACTCTTCATGCTTCTAAAGTTGAGTAGACTGATAAATCTTGTATGTTTTACTATTTTTTATAATTGAAAATTATTATATAGTATTACATGTGAAGGTAAATTACTTCAATTCAACTAAATGCTAATTTAGTGGTATTGATGACTATTCAAGCATTTGTGCAAGAATTATTTGTGCTATTATAAATTCTATGAAATACTTAGGAGGTAAAAAAGCCTGATACTGTACATGTGAACTACCAAAAGAGATATAACAGTCTAATATTATACATGTGAATTCTTTGGGATAGATACTAGACATGTGAAATATTTGTGATGCATAGAGATATAATACTATACATGATATATCCTCAAAAAATTATCTTGATCGGGCACAAATCTCAAGGCAAAATCAAGCCGGAAACTTCAAAAATTAAATTCGGGATCACCTGAACTCTGATTTCAGCGAACTTACAGTCAAGCTGAGCATCTCGGAAATACGAACTCAACGACACCAAATTCGACTCAATCCGAGCCCAAATGAGTCCAAATCAAGCTCCCGAAGCTCTGTTGGAAAGTTCAAACCATAATTTGAGTTACCAACAGTTTCTAAATATGACGTTCTTATAGTCAAATCGAGCGGCTCGACGAGACGAATCCAACGAGCGCAAGATCCCCAATTTCCGACATCATTAAGACCTTTAAATGTCTGACGAACGATGGACGATCAAAGGATTCAATATCGGAAGTCCATCCGACCACTCCCTATTTACCCCTGATCTCTTACCTATTTACAAGTCATGTCACTCCAAAATATCTATAAATAAACCTCTCATTTCTAGTGAGAGGGGACCCAAGCAAGAGGAAGAGAAGAAGAAGAGAAGAAGAAGAAGAAGAAGAAGAGAAGAAGAAGAGAAGCATAGGAGGGATGAACGCCTCCTCGACCACCGCCGGAGTTCTGCCCGACGTCGGAATTCTGCCCAACGTCGAAATTTAGCTCGACTTTTGAAAGACGCCAGAATTCTGTTCGACGCCCGAGTGACGCCGAAATTCTTTCCAACTTCCAAATGACTCTAGAATTCTGCCCTACTTCCGAAGGCTGCCGGAGTTTTGCTTGACCTCCAACTGACATCGGAACTCTGCCTGACATTGTAATTGAATTTCAATCTAGAAGAGATTCATTGTAATCTGATCGTCTTAAATTTAAGGACGAGTCAGCCTCTTGTATTTCAAAATTTAGGAAATTTTGAAGAACCTACTAAGCAATTGATGCTCATTCATATTTTATGTGCATTTGTAAATTTTAGGATAGAAGAAGAGAAATGAGTAAGTTGAGTAGATACATAGGTGACAGATTCTAGTTTACAGGTATGCCTTTTGTTAGTTTTTATTTTATTTTATTTTATTTTGAAATCATTGGATATTTTTATTTTACTGACATGTTATCAAAATTGAAAGGATGTTTATGATTTTAATTATTGTGTTTTGGCGATGTTAGTGGCTTTGTATTATGATTATCAAAAGAAAAGAAAAAAATTAATTTCAATTAAATCTTGAGTATTATCTATCACACAATCTAATATGATGTGACCCATTTGATATAAAAGTTAAGTGATTGTTATTTTTTATTTGGCTTGAAGAAAAATGAATACACTGCAAAGACCAATTATAAAGATAGTTAGTGTCGGGCAACATTGACGAGTGGTGGCAATCGATGGTGACGACGGTGGGAGGTGTTGGCTGGTAGTAGCAGGACATGGAGAACATTGGTTTAAAATGTTTGGGGTTACTTGGATGAGTGTAAAATAATTGCAAATATTTTTTTATTTGGCTTAAAGTAAAATAAATGTAGTGTAAAGCCCAAAGATGTTGGTGGTCGATGGTTGGCAAAAGGCAGTGAGTCGCGATCAATGACATCAGGCATCGACGATGGTAGCCAACAAGGAATGGCAGTAGCAGGTGGTGGCAATCAGCGACCAGTAGTGGTGGCATTGATTGGTGATGGGTGGCGACAACAATGGGCATAGACGGCTAGCAACAATGACAAAAAATTAGAATGTGTTTGGAAATTGTTGAAATCTAATAATTTTCATATGCATCAAAATTATATAAGAGGATGCATTAAAAATACACCAAAATTTTAATTATTTTACTTCAAATCAAACACCAATATTTTCAAAACTCCAATTTCAACCAGATAGCCCTTGAATTAACGTTCGCAATAAATGAGTTTGGCATTCAAACACAGTAAATAACTCATATTTATTAAATCAAAAATGGTAAGGTATGGGTCATGCAATATGAATAATAAATAGACAATATTTATAATATAATAATATAGTAATTATGTCATATAATCATGAGATTTAAATGATGTTACATGATGTGAATGAAGAGTGGCAATTGCTTTAAAATGCTTGATAATATGGTGAAATATGTTCATGCATTTCGATGCTAACATAACCATACATAACCACATCAAGCATAAATGCATACATCCAAAGCTGACTTATCAATCCTCTATGTTAACATCTTAAAATTTGTATATAATCATAATCAATTTTATTAGACACCCTCAACCGAGAAGATATATATCAACCAATGAAAAAATCCAACGATTGCCAAAAAATTGTTATAGCCTAGCTAGTTGAACCTTAAAGAGTTATGTTGACATACACATTCATTGCAAACATACATACATATTTTACATATTATAAACGAATGTTAAACAAATAATCTATAATTTATATGACCAATATCAACTTCATAATAAAATATGATTTGCGTGAATAAAATTTATTATATTTAACTAGAGCAATGTACATGTAAATAACTTACTAGCATATGTAGCATTTCATAATTATTGTATTTGGTGACGTCTATTGGAACCATTCCCAATATTTTTATTCAATGGCTAATCGAAGTGATATTAATTATAGATTTTCTTGTTCTTATACTCACCGAGCTATGAATCTATCTAGCAATCATGGATGTCATAGTCATACAATAGAGGAGCCTCAATCTCTAACCTTAGAAACTCGAATTTGAATGATGGAAGAACAACAAGCACTAATTTTACACTTATTGGAATAAGCCGATCAATATAGAGTCTCATCACAAAATGATGGAGTTCTCTCCTCACAATATTATCTATAAAATATGAGTAGACAATTTGAAGATGCTCATAAAGAACACACTCCCCATCATGTTAATGCTGTACGTCTTCCCTAGTCTAATCCAAAAGTAAATGATGTTGCAAGTTCAACCCATCTTTCTCACAAAGCTCGCCAAATACGAAACCTTCCACCTGTTCGATTAGATTTGGCCCAACCCTGACTTATAGATCGATACTCCTCGTGATGTTATACGAGATGAGTTACAACGTCTTGTTCGAGAAGAATTCTCAATAATGGATATAAATCAGTTTGCTCCTTGATGCAACTTCCAAGAGTTGTCACCCCAAACACATGAAATTCTCCAGCATATATGATATTCTAGAAGGGTTCAAATTTATAGATCCCTATGATGGGTCATCTAATCCCTATAAGGATATTAACCATTATATGACTATCATGCATATATAGTGAGCTTTTGACGCACTTCTTTGTCAAAATTTTCCTGCTACTCTTAAGGATGAAGCTCACACTTGGTTCTATTCCCTTTCCAGAAATACAATATGCAATTTCACTCATCTTGCGAGAATTTTTATCAAATAATTTATTGTCTATTAGAGAATTATTTAGAATTCCTCACATCTCTTAGGAATCTACCAAAATGAAGTGGAATCCTTAAAAAAGTATTTCCAAAGATTTGCTTCTTAAGCTCGCCAAATTCCAAGAATTGATCCTAAGTTACTACAAGGTGTTATTTTTGGAGGACTTCATCTGGATCAATTTACTCCTCATGAATGCGAGAGACCATCCATTCTTATGCTAACTTTATTCACATAGTAGAAGTACAAATTGCTACTAATGAGGTTATCAATGCTCATCAAAAATAATTTGATCCATCTTCTAACAAAAAAAAATGGGCAAGAAGGTGGTGCCCAAAAATCTCAAGAAATAAAATAGTGCCAATTGGTTCTTTGCTATCAGAAAATGAAATATTAAATATATAAATTTTTTACGGCAAAATAAAGACATCTTCATCTGGAATATGACTAACAAGCATGGGATTAATTATGAAGTAATTACACATTCTCTTCAGATAGAACCTACCTTCAAATAAATTATTCAAAAAAAAAATTGCATTAGATCATCTGCAAGCCATTGAGTAAGAAGTTAATAAATTTTAGATGAAAGATTCATCTGAGAAGTTCATTATTCTAAATGTCTAGCAAATGTAGTTATGGTTAAGAAGGCTAGTTGAGCATGAAGAATGTATGTTAATTATACTGATTTAAATAAAGCTTGTTCAAAGGATAGCTTTTCTCTTCGTCACATAGCCGAATTGGTGGATGCTACTTCTGACCATCAAATGCTTAGGTTATGGATGCATATTCTGGATATAATCAAATAAAGATGAATCCCACTGATGAAGAATCTACTTCTTTTCAAACTAACAAAGAACTCTATTATTATCAGGTCATGACATTTGGATTAAAAAATATTAGAGCAACTTATCAGTGTCTTATGAATAAAGTTTTTAAAGATCTTATTGGACGTACTATGGACTTTTACGTTAATAATAAATTGGGCACAAGTTATGAAAGAATGCATCATCTTTCAGATGAATATAATAATATAGTAATAATGTCATCTAATCATCTTTCAGCTTCTCATACATTATAACAAACACCTTAATCCCACTAAGTGTGCTTTTGGGGTACATCATTTTTTTTTTTTTTGGTTCATAATCATCTATTGAGGAATTTAAGGCAATCCGAAGAAGATTAAAGCTATACAAAATATGCCACCTCCAAGAAATATAAAGAGGTACAAAGCCTGGACCGACGAATATTAGTTTTATCATGTTTCTTTGCTCGATCAGGAGATAAATATCTATCGATTTTTTTAAATACTTAAGGGTGCTTGTAATTCAGGCATTCAGTGGACAAATGAATGCCAAGATGCTTTTGAGTAGCTTAAAATATATCTACAGAGAGAGGCAATGGAGCTTGATGGTGGATACCACATATTAAAGATAGTGGAATGTCTCTCATGGGGGAAGAAATGGAGAAGAAAAAGAAGGCAAGAGATGATTGTAGAGGAGAAGTGATGCAAACTCCTCCCACTAAATCACACAACATTGATATTAACTCGAAGGTCCTACATAATGCAAACCCTCAATCAATTACATACACAAATAGTCATTGAAGTTAATAGTTAGCTAATATAAATACAAATTAAACATTGCAATGGTTTAACCCATTATGAACTAAATTAGTATATCTCTAAATTTATAAATAATTAAAACACCTAAATAAAATTTAACCAAACTTTAGTAGTAGAGAGTACTAAAATAATTAATCTATACTAGAAAGCAGTAAGAAAGTTTTTCCAAACGAAGCATACATTTTTATCTAGTTATTATTTTCTTGCTATTTTTTGTTTTTTTTTTTTATGATAGGAATCTATTTTTGTAATCAAATCTGGTGATGTGTGGGAGCTAAGGGTGTCAAAACGGGTTGACGTGGGTTGGGCTTGATCCAACCTGAATCCAATTAATATGAACTTTACCCATTTAATAAATGGATCAAAAGATGAACTCGAACCCTACCTACTAGCAACCTGAATAGCCTAACTCTGTTTATCCATTTTGATTATTTTTGTATAACTTTTTAATTATGAAGTTTAAAAAGTTTGATAAAAATTTAAAAAGATTATACCCACAAGAAAAAAAATTAAGGGAAAAAGATATAAATATTTGTATATTTTGTCAAACATTAAATAGCAAATATTTTTATTATTTTTGAATTTATCTGTAAATTAAAATCACATAATTTCATATCATTTAAATTTAATAGAAATATCACATAAATGAATTTCATTATTTTAACAATAAACCATATAACAAAAGTAGGCCTTTAAAAGCATGCAATAAGATTCAAAGTGCAAAATCCCTTAAATTTGCATATTGCACCTTGTAGTTTTAGTAACTATTTGGCTTATATTTTGAAGAAGACAAGATGATATGGGAAAAGAAACTCTTATTTAATACCTATAATTCTATGTTTTTATTTGTATGTTAAGAGCTCATCTAGTTGATGGTGTATAAACATGAGGATTTTGTTTTCACTAATTTTGAGTGTGAAATTTAAGCTTCGTTTGGGATGACTTTCTTAATACTTTCAAAAGCAGCATTTTAGTACAAAAATTTTTAGTCTGTTTTAAAAAGCATTAAGAAAGTTTTCTCAAATGAAGCCTTAAATTCTTATTTTTATTGATGTTTTAATAAGATTGATGTAAAACACATTTAACAAAGTTTCTACCCCATGAATCATTCTACTTTAACTAACAAATCCCCAGGATTTCCTGCCTCTCTCTTATCATAAGCCTTTTGGATATTTTTCTTTCAATATGTAAGAATTTTGGAGTTTTTTATTGCCCTAAATCGCACAATTCTTAATGATTATAATATTTACCCAACTACTCCAAGGTAAGAAAATCATGTCATGATATTTTGATATAAATTGTATCATGATAGGTTTGAAAATCATCGAATTTGCTGTGAGATTAGTGTCACATTTGAAGACTTCGTATTGCATTAATCTCAGAACAAATCCAATGATTTGCAAACCTATCATGATACAATTCGTATGAGGATATACCATCACACAACTCTTCATCTCCAACAAACAAAATCATGATTCCATCCTTATCATCTATCATGTTGTATAAATGATGGCCAGATTAACATATAAAAATGCTCACACCAACAACTTTCTTTTCAAATTTTCTCCAAATAATCATAGGCATCAGTGTGCCGTTAGTCATTTTGTATCTTTCTTTATTGTTGGATTTTTGTTTGACAGGCTAGACTCATTGGTGTTGTTATAAATAATTCATATGGGGTCTGTTATGTTTTTTACATTGGTGGAAAAAGCCCTTCCTGTCTTTTCCAGCTGAAGGATAAGCAGGCAATTTAACTTTCACTGTTTCACTTTTCAGCCATCAAATATAACCTTGTTTGGCTATAATTTCTTGTTGTTAAACAAAATTTTATAACCTGATATGATTTCATCCCAAAAGTTCGATAACGATTTTAACAAGCAGCTGCAATCACCCACATAAAACCAGGCTTTTTTTGGGATTGCTTTTTATTGCTTCTTAAAGAACCTTCTTCGTACAAAAATTTAGAAAGCTGCTTTAAGAAACAGTAAAAAAGCCGTCCCAATATAAGGCTTCGTTTGGGATGGATTTTTTACTGCTTCTTGAAGCAGCTTTTTAGTATAAAAATTTTATAAAAAAGTTGTCCCAAACGAAGCCTAAGTCTTAGTAGAACTATGACGAGGAAAATAGGATTTTTTATGAAATTTGTTGGTATTATAAGCTTTTCTTCTTTTGAAAAGTCATATAACAGCTTTCTTGCAATTATTTCACATTAATCGATTTGTTGATAAAAAGTTGTTCTCATCACAAATTTTTTTGAAAAAGAACAAGAAAATAACGCTAAAAAAAGACTAATTACAGTCTGAAAATTAAAATTATAAGAAAGCTATCCCAAACGACAGTACTTATTCTTACCTCCTTCCCTTCTCATTGCAATGAACCCTACCAAAGCAAAAGCAAGTCACAACAAAAAAGAAGAGAAGAGTGAGAAGAATAAAAGTAGAGAAAATTAAAGGACCACTTAATTTGCCATTCTATCTGTTCTAAACATATTTCTGAAAGTGTTGAGGTCATTCATTACACTGTTGCTCTCCACCTCTTCTCTTCTCTGTACCACTTCCATGTTTTTTAACTCACTATTAATGCAAGACACCAAAAATGGACAAACAAGGCAAGTTCTTTATCTTCAAGCAAGCAATATTTCTAATACTTATCTGATAGTTTCTCATCACAGGAAGCCTTGGTATCAGAGAGCAGTGGAGGCCATAAACATTTGGAAACCTGCAACAAAAAGTACTGACGGAATGGATAATTCATGCAAGAGAAAGCTAAGGAAGTGCAGCTCCTTGAAATGGGCATTTTCCTTCACTCGAGTTTGTCTTTGTTCTCCTATTTCTGCACACAATGAGGTTTTCTGGGCCAGCGTGCCTCCGAGAAGAAGCACCAGTAATTTAGCAAGATCAAGGTCTTTTGATGAACAAATTTATAGGATTCAAAGCAGTAGAACTTCGGTCGAAGGCCGGAGAGTTTTCAGAGGGAAGTCACTTACAGAAGATGTGTTGATGAGAAGGTTTGTTGTGGAAGAGGCAACGATGCAGATTAGGAGGAGAAATCAGATGGAGTTTGTGAGGAGGAAGAATTCTCTTAGGAGGAAGAAGATTGGACCAAGTCCTCTTAGTAGGATGGTAATGGCAGGGCAAGAAGATTGAAGTTTTGTTTTCCTTCTGATTTTCTTAAGAACATAAGAGTTTGATTGTTTTTTGACTATTATTTTTTTCTTACTTGAATCCATTTTCTTTCAATTTGGAGCTCCATAAATTCCTTTTTTGTGACTCTCTAATGTGTTTTGCTATAATCTTTGGAATGAAATTCATATTTTCTTATATTGTAGTTGTATAAAATTTTGAACTCAGTAACTGTTGTTCTGTACATCATTCTCTCCTCTCCAACAGATCCTGACTATTTCAGATAATAAAACACTATTAATGCTTATATTTAGAGAGTTCAATTAAGGCTTCGTTTATGACAGTTTTCTTACTGCTTTATGAAGCAATTTTTAAAACAAAAATTTCTAATTCAAAAAAATTTTGTTCTAAATAATAGCTTCGGAAAGCAATAAGAAAGCTGTCACAAACAAAATCTAAAATTAAGATCATTTTCTTTCAGTGAAATTAGCTTTGGTTGATGGGACTTGTGTGATGAATTAGTAAGTTGGAGTGGCAAAGATACTTGATTTGCATGAGCAGCTCATGTTCGGCTTTGTACTAACCATAGTTTAACTAATTTTATGAGTAAATAAGCCAAGTTTGAAAAATAATTTATAGCTTGTTTACTTGATTAGCTACATAACAAAAAATCATTTTTAAGGAGATACTTTTCTCCTTTAGGACGAGAACAATATTGGCCTCTCCTTTAGATTTCAGTATTATTATCACCATTAAAATTGACAACATACATGATTTTTAAGATGAAAAGCTTACAATGTTTGTTGATTATCCTTTCATTTTTCATTTGTTTGATTGATGTTAAATAATCATGAAAATTAATGAAATTTAATCAACATAAAATTCACATATTATAGACTACAATCAATAGTGTGGCCTTACGTTTGAATATTTTTGATACATTATCACGAATTTTTTATGTAAATTTTTTATTGGAAGCTTTTAGAACTTAATTCAATATCATTCACACTCTTATTTATGAAAATTTATGCTTGAACGGAACGTCTCAGCAAGATGAAAACAATAACAACAACAACAAAGATTTGGCTTGACTTTAAATGAACTCAAATCAAATACTTGAAGCATGATCAGAAAGTTTGCAACATTAACAGATAGACCAAATATTTTTCAAATCTAACATGCTTACAATCAAAATGAGCATCTCGACAAGAAGATTCTAATGAGCATAAGATCACTCAATTCTAAGGTCTTAAAATACTTAAACGCTGAAAGAAGGGCCTGTACTCTAATAAATTAACATTGGTCGGTCATCCGATGAAGCGTTTTGAGATTTTGATTTATTAAAATGCTACTCTCCAAAATTGTAAATGGACTCTATAACCCACACTATCATAACTCCATTTCCATCACACATACACTATAATTGATTGTCATAGTTCAATTACTATCGCACTACCCAACTAATGTTAACTAATCATTATCACCACTTTTCAATACTTCTCAAAAATCCTCAATTACAAGCAGTAGAGATTGAATTTTGTATTCTATACATTATACTCCCACCTTCTCAAATTAAGGAAAAGAGTCAACCTATATAATATTTATCAACATAATGGATCATATGGGTGTCAAAATTAGTTTTTGGGCCAAGTTTGGATTTGAACCCCAAAATTGACCTCTTTGAACCCATCCAACCTGAACATTACCCAATTAATAAATGGGTAAAAATCCTAAACCCAAACCCAACAAACCGACAACATGTTTAACCCAACCCAAACTACCAGCCCATTTATATTTATTTTAATGGTTCATTTGAATGTTGAAGTGTACATGACCTAAGATATATATTTATATTTTGAGTTGGCGGGTCAAATACATGTAGATTTCAAGTTGGTGGGTTGATCTGAACTCGACTTGATATTGAAATGATTCAAAAAAATGAACCCAACCCCGACTCATTTGTTAAATGGGTTAACCCAAACCTAGAATTGTTGGGTTGGACTAGGTTAGGTTTTCTAGCCGTATCAAATATTGACACCCCTAATGGAGCTTTTTGTTCAAGCCAGACACTGTGATCTTTTTCCTTATAGGTTTTAGACTAAAAAAATTTCATGTCTCTTGTGTTCTTCTCTTTTAATCTATTTGTACGTAAGATTTTCATGCAAAACTAACACATAAAAGTATCTCACCTTTAATTTGAGTTTTCTAGTATGGAATAGTTTGACTTCATATATGTGGAAAATTTTACACATATAATAGAGAGAGATAGAGAGAGGAGGAGGAATCCTTGAGAGAGAAAGACAATTTTGGTCGGCTCTGATCCGTTTTATGCTATCAGTCTAGTTCTGAAAATTATCCAGCTTGTGATTGGTTACATTTTGTCTGTCTTAGTTTTCAAAAATAAGAAAATATTCATATTTTTTTAATTTTATTTATAATTTTGTTAGAAAAAGTGTGGATAATTTTACACCTATTAAACTTTCACGACATGGCTTTTCATATATTATATATACAACAGTTTTGAACATTTAAGTAATTTTCTAAGAAATTTTCATCGGGTGACTTAGAAAATATAAGGTTTTTGAAAAATTAGAAAATAATTGTGCTTCCCAAAAATAATTTTGTAGTAAATTAAAGCTTTCAAATAATGCTCTAAGCAATCTTTGATAATTTGATTATATTTAAAAAAAAATATTATATTTCTTCTCAGTAGTGCATTCCACTATCTACTGTTAAAGCATTATGTTAAATTCTGAAATGAATTTATTTATATTTCTTTTGTTGTAATCCAATGAATTATATCTTTATTGATTGAAATGTGTGATTCTAAGAAGTTCTGATGTGTGTAGAGGAAGTTCTATTATAGTGCAAAATGCACATTATGGTGCTATATGCACACTGTGTTCTGGTGCTATATGCACACTCTATTCAGGTGTTGGGCATTAAGAGTTATAATGGTCTGTTTTATGAATTACCAGCACAAGATTCATAAGGGCTAAAATTATTTGAATTATGTTTTGATTTGAAGTATAAGGGCCTAAAGGAAATCTGTTATTTTTTGTTCTGATATATAAAGTATTTATTTATTTACTTTTCCTATATTGCTATTTATTTACTTATTAGTGACTTTTATGAGCTCATGAGAGGGCTATGCTGGTGGAGAATAATCAAATATCCACCTAGTAGCGATGTGATACTAGCAACAAAAGGTTTGTAATAGAGCCATCCATAAGTGCATTTAGTGGGAAGAGGTCCAGAGTGGAGGCTTGTGATTCTAGGAGGGGAGAACTGATAGTATGTGGGAGTGTCATAGGATCTCTCCCTATAAGCAGTGTGCATATTTATAGTTTCTACATGAGAAGGCATGCAGGTCGATGTTATCTATGTACGGGACAATGCTTTAGTTGTAGACCTTTGGGTCAGAAGGTGGCGCAGTCTCTATAGAGAGCTCCAAAAGGTAGACTTAAAATCAGGGACAATCAAAGGCAATAACCAGCCCCTTTTAGAGCTATTAGTGAGGCCTCGTCGACCCATGGTGGAGGCAAATTTGGAGGGAGACCAACTAGTATATTAGTTGGAGGAGCTCAGTGAGATTCCATCCCAGACCAATTCAGCCTAGAGTTTATAGTTTGATATAAAAAGAGGCAAGGGAGGCACCAAATGTAGTGATAAGTATGGCACATATTTTTGGGTGACCTTGTAGCATTCTTTTTTATTCTACTACCAGCCATTCTTTCATATTTGAATATATTCTGGATGATGTAATTTGAACATTTATTTTGTTATCTCTCAAGTAATATGTTATGTTATCGACAAAGGATTTGATGTTTGCCAATAAGGTTTGTGTGTGTGAGCTTAAGATTATTGGTAGAAAGTTAGCACAACACTGATCTTATTACCTCTAAAGGAGTTTGTTGCAATAGTAGATATGAATTGATTGAGTCAATACCATGCTCAGATCTATTGTCATAAGAAGCGAGTAAGTTTATGTGTAGACAGGAAAGTGTTTCATTTTCTTGGCACTAGAGGTGTTTTATCATTCTTTATCTCGTCATTGCAAGTGGATAAGGCTTGAAAAATTGAGATTATGCGTTTTTCACATTTATAAGAGATTTGAACAAATCAATTAAAGTCTTAAAAGATGTTTTAGTGGTAAAGAAATTCCTTGATGTTCTTTTTTGAAGAGTTATATGGGTTGTCACTAAAGATACATGTAGAATTCTATATTGAGGTGGTGTCGAGTATGACTCTGATAGAGAAGAATCTGTATAGGATGGCACCCAATGAATTGCAGGAGTTGAAAGTGCAGTTACGAGAGATGTTGGGTAAAGGTTTTATTAGGTCGAGTGGGTCATCATGGGAAGGTCTTTTGTTATTTGCGAAGAAGAAGAATAGATCTCTCATGATGTGTATAGATTATTAAGAGTTAAACAAAGTAATAATGAAGAATAAGTATCCATTGCCTAGAATTAATGATATCTTTGATAGCTAGAGGGAGTAGCTATATTTTTTAAGATTAATTTGAGATCAAGATATCACCAGTTGAGGGTGAAAGTCAAAGATGTGGTAAAGATGGTTTTCAGTATCAGGTATAGATAGTATGAGTTTCTATTGATGCCATTTGGTGTGATAAATGCTCCATTAATATTCATGAATTTGATGCATCGAGTATTCAAAGAGTATTTGGATCAGTTTATTATTGTATTCAATGATATATTTTGGTGTATTCAAAATATGAATAAGAATATGTGATTCATTTTAGATTTACTTTGGAGACTCTAAAGTAGTATAAGTTAAATGCTAAATTCTCAAAGACTTATGTGGCATTTCAAAGACGTGATGAGTAAGAAAGTCATTAATGTGGATCCCCATAAGGTAGAGGCCAAAGTTGATTGGCCAATGTTGTCATTTATGACCAAGGTTCATAGTTTTTTTTTTTTTTTTTTTTGGAATGGCGGGATATTATAGAAAGTTTGTCAAAGACTTTTCACAGATTTCTATCCCTATAACAAGATTGACTTAGAAGGCTATACAATTTGAATCAAATATTGAAAAGAGTTTCAGAAGTTGAAGGAGTGTCTGGTGTTAGCCTCTATGTTAATTATTTCATAAGGTACTAAAGAATTTTGGGTGTATAGTGATGCTTCCTTGAAAGGTTTGGGAAGTATGTTGTAATAGAACTGGAAAGGAGTAGCTTATGAATCCAAGTAGTTGAAGCCACATGAAAAGAACCACCCAACTCATGATTTGGAGATGGCAGCGATTGTATTTCTATTAAAAATCTGGCAACATTATCTATATGGTTTCATACATAGATTAAAATCGACCACTAGAGTCTAAAATATATTTTGAACTAAAAAGACTTGAATTTAGGAAGAGAAAGTGGTTGGAGATGATCAAGGATTTTGGTTTGGATATTATTTATCAGTCAGGTAAAGTGAATGTTGTTGTCGATGCTTTGAGCAGGAAATCAATAAAAGTAATAGCCAATTTGATCACTTCTAGGCAAGCACTAATCAATGAAATATCATAGCTAGAGTTAGAAGTGGGGTATTCATATGATATGTCTACTATAATCATTTTATAGATGATAGTTTAACCCTCATTGAAAGACAAGATTAAGCAATCTCAAAAGGTAGATGAAAAATATGTAAGATTAAGTCTGGGAAGAGAATTGAATTGCAAATAGATGAACAAGGTGTGGTTTTCTATGGTAGTAGATTATGGGTCCTAAGTAGTGATGATTTGAGGAAGGAGATTATGCATGAAGCTTACTATTCTTTGGTACATTATACATCCAAGTAATAATAAGATGTATCGTGATTTGAAGTGCATGTTCAGGGTTTGAAGCAAGTAGTGGTAGAGTTTGTTTCCAAATATGAAGTGTGCCAAATGGTGAAAGCTATGCATAAGAGATCTAGTGGATTATTGTAGTCATCGTTTATTCTTGAATGGAAATTGGAAGAGATTACTATGGATTTTGCTCTAGGTTTCCCAATTATGAGCAAGGCCTTGATGTATTATGGGTGACTATAGATAGATTAATAAAGTCTGGTCATTTTCTTTTAATGAGACAGATGAATTCTATGGATAAACTGGCTAAGCCATATGTGAAAGATATTGTTATGCTGTATGAAATATATTGTTAGGTTGTATGAAATTCTTAAAGTTATTATTTGCCACACCTCAAAATCTTAATTGTAAGAATTTTATTTGTCTTTCTTTTTAACTATTTAATCAAAGCTTACAAATTCTTTATAAACAACGAAAATAAATATGATTTGTATTTATATTCATCAATGCTTATAATTATTATAAACACAAAATTTTATGTATATAATAATCATGTCACAAATGACTTGCTACATTATTATAAATATATCATGACTACAAAATAAACTATAAGTACTGAAAGGAAACTACAAATGATGTCAAGTGCCTCATGCCACAAGATTATGATGCGCCAAAATCTAATTTAGAAGAATTATTAATTTATCTTTTAATAAATAACAACCAGAGCTATCTAATATCAATAACAACAGAAATAAAACTATTAATTTAAACATCAATATATATATATATATATACATATGTATATATATATATACATATGTATATATATATACATATGTATATATATATATACATATGTATATATATATATACATATGTATATATATATATACATATGTATATATTTATATATACATATGTATATATATATATATACATATGTATATATATATATATATATATATATATATATATATATATATGTATATATATATATAATTTCTAAAAATCATATACACTACTTAGGATCTGCACAATCATATCATAATTATTCTATCCTAAGTATAAAAGAATAACAAAAATAAAAAATAGAACATGAAGATTAATCCTGACCAGCCACACTCCTATATCCCTTCCCTGATCTGAAATCATTTAACCACATATAATGAGCTAAAAAGACTAGTAGGTCATAAAAACTTACAACTAAATTCAAAGCACGGTAAATGAGCAATATGCATGTCAACAGTCAAATAATGACAGTTATTTTTATATTATCATCATATCTATAATATAATTCAGTATAAAAATTATATAAAGCATCAAATCAAAATATTGATAAAGACTGTTGAAATTATATTAAAGTAGTAAAATTATATAAGAGTGTACTCACACTATTAAGGAATTCTATATTATGTGCTCAATATATCACATGCTTAGTATCAGTATAGTGAATTAATAGAATCAAATAATATTTATATCTAAATTGGTAACAATAACAATCTAATGGTAAGAGCAATAGAATAATGGAATAATAGTAAATTCATGCAATAATAATAAATTCATACTAAAATAAAAATAATGCCTTGAAAATATACATTTTAGTAGTCACATTAAATAAGTAAAATTCTTGGCTATCAAGGTGATTTTCAATAATGTAGTAGTATCAGTAAACCATTAGTTCAATAAACATAGTCGTCACTCTTTACCCATTGGCATAATATTCATCTCCTTATAACTCTCAATCAGTGTGCCATGTGAATCAGTAGAGAATAATAATAAACTATAATATTTAAAGGAAAGCTCGTCAGCCCACCATCTTGTATAATTCAATCAATCTCCAACCAATGAGTAAATTAGTCTTTACTTGTCTTTTACACACACATTATTATTACTATAATATAACAGTAATCTCAATCACATACCCACATTTATTATCAATGTATTATAGTAAATAAAGTATAATTGAGCTTAATTCAAAAAATATCAAAATTTTCTAACAATAGATAACAAAAATCATAGTAATTAGCAAAAATTCATATTTTTAAAATTTAACCAAATTACTAAATATTGCATAAAATAATTTCCTGAAGCTTTAGTTGAACTAAATCACTATTTTTAGACCTCAAAATTAATTTTTAAATAAGTGAAAATCGTAGTATTTTTAAAATTACTCAGTAAAAATCTCAAATAAATACTAAAAATATTAATAATACTAATATCAATAACATATAAAAAGTTACACTATGAAAGTTTTACCAATATAAAATTATCATCTTTTTTTTAACAGAAATATAAATTTGATCAGAAAAATACTAAAAATGCAAAATCTTTGAAACTAGAAATAGGGTAAAAGTTCCTTACAACTAGACAAGCAAATCTCCCACCAGGCTAGATTGACAAAAAATTGCTCCAAGGCCTCCAAGTCCCAAGTTTCTTTTTCTCTCTCCTCACTTTCTCTCTTAATATCTCAAGCCAAATCTCTGTTGTCGAAGTCAATATGAAAAATGGATTAAAAATCCTTATTTCATGACATAACATAATGGATTTAGATTTTTTTTTTTAATAAGATCCTTACACGTTCCTAAAAATATGTAAAATTATATAATGAGCACATAGCCCGACAAGTAACTAAAATTAATATAATAAAAAGGAAAACAATATGCTTTGATCATATAATCATACTACTACTAAGAAAGAGTGGATAGCCATCATCTTTACCTTTATCAAGTTCATATCATATTTGATTGGCACCAAGTTTCGTACATGCTGGTCATTTTGCTATCAAATCTTGATGACAAAAAAATATGTCAAACCTAGATTGGTAAGATGGATTCTTTTGTTGCAAGTATTTGATATAGAAATCTTAGACATGAAGGGAACTAAAAACTAAGTGGCTGATTATTTATCTTGGTTAGAGTTGGAAGACACTGAATGTAATGAGTGTCACATTAATGAATTCTTTCCAAATAAGCATTTATTTGCTTTGCATTCATAAGGTACACCTTTTTATATTGATATTATGAACCATATTATTAATGGTGTTATTTATAGTAATGTATTTTATCCAAAGGCATAAATCCCATGAAAAATCACCCTTGACTGTCATTTGATCTATTACGTGACAATCACCAAATGATTGTCAGTTATCTGATCATTGTAAAACTAACATTTACTCAATCATTGGTCTTCATTAATCAATTCAAAACCTAAATCAAAATCAAGCCCTAAATCTATCAATTGATTGTCCCTAGTGATAATTAGTTGATCACATATTCAACTATTGATGTTCATTCATGATTGTCAATAATTTGAACATTTAAAAACCCTAAATCTTTCCAAGCCATTGTCTGAATCAAATTGTAACCCAATCTAGTGACTAAACCCATTATAAACTCAAAAATCCAAAATTTAGTGTCAAAACCAAACCCAAAACTCCTTAGTCCATAACATATTTTCAGAGAAATTTTTGTTACTTCAGAACCCAACCAAATGACCTTGGATTCCTAATTCATCACTTGCATATTAATTAGGCATATTCCTAGGGTCAACCACATAAATTTGAAGGCATTTCAAGACCTCTAACTCCATAAAATGAAAGCATTTTCATATATATAACTCATGCCACTGAATACCATATTATAGAATTTGACCTTGTGAGCTTCACCAACTCCATTAAGCATCATTATTGACCTAAATATAATTCATTGAGATAATATTGAATCTTGTATGACCATGATTGATCACAAAATCATAAAACCCTAAAACTTTGGAAATTGAATTTTCTTTAAACTTTAAAATGACCAACCAAATTAGGTCATGTAACCTTCTACAAATATGTTCAAAATATCATTTGACATGCATTAAATCAAAACCCAAGTTATGATCAATCATAGGGGGGGGGGGTGCAAAAAAAAAACATGGTTGCATATGAGAACATTGCAACGAAGAAGCTAATTGCTAAGATATGATTCATTTTGGTTGATAGTTTCCAAATGCCCAAATATATTGAAATATGTTGCCGTGATATATAATTACATTGTTAGTAATATAATTAAGGAATGGAACCCCAATAATCCTGAAATTTCATAATTTTTTATGATCTTCTTAGGAATATTTTTTGTGGACCTACTTTTAGTATCTTATATTTTGAAAAGATTAGTTTGTTGTTTACAATGTTTTTGGTTCTTATTGTTTGATTTATTAATTTCTCACTCCAGCTGTAATAATTGAGACATATAATTTTGTATAATTACGTAAGACTTTTTTATTATCTCTAATTAGCTATTAAATGTATAGAAGTCTCATTTTTTATAAAAGATGATTATTATTAATTCATATAAATAACTTTCATTTTTCATAAAATACAATTATTATTAATTCATATATTTTCTATTTACTTATATCTAAAATTTTATTTATCACTTATCATATTAATAAAATTTTATTCTTCTCTCTCTCTCTCTCTCTCTCTCTCTCTCTCTCTCTCTCTCTCTCTCTCTCTCTCTCTCTCTCTCTCTCTCTCTCTGTGAGACCTCGTTCCCTTACTGTTCCTCTCTAATTTGGATTTTCCTCCCAGGATCGTCCAGGACGATAGTGAGATCGTCCAGGACGATAGTGAGATCGTCCAGGACGATAGTGAGATCGTCCAGGCCGATCTGCATTGTAGAAAATATCGTCCTGAGATTAGTCCTGGGAACCGTCCAGGACGATCATTTTGGTCTGATCGTCCCGGGACGATCTGGCGATCGGCCGGGCCGATCTGCTTTATGATATAAGAAAAACAGATATTTTGAGGAGAGAGAAAGAGAAAGGGAAAAGAGGAAAAGCTTGGTTTTGGAGGCCGCGGAGCGCTTTTCGTCCGACGCCGTTGTTGGAGAAAGTGAAGATCTCGTGGTAAGGACTCCGAATCCTATTTCTATTTTCAAAGATATTGAGTTTTGACCGAGTTGTGATCTGTTTTGTATTTTCGTAGTCGAATTTTGGACATGATTTTGATTTGACACAACTTTCACCGCACAACTTTTGGTATGTTATAGATATGACTATTGTACACGATTTGAGTATTTTCTGCGACGATTTTACCGGTCGGAATTGATTCTACGCGATTTTAATTGAATAGAAAAATATCAGGACTTGATTTGATTTGGATTTATAGAATAATAGTCTTGTATTGATGTTGTGGATCTTCTACTGTAATTTGGAGAAATTTAGAATTTGTGCTTTTTTGCAGGATTTTTGTGTAAATTTGACTGACTGCCGTTACTCTGCCTGATTTTCGTATGATTTCTGAATTTTCTGGAATTGATAGATTGAATTGATATGCGTATGTCTATTGATCTGATTGTTCTAGATTGCTTTAATATTTCTTATTGCATTGACTATTGATTGAATTGATTGTTACTGAAAGACAAGTGGGAACCTGGTTGAACGTTGGTTGGAGATAGATATTGACCTGTACAGGATGGTGGGCCGACGGGCTTTCCTTTAAACATCGATTATGGATTTCTACAACAGCACTATAGATGGGAGTCATAAGGAGTTTTATATGCCGACGGGCGGCCGACGGGCAAAAAGAGTGACGACTCTTATTGATTGAAACCAACGTACGGATATCTACAACAGCAATATGGATTCTACAACAGCACTATGGATTTCTACAACAGCACTATTGATCATAGCTAGTGTTTGTGCTTGTCTAGTAAGACCATTGTATGGAATTGCATGTGTACGACATTGCATTGCATTGATTTATTGATTTCTGATTAATTTATTGATCTTGGTGGATTTATTGAATTGATTTATTGAACGGATTTATTGATTTTATTGATTGATTATTGATCATTGATACTATTGATTTTTTTGCGTTGTATTGACTTGCTACAATTAATTTATCGTATTGCTTTTCTGATTGATTTTATCGATTTGATTTATGGATTATGGATTATGGATATGGATTGTATTAATTCATAGATACCGGCACCGACATTGATATGAATTCTGCGTATTGATTCATAGATATTGACATAGATTATATCGATTAATAGATACCGACATCGACATTGATATAGATTATGATATTGACATATGGATACTATTGATACGACAGATCCTGACATGCTATTGATACACTGATACATTGATTCGTCGTACCGATTATTGATTGATTGATTGAATGGATTGTTGCCGTATGGATTTGATTTATCGTAGAATAGATTTCTTTATGGAGCTGATTGTATTGATTTCAATTGACCTGATGATTTCGTTGTACGGATTTGTTTTAAATGCTTATTGATTTGATTCGATTGTTATATGGATTTCCCTGCTGATAGATATAATTGACTGGAAAGTGCTCTATTGATTGAGATGATTTTCCTATTGTAGCATCGTACGTCGTCATTATTAAACCGTCCTCGCTGCCGTAGTGTCATTGAATACTGTACATTGATATCGAGTGAATTGTATTGAATAATTGGATTGACTGATTTGCAAGAATGATATAGATACAACGAATCGACTAGACGACACGATTGATTGAACTGATAGTATTGATTGATAGACACTGCTACGATGGATAGATATTGACTGGAAGCACTTACTGATTTGATTGCTGGGGTGTATTGATTTATCGATGCTTTTACCGCTGTATTGATTATTGACTATTGTTGGATCTGATTTGATTTCCGTATCTGCATAGATTCATTGATCATAGCCTATTGATTGATTTGATTTGATTGACCTGCATATTGTTTTCAGTGTCGTGCTTTGATTTCAGTTTTAGGCTTTGGTGACCTGCTGGGCTTGTAAGCTCATTATATGTGGTTAATATTTCAGGTGCAGAGCCTCCCGCGTGATGTTTCTTCGGTTGCTGTAGCTTTGTTTTATAGCTGTGGTAGACTTCTATTTTGTAGCCGTTTGGCTATTGTATATGACCTTTTGGACGCTTATGTTGATATGTGAATTACTGTTGTTGCTGTATTTCTTTCCTGTAATGCAATTATCTCTGGATGACTGTATGGATACGATCGAGAAAAAGAAAAGTAAAAGATATGGAAAAAGAAATGATAGAAGAATCCTTTCACTATTGATATCTGGGGCATCACACTCTATATATATATATATATATATATATATATATATATATATATATATATATATGTGTGTGTGTGTGTGTGTGTGTGTGTGTGTGTGTGTTAAGAAACATTTTAAAATGAAAGGAAAATCATAATCTAATTAGATTTAATTCTAATATAATTTTGGGATTTTTACTTGCATAACACTTGAAACTATCTTATTTACACATCTAACACTCTAACTTTCATATTTACTATTCAGCCACCCAAAACATTAATAGATAACCTAAAATACCACTCTCGTTACCTCCGTCTACCCGAGCGTGTCATTTGCGCGGGAATCGTCCCGATCCTCCTCGTCGATTTCTCCATGCCCACGCCGTCTCCGCTCTCCAAGCATTCCTTCGATTTCTGCACGTCGTCTCCGCTCATCGTTTGATTTGTGAAGGCCGACGCCGGTCATTCTCAAGCAACTTTCTCCGGTAATCATTCGATTTCTACGAGAGCTCTTCTCCACGCAAGTTATTTAAACAAGAGATTTCAGAACTGACGAACTGGATACTTCAATGATTCAATCCTTGCGTTGTCCTTAGTTTTCTGGAATTGAGATTGTGCCATAATATGGAAACGCAAGTTATTTAAATCTCTTGTTTCCCTTAAATAAAATCTCACGGTTCTGGTACAGAACTTGTGCCATAATTTCTTATTTCTATTGTCACATTCAAATATTTATGCTCTAATAGTTTGTTACAGAACTTATTATTTAAATCTCAAGTTACCAAAATAAAATATCACTAAACCGAAATAGAACTTAATTAATTTTAAATTTACTAATCAGTGTTTTTATAGATATGGACTGCAATGATTTGTGCTCTGTTGTCTTCAAATATGGAGGATATTGGAATACGGTGAAAGGACAAAGCAGGATAAAATATGTTGGTGGAAGTCAGAAAACTTTGAAATTTAAGAGAGGTGATATTAATTTGTTTTTGTTGAAAGAACGTACTGAAGCACTTTGCACATGGATTCGGGGTCATGCATACGAACTGCATTATCATGTTAATGGAACATCGCCAAAAATATACATGCCGATTTTGAATGATAACGACGTAATGGAAATGCTTACAAGTTCATGTGATAGCAATAGAATAGAGGTGGTGATTGTAGTTAAAGATCATGAAGAATATATGGGTTTTATAGATAACACTCAGTGCAGTGATATGCAGAACTTTAGTGTGAATATAAGGTCAAACAATGACATAATAGTTGATGGCTTGTGTGAAGGTTCCTTTTCAGCTCAAGTAGAAGAGAACAATTCCTTATGTGTTGGTTCGCGTTTTGAAGATGCATCAAGTTTCAAACAAGCTATTCGAACCAATGCAATTTTACAGAATTATGCTATCAAAATTAAAGCAAGTGACAAATCTAGAGTTATTGCTATATGCACACATAGAGGTTGTCCATGGAGAATACGTGCCTCAGTTTGTTCAGATGGTATTTCATTTGAAGTTAGAAAAATAAATTCAACACATTTATGCCCAGGGGTTAACAGAGCGGGGAACAAGCAAGCTAGTACAAGCTGGATTGCTCATGAAATCAAGGACCTTGTGAAAAGAAACCCTGATATTGCACCAAAGGATATTAGTAATAACTTGGAGACAAGTTTTGGTTTATGTTTACCATACATGAAAATATGGCGGTCAAGGGAATTAGCTAGAGACCAAATGTTTGGTTCAATAGATGAGAACTACAATTGGGTGCCAGCACTAAGGTTGGAATTAATGAATAGGAATCCTGGCTCACATATAATATTTGAATGTGACAATAGAAATAATTCATTCAAGAGGTTCTTTGTAAGTTTCAAGGTTTGCATTGATGGATTCCTAGCCGGCTGCAGATTTTTAATTGGCATTGATGCTTGTCATCTCAAATCTAAATATTTGGGTGTATTGCTTTCTGCAAATTGTTTGGATGGGAACAATGGTCTCTTCACTATTGCATTCGCCGTTGCGGAGTCCGAATCAAAGAAAAGTTGGGAGTGGTTTATGATTAATTTGGCCACAGCATTTAATGTTGACATAGAGCATGTAGCATTCATATCCGATATAGAGAAAGGGCTTGGAGAAGCAATTAAGCTAGTATTCCCTAATGCCGAGCACAGAGTATGTATGAGGCACCTTTGGAAAAATATAAAAAAGCATTTTCGTTGTGATGATGGTCAAATTTTACAGAAGTTGGTTTGGTCTGCTGCAAATTGCTACAACATACATGAGTTTGATGCAAAGTTAGAACAATTATTGCTCATTAGCCCACAAGTCCATTCATACCTAACATCTTTAACATGCAAGTGGTCTAAAGCTACTTTCTCAAAGGCTATTAAAAATCACTACAACACAAATAACATGGCTGAATCCTTCAATTCCTGGATAGAGGAGGCAAGGAGCAAGCCGGTTGTTGATTTGATCGACATTATAAGAGGTATGTTGATGGAACAACGTTCTCAGCGGAAGTTAAATTCTAATTCTTGGAAGAACCCTCTTGTTCCATGTGTGGAGGAGTATATTAGAGATGTAACAACTAGAAAAGAGCATTTTATTATACGTCGGTTTACTCCAACAAAAGCTGAAGTCGAAGGAATAAAGGATCGTCACGAAGTCGACATAGAGAGTCATATGTGTACTTGTGGATTTTGGCAGTTATCTGGGCTTCCTTGTGTGCATGCTGCGGCATTTGTAGGAATGAGTCATCAAAATTTGTGGCACACATACATAGACGAACACTATTACAGCTACATGTTTGTTCTCTAATTGACTATAATTATTGTAAACCTTAATTATAAATAGTAATAAATTTTGCAGGTACAGAATGGCATATGAAGGAGCTATCTCAACACTTCCAGGGAAGGAACAATGGTCCATACCTATTGATTCCATATTCGTTTCTCCGCCAATATCAATTAGACCTCGTGGCAGACCGAAGAAGAGAAGAATAAAAAATTTCCTAGAAGGAGCAAAGAAATCAAAAACTAACCATAAATGTGGTAGATGTAATTCATGGGGTCACCATAGAAGTACTTGCAAGGAACCTTTAAGTTTGGATGACGAGAATGTTCGGCCTGTTTTCTTTGGACATACAAATAGTCAAACAGATGCCACTTAATTTGGACTCAGTCTAATATATGCCATAACATCAAAACCTGTTACTATTTTTGTGTTGGTGTTACCAAATTTTGATTAAATTTTGGACATAGAATTAGTCAAGCAGAACATATTTTCTTGTTACTATTTATGTTTAAATTTTGCTGTAAAAGATTTTGATGTAAGGGATTTTGCTGTAACAGATTTTGATGTAAGGAATTTTACAATGAATTTTGCTGCATGAATTTTCTGCATTAAACAAAATCCGAATTTTGCTGCAATGGAGAAGTAAACACCTTTAGCCGATTTTGCTGCAACGGACTGAATTTTACTAAATCTGTAGCAGATTTTGCTGCAACGGACTGAATTTTACAAAACCTGTAGCAGATTTTGCATCAACGGACAGAATTTTACTAAACCTGTAGCAGATATTGCATCTCGGAATTCCAAAGCTTATACAAACCGAAAGATATACCAAGAGCAATATTGAGTAAACACTGATGTAGAAGCTAATTTATATTACATTTCATAGTCATAGTTACATCCTAAAGATTGAGTCCTAACCAACAATCAACAATTACAAAATCAGCTGCTAAACAAATTTTTCATAGCGATAGCAACAACTAAACTTAGGATTATAACCAATAGTTTTTTTATCTTCAAAATTTCATCTCTCAATGACAATATATGTGATAGACTTGTTTTGGCAAGTTCTTCAGCACATCGCAAGTCTGAATCATACGGAAAATCATTTACTTCATCACACCAACGGAAGAAGTTGCAATCGTCTTCTGATCGGTTCCGGGAGCATCTGTAGAATTTTCTTCCTTCACTATGCGACTTGTGTGACGTGTATACTACACATTG
The DNA here is from genome assembly GCA_022539455.1 of Dendrobium nobile. Classification (NCBI taxonomy): domain Eukaryota; kingdom Viridiplantae; phylum Streptophyta; class Magnoliopsida; order Asparagales; family Orchidaceae; genus Dendrobium; species Dendrobium nobile. The sequence continues at coordinate 39,535,454 of CM039727.1, forward strand.
CATATTGCAATGACAATAAATTCGGTTGCTTGTGTTTCTAATCGGCATCGCTGAAGAGCTGGAACTCATTTTTTCTGACATAAAAAATAAAATTTGTAAGAAGTGGAATAAACCAGTAAGAAGATCAAACTCTGACCAGCAAATCGGTAAGAAATTTTCAAACAGCAAATTTTCTACCAGCAAATCTGTAAGGAATTTTGGAAATTAAATTTGTAACTTTACTTGCAAGAAATTTTGAACCAGCAAATCTGTAGGAAGTGGAAGATTTTGGATCGGTAAGAAATTTCAGAAAAAACAACTCAAACAGAACTCAAAGATTTTGAAAACCTGACAGAAATTTTCAAAAAAAAAACTTAAGGGAAGCAGAGACGACCGAGCGGAAAATTTCTTCAGATGCAATGGAGAAGATTTCTTACAGATTTGAGCAGAGGAAAGCCAACGCCTGCGAAAGCGTTCGAGCGGCGACCGAGCGGCGAACGAGCGGCGATCGTGCTGCGAACGAGAGGCGAACGAGAGGCGAACGAGCGGCGAACGAGCGGTGACTGAGCGACAAACGAGCTGCCCGGTATGTTTCCCTCGCGCGACTTGAGGCAAGCGAAAAAAATTTTGACTCTTTTTTAGACGGAGACCTAACAGAGTGTTAGAATAGAAATAAGTATGAGAAATAGGTGGTATATAAGTAAATATATTATTTTAGGTGTTTGATATGTATTTTCAGTACTTTCAAGTGTTATGTATGTAAAAATCCCTATAATTTTTTATCAAGATATTTTTTAATTTATTAATGTAAATTTTCATTTAAAAACATCAGATGCATCTGGTGTCCACATAGAATAATAATAATTTAAGATCACAGGATAATCTAATTGATCTTATAGCTCATCATGGCTCTGGTAATGAGACAACAAATGGAATTATTATAATGTATTTTAACCTTCCAGATGAGACGGCAAACAAAACTATTTTTATTTAGCCCCCCCCCCCCCCCCCCCCCCCCCCCCCCCCCCCGCGAATAAAATTTCTAGCTCCACAACTGTGTTCAACCTTGGTTAACCAAGTCAACCTAGGTTCATTATATGAAGTTATTAAACCCTAAAACTACATATCATGCAATTGAGCTTTTCCATTACATGGAACCTACTCCAATGTGTTCAATACATCACTTGGAATGGTTTGAACATAACCCTATCCCATTGGTTGACCTAATTGACTAAGTCAACCTAGGTTGACCAAATGCACCCTTAAGGATTTTAACATATATTTCACACATATAAACCTTGCCAAGTATTGGAATCACCACCAATAAACTCAAAACTTTATTTGGAATGTAATGGATCTAACCCCAACCTTTGGGTCAACTTGGTTGACCAAGTCAACCAAGGTTGACCAAGCTTGTATACATTAAAATTCTTTGCATATTCACTGACCAAAGCTTGATTAAGCTCATTCAAACCTATAAGGCTATTTATATGATCCCTGGAAACTAGCCTTAGGCTCACTTGTGTTAGCCACTTGGTTTGTCCCAAGTGGTCAAAATAGCCATGCATTGAGCCAAATCCACGCATAGACTAAACCAATCCAAATAAATATTACCATTGTATTTCTCATGGTCTATTACATCTACCTTGGTCAGCTTAGCCGTTGGGCTGACCTTAGTCAACACTTTGAGCCAGCTTAAGGTCACCCAAAGAACCTAAATCCACATACCTTGCATAACCCGATCTACCTAAGCCCAGTTGGCACCTCTATTGAACTCAAGAACATTCCAGGAGGCCTGCCACCTAAGCTGCTAGCCTGGCTTGATTGAATCCAGTTGTAATCTGGAGAATCATCAGTATGTGACCCATGGGTCAAACTAGCTCATACAATCAAAGCCAACCCAAACCCTAAACCTTTGAAAAATCATCCCTGGGTACGATGTCATGACCTGTCTAACACGACCCAATAGTCTGAGAGGGTATGAATCAAGTCAAAAGCTCATCTCTGTTCAAATCTGAAACCTATAAATAGCCCAAAAATTCTCTGAACAAGGGTTTGGATATCCATTTCATTTAACTTCATGAGTGCAAGAGCTCCGTTTCCCTTGCTTCTCAGTTGCCTGTGTGAGGTCTTTTGTAGACTTCGAGTGAGTTCTGGCGATGTGTTCGATTGTGAAAGTGCGTCCTCTGATCCATTTCTCCTCAAGCCAAGGCCTCTTAAGAAGAAAGCGTCTAGGGATTTAGTTGATCACGCTTATGCTTAGGCTAAGGCAATTAGAGCTCTATATCAAGTATTCTTCTGTTTATAATCCCTAGCCTAAGAGGGTCTGAGCAAGTGTGAACAAAACATTCAATCCACACGAAGTTTCCATTGGATTGAATATTCTTGGTTCATTGATGCTCTATGTGAAATTTTATCCCATTTGATCTAGTCAGTCTTCAAGATCAAGCTGGAATTTGCATATAATTTGACTTTTAACATGACACAATGGAGAAAAAGAATTCATATAACATATCTCACGTAGTGTGACAAAGACTTGATGTTGTTGTTATTAATTCACAATAATAACTATAATTAATGATTTTCACTAGTGCCCAAAAAATTACAAAAAAAAAAATCATGTAAGTAAAATATTACAATCAAAATACTATGATGAAGTCAATAAAAAGAATGGGAGGTTGAAGATGAAATCTCAAATGAAGATCTTGATTCCATCGTATCGACTCAGTTCGATTGTCCCACGGTTTTGAAGCTTTAAACCTTAGCCGTCCGATCTTGATCTAACGATTCGGATCAAAACTGCGTGGATTATCATTAGTGCGCCAATCATTAGCTACCCTACATAGCGCACCGCAAGAAAAGGGTGAGCTGAGTAGATAAATATGGATTAATTTCAATAGAAAATCAGAAAACCTTTGAAAATTCATCTCTCCTCTTTCACTAGTCTAATTTTCATGTTTTTAGGCTCTATGGATTCAGCTTGAGGTACTATCAAACCCCATGTTCTTGAGTCATTGTTTATAATTCATTAATCATAATGCTAGAAATGCCCCCTGAGGCATTTCTTGAGGAGTTATTTATAAAATGTAATTCACCATGGGACCAAATTGAAGGGGACATTTTTTAAACTTCATGGACCTTTTATGCAATCTTATGAAAGTCATTATATTTTAATAGCAGTTGACAATGTCTCCAAATTGATTGAAGCAGTGACAACCCTTTAAATGGATGCTCATATAGTTATTAAATTTCTAAACAAAAAAAAAAAAAAATCTAGATTTAGAACACTTAATGTTATTATTAGTGATGAGGAAGTCATTTTTTTTAAATATGCATTAAACATAGAGTTGCAACTATTTATCATCCTTAAACTAGTGGCTAGGCTAAAATAAGTAATATGGAGATTCAGAAAATCTTAGAATAAGTTCAAATAGGAAGAATTGGACTTTAAAATTAGATGACTTATTTTGGACTTACATGATTGCATTTAAGACACATATTGGAATGTCTCCCTAAATATTGATCTTTGGAAATGTTGTCATACACCATTGAAATTAGAGCATAAAGCATTTTGAGCAATGAAAGAATTGAATTACCATCTTATGGATGCTGAGGAGAAAATATTAATTAAGGAGGATTTTTAAAAGGAGCAATTTTACTGCTAGAATAAGTAAAAGGAGAATTGTTTGGAAAACTTTTAAAAAGGAGCAAATACACGGAAGAGTTCGACGCATTTAAAAATCGCCAAAGAGTTCAGCGCATTATTAATACGCCAAACAAATGGGCGTATTGTTAGAGAGAGAAAATGAGAGGGAGGGGAGAGAACGGCTGAGAGCGGAGAGAGAGGGAAAGCAGAATGTAGGGGTGTCAATTTTTGACACGACCCGAAACCCGACCTAAACCCGACCCTAAAAAAAATCCGGGTTAGGGTCAACCCGGACCCAAAACGTGTCGGGTTCGGGTTCAACAAATCAACCTGTTTTAAAAATCGGGTCGGGTTCGGGTTGACCCAGCAACCCAAAATTGACCCGAAATTAACATGAAAACTCGTATTTGACCCGAAAACCTGAGATTGATCTGTGTTTGACCCAAAAATCGATGATTGACTCGATTTTTGACCCCACAACTAACAATTTTGTGTCAATCACGGGTCATTCGTGTCGGTTCGAGTTGACCTGACCCGATTCGGGGCGGGTTTTGGTTTGAAAACCTGACCCATTTTTAAAAAATGGGTCGGGTTCGGGTTGACCCGAATAATGTCGGGTCAGTTCCGGGTTCGACCCGATCCCAACTCGTTGACCCGAGTTGACACCCCTAGCGGAATGTTGATTGGGGGGAGAGAGAGATACATGTTACAGGGGAGAGAAAGTCGAGAGAGTCTTGATAATTAAATATTAAAAATTAAAATAACAGTTTAAATAATATTTATTTTAACTATCATTTTAATTGTTATGTAAATAATAATTAAAAATTTAAAAATAGTTAAAATAATATTTAAATATTAATAATTATTTTAAATATATATTTAATATAAAACTAAAAAATAAATTTTTAGATATTTATAATATTACATAAATAATTTAGATATTTAATAATAAATTATTTTATTTAAAAATAATTATGCTTTTTTTATTTAAATATAATATTTTTATTATATTTTTTTCTTAAATATAATATAATTATTTATACTTCAAAATTATTTTTTAAAGAAAATAATCATAAGAATTTAACATTATTCTGAATTTTTTAAATCTAATTTATTAAAAGATAAATAATTAATTAATTAAGCTTTTTATAAATTATTATATTTAATTAAAACTTATAAATATTTTATTAAGGTTTAGGCGAGGATGAGACCCGTAGCTCTTCCATAAATTAGATTATATTTTTTAATAAATTTAATTAATTTAATTATTTATCTTTTAATACATTAGATTTTTAAAAATAAAAATAATTTTAAATTCTAGAAATATTTTCTTAAAAATAATTTTAAAGTATAAGTAATTATATTATATTTAAAGAAAAATATTATATTTAAACTAGGGGTGTCAATTCGGGTTAACGGATCGGGTTCGGGTCGAACCCGGAACTGACCCGATGCTATTTGACACGACTCGAACCCGACCCATTTTTGCAAACGGGTCAGAAAATGTAACCCGGACCCGGCCCATCGGGTTGCCGGGTTGGCACGACTTGACATGAAAATGGGATGCATAGTGCGGAGGTAGGCGCGTGTGGGAAGTCTGGGGACTGCAACCTTGTGCCGCGTGGATTTTGCGTCGGCGTCGCGCATGGGGACTGCGAAGCAGCTGAGGCGCGCGTGCCCGCATTGGGACTGGCGGACTACGGAGGTGCCACGGGCCGCACCTGGGGACTGCTGAGGCTCATCGCGTGGCCCTGGGGACTGGGGGACTGGCGGACTGCGGAGGTGGGGGCTTGGCCACGTGGGGAGCTGGTTCCCCTGGGCGTTGGGAGTCCAAAGGTGGGCTCGTGCGGTCGTGCCGGACTGCGGTAAGCAGGCTAGGGCGGAACCGCGGAAGCAAGAAGCCTGCTAGGCTGGGCTGACGGACCCGCCCTCAAAGTTTCTCTCTCCTACCTCTCATTTTCTCTCTCTAACGAATACGCACATTTGTTCGGCTCATTAATAATGCGCTCAACTCTTTCAATTTTAAATGCGTCAAACTCTTCCGTGTATTTGCTCCTTATTAATTTTTTGCCAAGCGAGGCTCCTTCTGCTTATTCTGGGTATAAAATTGCTCATTTTTAAAAATCGCCCAAAGTTTAAAACAGCTGATTGAGTTAGAGGAATTTAAAAATAAATATTATGTAAATGCTAAACTATATAAGGAACAAATTAATAAGTGGCATGATCATAAGTTTATTATCAGTGAATTTGAGCATGGTTAAAAAGTTCTTCTACATAATTCAAAAATGAAATTATTTTGAGAAAAATTGAAGTCCAAGTGATCGTGATCATTCACTGTTGTAAAACTGATCATAAAACTTTTCAAATTTTTGTAGTCCACGGATAAAGATTGAAACCCTATTTAGGGGCAAATTATTACGTCCGGTCACCGGATTCTTCCGGACATCAATCCAGACGCACCACATCATCAAAATGCACCGGGATCTATTGTATTCAGGTAACGTGGCGCGTCTGAATTGGGTGTCTAGACGTCCGGTCAACGTCCAGTGACCGGACGTAATAATTCGCCCTATTTAGGAGGCGACGATGCTCATCTTAGAAGTCTATAAATTATATATATTTATTAGATATAACAAATAACAAATTTTTATTAAAAAAATTCTAATCTAATTAGTGTTTGCTTAAGAAACGCTAATTAGATTATATGTATCAATGCTTCCTTCCTTCCAAGTGAGTTCTATTCCAGTTTCTTCTTCATGCACGGTTTTCTTCCGCCGGCGACCAAGTCATTTCGTGATCAACTTTTCTACTCGGAAGATTTGGTGATCCATCACATCAGCTGAGTTTAATGAATAAAAAAATGGTGAATTGGTAATGTCTGCACGATTCCCCAATCCAATCCTATAAGGCAAAGTTCGCAGCCATGGAGCTCCGCATCTCATTCCTTCCGAGTTGAGCTGACAATAATGTCTATCAGATCAAAAAAATCCCAAATCAGCCGAGAGAAATTCCCATCGGAAGAATCCCAAATCCTTACGGATGACAAAAACCCGCCTTCTTACTCTCCGTCTCCTCGATCCACCACCGCGCTCTCCCAAACCCTAGCCATCACCGCCAATCTCGCTAACCTCCTTCCCACTGGCACCCTCCTCGCCTTCCAACTCCTCGTCCCATCGTTCACCAACAATGGCTCCTGCGACTCCGCCACTCGCTTAATGACTCTCGTCCTCCTCGTCCTCCTCGGATCCTCCGCTTTCCTCGCCTGCTTCACCGACAGCTTGCAACTCTCGGACGAGCGGGTGGTCTACGGCCTGGCGACGCCGGGCGGCATGTGGATCTTCGATCCGCCGCCGGATCTAACGGCCCTGCCGGATCTGTCAAAGTACAAGGTACGGATCATAGATTGCTTGCACGGGGTGCTATCAATTCTGGTTTTTGTGGCGGTGGCTCTGCGAGACAAGAACGTGGTGCAGTGCTTTTGCCCGTCGCCGGAAAGCAAGACGAAGGAGGTTTTGGACATACTTCCTCTTGGAATTGGAGTGATTTGCAGCATGCTTTTTGTGGTTTTTCCGACGACTAGGCATGGGATTGGGTACCCCGTTAGTAAGGGAAGGTGAAGGTTTTAAGAGATCTGTAAAAATTATGACCTGCATATTTCGATCACGCGAAGACATAATTTAAATTCCGGACGAAAAATTAGATCTGATTCTAACTTTTTAATCAATTGTTTGATTGAATATGAAGTAATTAAGTTCTTAGCGGGCTTTATGAGATGAAATCTTGCCTCTTCTTTTGCAGTTTTTATTAGGTCCGGTGTAAGGACGTAGAGGAACATCCGGTCAGAGGCAAAATCCCGCCAAAAAACTCGGTATTTGCTCGGTATTGCTAGGTATTATTTGATAATAATGAGGAATACCGCTCTGTGAAGACCAATATCGAGTTATACCGAGCTATACCGAGCAATACCGAGTTGTGCCGAGTTTTTGCTAGGAAAAACTCGGTACAACTTTTGTATAACTCGGTATTGCTCGGTATAGCTCGGTATAACTCGGTATTGGGTCTTCACGTGATGGTATTCCTCGTTATTGTTTGGTATTGCTCGATATTTGCTCGGTATTTCTCGTTTTTTGGAAGGATTTGGCCTCTGACCGTACGTTCCTCTACATCCCGTCGGAGAACGTAATAATTGTTCCTTCTTTTGGGCGAATTATTGTGTCCGGTCACCGGATGTCCGGACTTCCAATCCGGTAACGTCATGTCACCCAAATACACGGGATCACGGTGCATTTTGGTGATGTGGCGACACCGGATTGGTGTCCGAACGAATCCGGACACCCGACGCAATAATTTGCCCTTCTTTTGTTATTTTGGTGGAAAATTTTGTGTAGGATATTTTTATTATTATTAAATAAATATAATATGTAAATAATTGGTATTTTAGTATTATATTTATGTATAGAATTATTTATGATATTTAATAAATATTTTTAAAATTAGGATGTTTATTTTGAAATTTGATATATCATCAAAAAATTATGTTGATCGGGCACGAATTTTGAGGAAAATTAAGTTGGAAACTTAAAAAATTAAAATTGAGATCAACTATGATTTTAGCAAACTTACAGTCACAATGAACGTCTCGAATATACGAACCCAACAACACCGAATTTGACTCCATTCGAGCCCAAATGAGTCCAAATTAAAGACCCAAAGCGTATTTGGAAGGCTCGATCCATAATTTTGATTACCAAACAGTTTCCAAACATGATATGCTTATAGTCGAATCGAGCAGCTCGACGAGGCGAATCCAATGAGCCCAAGATAGACAAATTATGATATCATTAAGACATTCAAATGTCCAATAAACGCACCATGATTAAGGGATTCAACATCGGTTGTCCATTCAAACAACTCTTAACTCCCAATTTACCCTTGATCTAGCTCCTATTTATTGGACATGCAACTCTCAAAAAATTATAAATTGACCCATTATTTTTCATATAGGGGAGGAGGAAGAGGGGACCTCAAGCAAGAAGAGAAGGAAGAGTTCTCTTGCCGCCACTCTTCCTCGACCACCGCTAAACTTCAGCTCGACCACCGACAATTGTCAGACTTTCGCCTGGCTACCGACGGATGTTGAATTTTTGCTCGGCCACTAACTGACGTTGTAATTCTTCCCGGCAACCAATTGATGCCGGACTTTGGCCCATCGTCGGATTTCTATCCGATGTCGGAATTTCATTCGTCGTCGGACTTCCGCCCATCGTCGGATTTCTACCCGACGTCGGACTTATGCCTGTGGCCTGACTTTCCTCGAACTTCTGCCCAACACCAAACTTTTGATTGTCATCGCACATTTTTCAAACTTCTACCCGACGCCAGACTTCCGCCCATCGCCGGATTTCTACCCGATGCAGGACGTTCGCCCATCGCCGAACTTCTGCCAGTCGCTAGACTTCCGCCCGTTGCCAAACTTTCGTCAAGTTTCTATCCGACGCTAGACATCCACCCATCCCTGGATTTCTACCCGACAACGAATTTTCGTCAGACTTCTACCCAACGCTGGACTTCCACCTATCATTGGATTTCTATTCGATACCAGACTTCCACCCATCATTGGACATCCGACCTTCATCACCAGCTAACTATAGTCCTTCCGACCTTCATCACCACATAATTATCTTTTCTGACCACTGTCGTCCGCCGACTACTTTCCCTCTAACCACCGTCACCAGACTACAGTCTTTCCAACCTCTATGATTCTACCGACCAAACAAACATATCAATGGTGATTCTTTCAAGTCCTATAATGTAATGCAATGTATATGATGTATACTTATTACATCAAGCTAAGGCCTTCCCCCAAGCCCTAAGGAAAGGCCTCAGGTGTAATCGACTGCAAATAATAGTAGATTCATTCAAACTGGCCCAGCCCCTATAGTTTTTCCCTTTTTCAAGGTTTTAACATAAAAATTTTGGTGTCTCTTATGAATGTTAATATTCCAGGACACAGCAGGATTAATGTTATATTAATTCTTCATATTTAATAATAACCTTGAATAAAATTTAATAGTTTATAAACTTGTTCTGATCGAAATTATATAAAAATAATTTATACAAAATTTTCTCTTTTATTTTAAAAAATTAAAAAGTTTGATATTTATCTTTGTTGCGTCTTGGAGTATTCACGACGATAGAGAAAATAAAGTTTAGCGTCTTAGCGTTGCACAAAAATCTAGCACACAATCAGATAAGAGAGAGGATGTTGCATTTATAGGAGACACCAAAATTTTTATGTGAAAACCTCCTGAAAAAAGGGGGAAAAACCATGGGGCCTAGCCCAGTTTGAATGGATCCACTAGTATTGCAGTTGATTACAAATGAGACCCTTCTTTAGGGGAAGGTCTTAACTTGATGTACATCTTATAGAGTATATTACATGATGAGAATACTAAGAATCACTGCTGATGTATTTGTTTGGTCTGAAAGACTGTAGTCGGTGGGCGACGTAAGTCAGAAGGACCGTAGTCGCCGGGCGACGGAGGTCGGAAGGACTGTAGTCGATGGGCGACGTAAGTCAAAAGGACAGTAGTCGGCAGGCGACGGAGGTCGAAAGGACTATAGTCGGTGGGCGATGTAACTCAGAATGACTGTAGTCGGCGGCCGACAGAGGTCGGAAGGACTGTAGTCGGTGGGCGACATAAGTCAGAAGAAATGTTAGTCGGCGGGCGACGAAGGTCAGAAGGACTGTAGTCGGTGGATGACATAAGTCATAATGACCGTGTCAGGTAGAAGTCCAGCAATGGACAAAAATCTAGCATCAAATAAATGTCTGGCGAAAATTTGACGACAAACAGAAGCCCAATGTGGGGTAGAAATATGGCGACGAGCGGAGGTCCGGCGTCGGGTAGAAGTTCGACGTCAGTTGGTGGCCGGGGAGAATTCCGGCGTTAGATGGTATTCGGGCAAAACTCCAGAGTCTCCTAGATATGGGACAGAATTTCGGCATCGCGTCACTTGGAAGTCAGGCGGAATTCCGTCATCACTTGGAAGTCGGACGGAATTCCAGCGGTGGTCGAGGAAGAGTTTCTTCCCTCCTATCATTCTATTCTTCTTCTCTTCTTCTTCTTCTTCTTCTTGCTTGACGTCCCCCCTCAAGAGAAATCAGGGGTCTATTCATAGATTTTTGGAGTGGCATGACCCGTAAATAGGTGAGAGATCAGGGGTAACTGGGGAGTGGTTTGATGGACGGCCGATATTGAATTCCTTCATCATGTACTGTTTGTCAGACATTTGAAGGTCTTAATGATGTCGGAATTCAGTGATCTTGGGCTCGTTGGAGTCGACTCATCGAGCCGCTCGAGTTGACTATAAGCATGTTATGTTTGAAAACTGTTTGATAACCCAAATTGTGGTTTGAACTTTCCAATAGCGCTTCGGGTCCTTGATTTGGACCCATTTGGCTCGGATTGAGTTGAATTTGATGTCATTGGGTTCTTATTTCCGAGACGATCAGTTCAACTATAAGTTTGTTGAAATCGGAGTTTAGATGATCCCAAATTTAATTTTTGAAGTTTCCAAATTGATTTTTGCCTCAAGATTCGTGTCCGGTCAAGATAATTTGTTGATGATATATCAATCTTAATTAAAGTTTTTATTAGGATAATTTGATTCAATTTTATTTTGATTTTTTGTGCAAGGATAGAGATTATTTAGTGGTCTTTTTTAATTTTATGAATTGTTTAGGGTGGCTATAATTACTTATAAATTTATTTGTAGAGTATTCGTGATTAGTCTTTTTTTTTAAGTTTATCATGATATTATCATTTTTTTTTCTTTTGAAACAAGTTCCATCATAATTTTCTTATATTTACTATTTAGTATATTTTAATATATATGGTTATAAGAAATAGTTTTTTATCATAAAATTTTTTTAAAAAGTAAATTAAAAAAATAGCCAGATAGAGCATGGAGCAGGGATAATTTTCTAGTCCCACGTAAATTTTAAATTTGACAACTCTATTATTTTGAATCAAAATAAGTGAAAATAAAACTATTCTTTTTTTAAAAATAGTGTATTTACTATGAATGATGAAATTGGAGGTGTAAGTGACTCATGAGTTATCACGGGCTCTACTCGATAAGCAGCTCATGAGTCAAACTCAATGAATATAAAGGCCTGCGATCATTTTGTCATACGAGATAGTGCGATCGTATTTTTTACATTCTGTTTCCCGTAAGCAGAATCCTTTCGGAGACCCACAATAGGGTAAAATCATTTCAGCTGGTTAGGGCCCTAAGATTTTTCTCCTTTTCAGGTTTTCAACCAAAAAAATTTATTATCATCCATGAATTTTTAATTTATTTATTTATGTATTGGATCCTCGTGTAAATCTAAGACACATAGCTCTCTCTGTCACCACAATTTTTTTTGCCCGCAATAATAGGCTGTTGAATGTAAGATAAATCCACCATTGTAAGTCATACATGCACCTGTTCAATGGTTAATTAGCATAATAAGCACAAGAATGGAGCCTCATACTCAAACAATCATCATTCCAAAAACAAATATCTACATCTTTCTAACCCGATAGGTGAAACATTATTGGGGAAGGTACATCAGGTCTATCCCTAAGCATTCATAAGATGGAGGAATTCAGAATGAAATAATCAAGCAAATGCAAAAGACTAAGCAACTAACATCAAATGTTGAGCTTTGTGGATACTTACTTACTTTAGGTATAATCAAATAAAGATAAACATGATATATGAGGAGGAAACTATTTTTCAGACGAATAAATAGTTATATTGTTATCGAGTAATGTCTTTCGAGCTAAAGAATGTCAGAGCCATTTATCTATCTCATGAATAAAGACTTCAAAGGCCTTCTAGAGCGCACCATAAATGATTGTGTATTCCATCTGTGTACTTCTGTAGTCTGCACTCAATAAATTATATGGTCACCTTTCTTCTACAACATAGAGAAAAATGATGGACTGAGCCATTTAAAGAACTTTCCAGTGGGCAATTCTTCAGGTGGAAGCAGAATAACTCTAACTGCAACCTCAGCTGCTTCTTGTGCAGTATGAGTTCCCATTCCTCCAGTCATGGCCGTTTTTGTGAATCCCGGACAGAAACAATTAATGCTCAAGTTTTGGCCTTTCTGCTGCTTAGAGAGAAATCTGGAGTAAGCATTTACTGCCTGCTTGGAGACAGAGTAATCAGTCCAAATCTTAGGCCATCCAGCTTCCTTCCAGGTTCCTTTCTTCACATCTTCAACGAATTTATTTAGCATGTAGTCTATCTTCTCTTCAGAGATTTCTTCCTCTTTCTGCAAGTTTTTCAGTGCTGGATTACTCACTTTCTGCAATGCAAATGTACATACAATAAGTAATATTCACTAAATATACTAAACCTTCCAAATAGTTCATAGACTTTTTAGGTGTCGTCTTTTTAGTCGCATGCATTTCCAGGTGTTCAATTTAGACTTCATTTGGGACAAATTTCTTTCTGCTTCTTAAAATAGCTTTTGAATACAAAAATTAAAAAGCTGATTTAAGAAACAGAAAGAAATCCGTTCCAAGCGAAGCCTTAGTTGCTCATCAAAATTTTAGTAGCTTTACAAAACTTTAGATTTAGGCTTTGTTATGGACGGTTTTCTTTCTGCTTCTTAAAATAATTTTTTTGTACAAAATTAAAATTTTTTACTAGAAAGCTGCTTTAAAAAGCAGAAAGAAAGTTGTCCCAAGCAAAGCCTTAGGTTTCATTTTGGGACGATTTTTTCATTGCTTCTTAAAATGGAGTTTTATTACAAATTTTTTAGCTAAAATTCCATTTTAAGAAGCAATAAAAAGCCGTCCTAATTCGTTTGTGACAGCGTTAGGCTTCATTTGGGACGGCTTTCGTACTGCTTCTTAAAGCATCTTTGTAGTACAAAAATTAAAAAATTTATATTAAAAAGCTGCTTTAAGAAGCAAGAAGAACGACGTCCTAAACGAAGCCTTAGACTACTACTTTTTTCCTGTTTTTAAGAGATTTTTCCACTAAAAAACAGTTTCACAAAGCAATAAAAAAGCCGTCCCAAATAAAATCTTATTCATCTCAAAATAAATTCAAGAGACACTCACATTTTGAAGGCCGAGCTGGGAGCTGATATTGAGTATCCTACTCTTGGTAGCCACCGACCGCCGGAACAGCGGTAGAAGCTCCTGAATGAGCATCTTCTGCCCATAGAAGTTTGTTCTGATCACAAGCTCTGCCTTCTCCACATTGTTGCTATCAATCTCATTAAATGAAACACCAGCATTATTCACCTGCAACATATACATACTTATAACTAATAATATAAGAATCATCAAATGAAATTAATGAGTAATATACAGTACTGACAAGAATGTCAAGGCCTCCAAATCTGCCATGAAGCCAGCAAGCAAACTTGGAGATTGATTCATGGCTTGTAACATCTAATTTGCAGAACTCAACAGTGAGACCTCGCTTGGCTAAGCAAAGAACAGCTTCTATCCCTTTCATTTCATTCCTGCAAGTGAGAACCACCATTACTCCGAGCTCTGCAAGCTTCTCCACAATAGCAAAACCTATCCCTTTGTTTGCTCCGGTCACAATTGCCACTGTCTTCTCTGTCCACCATCTGCATGTGTACATTCTTCTTTTTTTAATGTATACAAACAGCTTGTAATCTTGATAAGATATAAGGTTTCGTTCGGATCAACTTTCTAGAACTGTTTTAAGAAGCAGTAAAAAAATTGTTCCAGACGAAACCTAAGATATATAAATACAACAATAGATTAGTTAGAAGTGCTAATCTTACTTAGCCATGAAGGATTGTGAGGCCTTGGAAATGCTCTTGGAGCAATGACAATGTGGCTTTTCTTGAGGAAGATAGAGTGGAACTTATATAGTAGTTTCATGAATATCATATATGCATATAAATATTTATTTTTTCCTTTTTGTTTATGCGTGGGAGAATGAATGATTAAACGCAATTGGGTTAGTTCAATGGCAACTCCTTGATTTTATATTTCATTCATGATGGTTAGCAATGATCCACATGGTCATTTTTATTATTATAATTCTCTGTAGTCCTCAGTATTGGAGTCCAGACAGAAAGAACCGTTCAGATATATGAGTGTACACACTGTACAAATGTGTACACTCACAGCTTAGGATGGTTCTTCCCGTTCAGACTCCGCACAGAATAATTTCTCCAGTATTATAGCTTTAATTTAAATCGTTGTAAGCAAAATTTTGTTTATTATAGTATTTTGATTAAATGGGTTTTTAAACTATTAGAATAGTCTTAAGATGAGTTCAATAATACATATATAACTAATCTATATATTGATTGATGAAATACATGAACAAAAGTTAACTTTTCCAAGGCTTTTATTAGAATATCCTGATCTATACATAAATAATCAATCTATATATTGATCGATAAAATATATGAAGAAAATTTAACTTTATAAAGGCTTAATTGACATAATAGTAATAATAATAATTAAGTGTGGAGAAAATAAGTGCGTGGTTTGGCACCTGTGAGGTTGGTTGCTGTTAGGCCAATTATTCCGTCAAATGACTCCTCAACAGGGGTGGGTGGCAGCTGGTAGATTTCCCGTTCTCAAAATAATAATAATAATAATAATAATAATGGATTGGCAGATGATGATGACAGTATAGCTTTACTTTATACACGTGTTTAGCTAAAATTATGTCATTTGGCCTAAATAAGTGCGTGGTTTGGCACCTGTAAGGTTGGTTGCTGTTAGGCCAATTATTCCGTCAAACGACTCCTCTACAGGGGTGGGTGGCAGCTGGTAGATTTCCCGTTCTCAAAATAATAATAATAATAATAATAATAATGGATTGGCTGATGATGATGACAGTATAGCTTACTTTATACGCATGTTTAGCTAAAATTATGTCATTAGGCCTAATTAATTATGGCCTAAGATCTAGTAAATTAGTATAATTAGCATGCTTAATGAGCTTCACGTGGAAATCTCTTTTTTTTTTTTTTTTTTAGTTTTTTGGTCGGTTCAATGCTGTAAGCTCCCTTTTTGGTTTTCAGAAGATATTATATTGAGGCAACGCCTACTGTCTTTGGAATGTCAGCACATGCAACACGCAATTAAACTATGGCTTCGTTTGGAACAGCGTTCTCATAATCTTTTGAAGTAGCTTTTAAAAAAAAAAAAAAAGTAGTACAAAAAATTTTATATTAAAAAATTATTTTAGAAAGGAGTAAGAAAGAAAGATATTCCAAACGAAGGCCAATGATTTAGTTTGAGATAATTTTTTTGCTGAAATTTAAAACAAAAAAAATTGAATTTCTAGTAAAAAAAATTTTAAACAAAGCTGTTTTATGAAATTGCTTTAGGATTAGTACTGTATATTGAGAATTTGTACAACACTAATGTCATTTTTTTTTAAGAAGAAGAAGAAGAGAGCAATAATAAGGAAAATATAATAGCGAAGAATATTTTTAATAATGAGAAAATATTTTGTTAATTGATACTAAAGATTTCTAAAATAGCAAACTAAATACGGTAGAAAAGGAATGTAATATCTTTGATATGTTTAGAGTTATTTAGATGAATGCAAAACAAATGTACGCGATTAATTTTTTTTTATTTGATTCGAAATAAAATGAATGCAGTATAAAACTCAAAAATCATGGAGGATGACGAGAGTGGTTATGAGTAGCGGACAACGCATTTTGGAATTCAGCCTAAAGCGATGAATAGTTTCATCAAGATTTTACTCTGCATCATTTTTCATCAAGCCAAGCACCAAAATTTCTAAAACCTTTATATTTAAAATACTTTAGACTCACTTTTTTTTTTTTTTGTTCAATTATAAGAGAGCCTCAATGGGATAATGTTCTTGCTGTTTTTTAAAATAAATTTTTAGTATAACAAATGTTTAAATGAATTTTTTTTAACTAAAAAATTAGTTTAAAAAAATAAAAAAATTGTCCCAAATAAAATCTAAATGATAAAAGGTGTTGTCTATAGTAATATCATGGAGTGCCTTGGCTCAATAATGCCATCTAATTTATGTTGCTTATTTTGAGGTATTGCACTGAATATGGCCTTATTGTAACATATGCTTAAGCAAAGTTATAGTATTAACATAGTCTATAGTAGCATGGAGAAACACATATATACTTTTTAGATGTTGCAAGCTAACTCAAGTTAAGCCGGGCTTTGCTCAATTAAAGTTGACTGTGGTTAGAGTTAGCTTGTTACCTTAGAGATAATTTTTAGGCTTTAAAGTTTCATTTGGGACAACTTTTCTACTGCTTTCTAAAGTAGGTTTTTAGTTTGAACTATAATTTTTTGTACTAAAAAGTTGTTTTAAAAAGCAATAAAAAAGATATCTCAAACGAAGTATAAGTCAAAAATCATTATCCAATTCCTGATGCCTTGGGAGAAACAACTCAGAGTCATAGAATTCCTCAGCTTAGTAGTAATTGGATGAACATATTATAAATCAAGGCCCTGAAGAAATGATTTCCCTGATAATATTGATACTCGAGCTAGAAATAAACAATATAGATATATGATGCATAATTTTAACTTGAAATGAAAATAAGCTCGCATATTTCTTCTTCAGTTTCTTAACAATTTTTCAAAACCATCAAAATGAAAATCTTTCTAAGAGCCTCTAATCAAGTTCCATTTCAGTAGGAAGAATCAATGCAGGGCTTAGGTGGGTTGGTGGGCGTGCTTGGTTGGGAACCCCCCATCCCAAGTTCAAATCCCCTCTCATACAGCACGACTTCTTAAGTGGAGAGAAAAGAACTGTGGGTCATGTACCTGTGAGGTTGGTTGCTGGTAGACTCGCCGAGGGATTAGTTACGCCGCCAAGCACCTCTTTCAGGAGGTGACAGCGGGTAGATATACTCGTTCCCAAAAAAAAAAAAGAATCAATGTAGGGGAGAACGATTGTCGAGATTAGATAAAAGAAATTTGTGGTTGTTTTTTCATTCTCAATACTCTTTCTTTTTTAACTTTTATTTACCTATCATGAAATAACAAATTTAGTTCAATTTTAATCAGGGGTGGAACCGGCCTTAATTTTTAGGGGGGACGAATTTATAAGTAAAAGTTTATAGTTTTTTTTCCTAATGATTCTTTTTACTTGACTACATAATATATTTTAAAAATATCATCAATATCTTATATAATGACAATTATTCTTAAACAAAATTTAGGTTGTATGGATGATTTGTTGGAGTTGCCTTGAATTTGGCTCGACCCATATTTGTTCATAGCAGCGCCCTCTTGCGGGGTTCATCGTTGTAAGGATATTTTTGGATTCTCTTTACTATGTCTCTTTGTATTTGGTTCATCGTTCCCTAATTTAAACTTTTTGTGGGGGCGATTGCTTTAAAAAATTAAGAATCAATTAGAATCATATAAAAAAATTAGAATCATATATCACTTGATAAAAAAAAATAAAAATAAAAAAATAAAAAAAAATAAAAAAAATTTCTTTTAAACTGAAAAAAAAAAATTGCTAAAAAAAGAGCATGGCCCCACAAAAAGTTTAAACATTGGAAATGTGCCTTATAGCTATGGATATTTTTGGATTCTCATTAGAGTTTTTTTTAATAATGATTCTTTTTACTTGACTACATAATATATTTTAAAAATATCATCAATATCTTATGTAATGACAATTATTCTTAAACAAAATTTAGATTGAAGTATGGATGATTTGTTGGAGTTGCCTTGAATGGCTCAACCCCTATTTGTTCATAGCAGCACCCTTCTTGCGGGATTCATCGTTGTAAGGATATTTTTGGATTCTTTTTACTATTTCTCTTTGTATTTGGTTCATCGTTCCCTAATTTAAACTTTTTGTGGGGGCAATTGCTTTAAAAAATAAAGAATCAATTAGAATCATATAAATATCACTTGATTATCCATTTCTACTGAAAAAAAAAAAAAATTGCTAAAAGAAGAGCATGGAAACATTTATATGAGAAGGCCATGTTTTTTTGCTGCCACTGTGAGATTGATGTCCCCCAGTCTGTTATAAGACTATTTCTGTTTAAGTATGACTATTTCTTACAGACTGAAACATTTTTTCATTTTATCTGTAAACATTTCGTTTGTAAACAATGAGAAAGCCCTATGGTTGCTTACAGACTGAAACATTTTTTAAAATATAAAGATTTCGTTTTCACTTATTTTAAATATGAAGTTGGAAGTCATAGAGCTTATACCCAATGTTTGATTTCTAAAATTCTTTCGTTTTTCTCATTGTTTTCAAACTACTACTGCAACAATAATAACAAAAACAGAAACACAACTCTTTAAAACACAGAGTATAAGTCATTCCACTAACAAAATCTCACTACGAAATGATGTACTGAAAATTAAGACAACTTGTTTAAATAACATAGTCTGTGCCTCATTCTTAAACATCAGGGAATTTATTCAGTACAGGATTTTTGTTCAAATAACATAGTCTGTGCCTCATTCTTCTCCTAATTAGTTCATTTTATCTATTGATAAGAACAGTTTATCTATTGATAAGAACAGAGAGGAAGAGGGCTAAACAATTTCACCAAAACATCTAAAATCAGTGCTGAGGAACCAAATATATGTATTCTGAAAGAAATCATTACACCATTACAGACAAAGCTCTCATAGCAAACAATAGAACAAATTCAAAAGAACACAATTGAACAAACCAAGCGACAAAATCCAAATCTTCTCCCAGTACATATCAAACAAACCTCTAAATCACTGTCTTCTTGTTCAAATCAAAGCAAAATCAAACCTGAAAAGGCCAAGGCCAGTTCTTCATTTCCTCGTCACTCTGCACTTTGGCATTCCTTCTTCCACAATCTCCATCCACATATGCATAGTACCTTAGCACAAAAGCCAGAGCCAGAACCACCCACTCCAAGCAGAAGATAACCACTCCGAGGCCACCCACCATTCTCAATATGATCACTCCATCATCCACCCTCACATAAGACCTGAGCCCACCGAGAAGAAATTCTGTTGTTCTCGAAAAGACGAGAATAGCCACGGCGCCTTGCAAGATAGCAGTGAGCACTGTGGCCACCATGTGGGTGCCATACCACTTGTTGGAGGTTGAGTTAGCAGCGGCACAGCCGGAGATGGCACCAGCGATGGTGAGGGCTTGGAGGAGTATGAGAAGGAAGCCAATGGCCGAGGGGATCAGGCGGAGTGACAGAGTGAGGAAGATGCAGCTTGAGGCGGCACCGAGGAGGATGTAGTTTGACAGGAGGAAGATCTTGTGCGTGCGGTAGTGAGCGGCGCTCATGTCTGACGAAGCTGTAGAGGATAACCCCATGGCAGAGAGAGATATCGCGGTGTTCTTGAAAAAGAGGATTGAGCAATATGACTTAAAGTTGTCTGAATCGGAGAAGAAAAGAAGAAGATTGAGAGTGAAGCGGTGGAGAATTTGCAGATGGAGGAGCGTGAGGGTGAGGTATTTGAAGGCAAGGGAAAGAAGAAAAAGAAAATAAAGATAGAAACTTGACCGTTGGGGTTTGATGGGACAGCACATTTGCAACGGCTAGTTTTGAAACCATGTTTTTAAATTGGAATGGTAACGGTCGTTTTACTCGAATTAATATCCAATTTAGATTAAAAAAATCCGTTAAAAATTCAAATTTGGTTCATTTAACTTAAAAAATTAAAAATTATCTAAAAAAAACTAATCTTATAATTTGATGAAAATGAAATAAAGTTTGGTATCATTTATTAATGTAAAGCTTTTTTTATATACAGAGTAAAGCTTTTTTTTCTTTCTATGAAAGAGTCGTTTGGCTTGTATGGTGGATATGCTCAGATCCATTAGTCATAGATCGTGAGGGTTTGGTAGGAGTGTCAAAATGATTTTTCGGGTTTAGTTCGAGTCAAATTTGAAATTGATTTGCCTTTAACTGATCCAACCTAAATCTGATTTGATTAGACAAATTGGTCAGAAATTCAGAACCAGAACCGACTCGTCGGGTTATTGGACCAAACCCGGCCTGCTAACCAACATTTGCGAGAGTGAATCACGCAAGCTTCGAGCTCGGGTCGTGTGCGAGACTACGCGAGAACAACTACGGGCAAGGCCGGGTGCGGGATTCCGCGACTATGTGAGGGCAGGACGCAGTTGTGCGACTGTGTTGGTGCTAATGAGGTTGCATCGCTGTGAGCGCCTGCACAATTGTGGGGATTGGGTGCGAGCGCAATTACCTAAGTTCGGTGTGAGGAGCTTGGGCGGGGCCGACTGGTGAGGTCAGACAAGACTCGGGTTAAATCCATGTCAAATTCGAGTTAGCTGGTTGACCTAAATCCGACCCAATTTTTTAAACAGGTCAAAAATTGGAACTCAAACCTGACCCATTTATTAGATGGCTTGACTCGAACCAGCATTTTCTAAGTCGGCTTATCAAGTCAGATCAATAATTGACACCCCTAGGATTGGTAAAGGACATATGGTCGACAAATATTCAAATAAGAGCTTTTTTTCATTTATTTTATATGTGAAATAAAATCATTAAATTTTAGAAATTTATTTATTGGATATACTCAATTTAAGGACAAAATTTAAGAGGGAGCTTAATTATTATTATCTTCTTAAGTAAAAGGAATATCATTAAAATTAAATTTAAAAGTGGTAATTAAAAAAATGTAAAACTATTTTACATTTTATATTAAAACTGGAATCAATTTCTAAGAATAACAATCAAAGCCAAGAAAATAAAAGAATGTTTTATTATCTGCTTTAGGTAAAAGTTAAAAAACATATATTTAATAAAATGTAAATTATTATTTTAACTTAATCATAATAAAAATAATATTAATTAAAAATTATATTATCATTTAATTGCTTTTATGTTTATTAAATAATAAGCAGAATATAATTTCAATATTTTGAATTCATATTTTATGAGAAGACGGAAAAAGATTTTATTTTTTTTTAATATGAGAATTAATTTTCGTATTTGCTTTTTTTTTTAAAAAAATTATTCATACTCTTTTTACTCAAAAAAGAAATAATAATTAAACACTTTCTTAAAATTTATCCTCAATTTAAATATTGTCATAAAATTTAAACTTAATTCAACATGGAATAAAATGTATTGTTTTAAAAGCTTTTTTTTTATTTTATTTTTATTTCTTGAAGCAATCAAATGCCCTCTAAAATTCTTTATATTCTAAATTCTAAACTATAGGATCCCTCCTTTAGGTCGGATGCAAAACGATGTCTGAAAATCAACCAGAATGCACCACATCAGAGGTACCGAGCCACGGTACCGAGAACAGGGGTGATGTGACGCATTCTGGTTTGTTTCCTGACGGTGTTCGGCATCCGCATAAAATAATTAATCCTTCTTTAGGTCGGGCTCTCCGGCTAAATATCTTAGTAGTGAGTTGTTTTAAATATATGGAAGAAATGGCATAAAGTTACATACGTGTATTAGTTTTCAAGATTTAACATAATTTAATAGTTCTCTTGCCAAATAGTTTTCAAGATTTAATAAATCAGGATTTAGTGGCCAAACAACCCTTGAGAGTGTTAAATCCTAATTAATAAAAATTGTTTGAGAATGCTATTCAAGATTTAATAAGGTTGTTAAATGATATGATATCTGTGTTTTAAATTTGAGTTACTTATTGATTCTAGTTTTAATTAACATCAATAAGTTATAATTATAAATAATATAATTAGAAGTTAATTTAATTATTCAATAGCTTAGCTAATAATTTAGTTACTAATTAAAATACTAATTATCTAATTATTTATTTAGACACTATTTTAATAAATATTTTAGCAGTAATTACCTAAGTGTTTAATTATTATTTGAAATAATTAGGAATTTAATTATCATTTACACTACTATTTATTTTAATACAAAATTAATTACTAATAAAAATTATAATTATCTTTTTTGTGGGGAAATTAGGGTCAATTATGCCCAATTTCATTAAAAATGAAAGGTTTTCAAGAGAAATACAACATTTTTTAAGAAAAAACTTGCAAATCTCCAAAAATATGAAGAAAAAAAGCCTTCAAAAAGGCTAAAAATTGGTACAAATCCTATTAAATAAGATAAAAATCAGCTCAGCACTTGCACCACAATCTTCCCCTAGAAAATACTTTCTTCAATTCTGATCAATTATAGGCATCAGAAAAATTCTTAGAACAAGATCCAACCTCCAAGAATATCCACTACTCCAAACCCATCTAGAATCCTGAATCTTTAATATAACTTAACAAACCATATGCTTAATTTCATGAAAAGAACCCTAGTAAGAAATTTTTATCAAAGTAGCATTTTTTAATAAGCCTGCAAATCAAATCAACCCATTAATGATTATTCTCAAACTTTCTTCTATTTCTCTCTTTCCAAATGAAGTATATATAATAACAAGCAATCATGAAATAAAAAATTTTAATATTTGATTCTATGTTAAAAGAAAAAATAAATTTCAACTACTGAATAAATTAGGTTTAAGCATAAAAAAATTTAATCCCTGAAGAATTTTAAAAATAACACAAACAAAGAAATCACACTCAAAGAATTCTTATAAAAGTCAAAAGTAAAAGTATCATGACTGTTGCCTCCTGGAGTATTCGCGACGATAGAGAAATATATAGTTTAACGTCTTAGCATTGTACGAAGATCCAACACACAATCAGATAAGTGAGATGGTGTAGCGTTCATAAGAGACACTAGAGTTTTTACGTGGAAACCCCTAAAAGGGGGAAAAACCACGGGGCCTGGCCTAGTTTGAATGAATCCACTAGTATTTGAAGTCGATTACAAATGAGGCCCTTCCTTGGGAGAAGGCCTTGGGTTAATGTCACAAATGTACATTATATAGAGTGCATTACATGGAGGGAGTTACAATAGTCTTTGTTTTGTTGGCACGACCATAGTCTATAGGATGGAGGTCGGAAAGGCCATTGTCTAGTAATGGAGGTCGGAAGGACCATTGTAGGCAACGGAGGTCGGAAGGACCGTAGTCGGCAGGAGGCCGGGGCCAGAAAGATCGTTGTCCGGAAGGACCATAGTAGGCGACGGAGGTCAGAAGGATTGTAGTCGGCATGAGACCGGGGTCAGAAAGATTGTTGTCTGTTGATGGAAGTCGGAAGGATCATAGTAGGCGACGGAGGTCAGAAGGATCGTAGTCAGCATGAGACCGGGGTCAGAAAGACCGTTGTCTATTAATAGAGGTTGGAAGGACCATAGTAGGCAACAGAGGTTAGAAGGATCGTAGTTGGCAAGAGACCGGGGTCTAAAAGACCGTAGTTGGAGGGCGATACTTCGAGAGAACTCTCGGTGTCAAGTGGTGGCCTGAAAGAAATCCAAGCGTCAGGTGGTGGCCTGATGGAGCTCAGGGCCTCAAATAGTGGTCAGGTGGAATTTTGGGCCTCAGGTGGTGGCCTGGTGGAGCATAGGGCCCCAAGCATTGGTTTGGCGGAAGCCCCATCCTAAGGTGGTGGTCCGGCAGAAGTCCAAGCCTCAAGGGGTGGTCCGGCAGAAGTTCGGGCCCCATGTGGTGGTTCGACAGAAGTCCGGGCTACATGTGCTGGCCTAGTAGAGCATAAGGCCTTAAGTGGTGGTCCGGCGGACCAACGGCATCAGGCAGTGGTCCGGCAGAGGTGAGGGCCTTAAGTGGTGGTCCGATAGAAGTCAAAGCCATAGGTGGTGGCCTGGTGGAGCACAAAGCCTCAAGTGGTGGTCCGGTGGAGCAATGACGTCAGGCGGTGGTCCGGCGGAGGTGAGGGCCTCAAGTGATGGTCCAGCGGAAGTTCAGGCCTCAGGTGGCGACCTAGTGGAGCTCAGGGCCTCAAATAGTGATAAGGTGGAATTTCGGGCCTCAGGTGGTGGCCTGATGGAGCATAGGGCCCCAAGCAGTGGTTTGGCGGAAGCCCCAGCCTCAGGTGGTGGTCCGGTAGAAGTCCGAGCCTCAGGGGGTGGTTCGGTAGAAGTTCGGGCCCCATGTGGTGGTTCGACAGAAGTCTGGGCCACAGGTGGTGGCCTAGTGGAGCACAAGGCCTCAAGTGGTGGTCTGACGGAGCAACGGCGACAGACAGTGGTTAGGTGGAGGTGAGGGCCTCAAGTGGTGGTCCAGCAGAAGTCTGAGCCATAAGTGGTGGCCTGGTTGAGCACAAAGCCTCAAGTGGTGGCCCGACGGAGCAACGACGTCAGGAGGTGATCCGAACTTCATCAGGCAGAATAGATTCTTTATTACATGAAACACAAACTCGAGCAAAAGTAAGTCAGCTTGCTTTGTTGTTAGGGAATCCGCAACAATAGGAATCCCAATCAGACTCACAATCTTCGAAAGCCCCTTAAGCGTCCATCTGACTAAAGGAAGATTAAAAATCTTTATCCAAAGAGAAATAGAAACAAATTATTCACGTTTTGGCCGAAATAAGGGAGATCATTTTTTTAATAATAAAAGGCTTTCTAAAAAAGAACCAAACTCCTATCGACTAAATAAAATCATAATCCTCATGACAAGAAAACATCATTAAAAAAATCCTTCACTATAACACAAGTAAAGTAAGATTACCTTTTAATTTCCTGGTCTTAAACATAGCAATTTTCAAAGCTTCAAAGTAAGGTCTCTTATCCAAAGAATATCCTACCAATGTCATTCACCATTTTTTAGAGGCAGCCGAAACATCTTATTCATAAAAGAGAATAAGATTATCGGAAGAAGCAACAAAAGAAATAGAAAAATGTTTTGGGGAAGGTTGACTAGCAGTCAATAACCCATTCCAAGCCTTTATGCCCGACAGGGACTTTCCGGATGAAGAATTTGGATCCATAAGTGATTTAATAAGTGATTTAGGCTGAGAAAAATTAGTAGAAAGATCCATGCATAATAAGAAAAGAAGAGGGAGGTCCACTCAACAAAAAGAAAAAAAAAACGACAAAGAACCACCTGGGGTTTGTAAGAAACCCTAATTGCTCTCATCCCTAATTATCTAATTAAGAAGTTATAAGTTTTATTACTACTTAATTATTAAATAAATATTTACATCTGCAATATCTAATTAGTTTTCTCTTCATTTATTCGTTGCTGTTTGCTTCACGTAAAGCTTCTCCGCCTCCGACGACGACGTTGTTGCTGTCGGATTGGAAGTTGCGACAGGAGCTCGCCGCGAAGGTAACGATAATTCTCATCTTTCCCTCGCTTCTTCGTTTAAATCCTTAAATCCACCAAAAAAATCGGATTTGTGAAATCAGGGATTTAGGGCAAAAATGTCGAAATGCTGTGATCTGCAGCTTATACTTACCGGCAGATTTAGTTTTGCATGCTTTGGCGTTTGGCAGGATTTAGCTCAAATCTTGCCTAAATCCGGCCTAAATCCTGCTTCCAAACAGTCCTTTAGTTGTTGTGGCTCGTCTTCAGCAATTTAGGATTTCAATCTTGTTTTACTTAGATTGTGCTTATAGCGTAGCCAGTCAAATAGCTTTTGCTCAACTCTGTCTAGGCGTTCCAACACTGCACAAATTTCATCGGCATTGTCCTTAAGCGGCTTTTCATCGAATACCTTGCCGACAACCTGTAGTTGGTCGCACTTGAGGTACATTGCAACAATAGAATTCCATATTAAGAGAATAAATTATGGTTCTGTAGGCAGTAATGCGCTGTTTCCACTTTATAAATTAGGTTTATATATTTCATCATTTATTTCTCTTTGTTTATCCTGATCATTTTTTGTGCTAATTACAGTTAGATTCCCGAGTCAACAAACTTCTGTTAATTACCATAAGATCTGACAAGGGATGAGCTGCACACATAGTAATGTATTCAACACCACTGTGAAACTTAGCATCCCTGCTACAAGGCTTAGCAGAACATGCTCTGTATCTCGGGTTTCGCTTGTTCATGTGGCAACTTCATGTATTTCTCCAACTCAAACATTCAAACATCATAAAATGCCAAGTATTGTTCACAGTTTTCCAAAGCGCAAAGCTTGCGCTCCAATATGCTTGTTTGGAGGACAAGGGAACTCAAGGGGTGAAAACAAGGTAATTGGCACAGCTAAAGCTAACTGTCTTGTTTGTGGTGTATCTTTGATGTGCATCTTCTTTACCTCAACTTCTTTCTCTATTAGGTCAATAGTAGTAGGGGGTATTTTACATACATGCCATTAAGTTCTTTTGTATTTACATATTTGCTACCTAAATCATTATATATATATATATATATATTTATTTATATAATGCCTTGATCTTTAAGTAACATGAGAAATATTATTAATTTTAGCTTTTCTAAAGTGAAATACATGTTTTCATGCATTTATTTATTGACATTTAGATGTTAGGGTATTATATAGGTAAATAGAAAAGTTTAGACATTACATATAGAAATACATTAGGATTTATTGATATGCATGTAAATGTCCTATGGTTGTATTATACCATTAGATTTGTCAACCCAAATATGAGATATTTTTGTTCCATTTTTACATGAATTATATGTTATGAGAGATGCTTTCTCAATATGGTTGGCAAATTATTTTTCCAATTGGTCATTTCAGTAAACAACAATAAGTGTTTATCTCACTATATGGGGTCAGTTACATGAATTATTTTTCTCCATTTTGTCCTATTAAGAATCAAATTCTAATTTAAAAGTCATTTTAATACTTAATATGTAAATCTTTAACTTAGTTATGAGATTTGTTTTTTAATTTCATTTTTAAATGAATTATATGTTCGGGGAGATACTTTCTCAAGCTTATTTGCAAAATGGTTTTCGAATTATCAGTTTCAGAGAACAAGAACCATATTAAGTAAAACTTTAACTTGTATTCTAAGCTGAATTCGTTAAGCTTACTCATCCCTGTGCCAATAAGAACAAAATTTTTATTTCTATTTGGTTTGAGCAACGGAAATAGAGCACATAGTACCATTACAAGCGTGATGATTGCTTGGTCACGTCATTTTACTATATTCAATGCTTCCTTGGGTTAGTTATTGTGTAATTTTTCCGACCATTGCAGTCTTTTTCATGGGATTCACTGAAGGATGCTTTAAAAGGCTTGAGAAAGGAAAAAACAATCCAAGAAATGTTAAGAGATCAGATGCGGCAACGAGAATTTGGCGGTGACGGTGGTGATGGAAATCCTCCTGGAAGAGGTGGTGGTGGCGGCTCTGATGGTACAGAAGATGAAGGTTTTGCTGGAGTTTTAGATGAGACATTGCAAGTGGTTCTGGCCACCCTTGCCTTCCTGTTTGTGGTACCTTTCTCAGACACTTTTTCCTAATGGCATTCATTACTATTGTTATATTTTTACTAAATTTGGAACCATCCTTATTGCTATGTTGAGCATGCTATCATATCATGAATATGATAAGATCCCATTATTGGGATCACAAAGAACGGCATATTTGAGAATAACAACTCAAAGCATTGGGTGGGGAGAGAAGGCATCAGAATGATAGACGACGACGATAACAACAACATCAAGTCTTTGTCTTACTATCTGGGGTCGGCTGCATGAATCATTTTTCTTCATTGTGTCATGTTAGAAGTCAAATTCTCATTTAAATATAATAAAAAAAGATCATTTCTAATATTTTCTAACCAAGTCTTTTTAGGTCTACCCCCACTAGAGAGTATTTATAAATTCCAAAGACTTCCTAACGCATTAACTTTCTATTAGCTATCAAGCACTAACACAACTTAAGCTACACATTAAAATTATTTAACTTCTAACCCATTTAATTCATTATAAAACCCTATCAATTAGAATTGCTCTACATGAATGACCGTTACAAGTAGTTGATCTTCAAAAGCTTTGAATTTTGTATTGTTCTTGATGGAAATCATTGCTAGGCAAGGAATACCAGCAGTTTTAGTTCGCCGGTGATTATAGTTAACCGGCAACTCTACAAATTAGTGAGGAATGAGAAAGAGATCAGAACTCTGATTGGGAGGAATTTTTATTCGGAGTACGAATGTCATCCAAAGACCAACAAAAATGTGCCACATCATCCAAAAGTGTACCGCGTTCAGTACCGACGCTCGGTACCAAACGCGGACCGTACGGTTCTCCAATCCTGTGTCCCCATAGAATAATCTCTCAATTGGGAGAAGCTCATCTTATTCTTTCATTTCATGACTCACAAAAATATACTAATCTATTCTCAAAGATTTATGGATTGATCGGTATTTTCTTTTGCTGATGCAGTACATGAACATAATCAAAGGTGCAGAACTAACTAAGCTTGCAAGGGACTACATCAAATATCTTTTAGGTGGTGTGCCTACAATGAGATTGAAACGAGTCATGGATAAATGGAAGAGGGCTTTTGAAAAACTTTCATGGACAGAAGAGGAGAGTGAGGACTGGTTGGTTCGAAAGATTGTGATGACTCCGACATGGTGGCACAGGCCTGAGGAAATTGTGCGCGTTATGAAGAGAAAGATGAGAGAATCGAGATCAGGAGGAGCATAGGCAAGCTGTTGTATTTCTCTCTTTCCAAGTTGTTGATTTCATTCTCTGTAAGTTTAAACTTTTATTTTAACTCCATGAAGGAATCTCAAGTTTAATCCTTTTTTTTTTTATTTTGAAGGGTCATTTGTACTCATTCATAAGCTGTTTTATGCTTGGATGCTGGGAATGCGCTCAGAAGGTAATCATCAGGAGTTCAAAAATGTTTCATATTTTGTTTTAGGTTTTATTTGGGATGGTTTTTTTTAGTGAGTCTTAGGTCTTGTTTGGGACGGCTTTTTTACTGCTTTTTAAAGTGACTTTTTAGTATAAAAATTTTAAATTTTCTATTAAAAAATTGTTTTAAAAAAGCAATAAAATGTCGTCCCAAACGAAGGCTTAAAGCAACTTTTTAGTAAAAAAATTTATTTTCTTTACAAAAAGCTGTTTTATGAAACAGTAAGAAAGCCGTTTCAAATGAAGCCTTACATAGGAGAAATTATTTACATGCGGACACCAGATGTAGAGCTATATCCAGATTCCAATGAAAATATGACGTACTAGGTATTACTGTGTATTGGTATGTATTAAAATAAATTATATTTATCTTGTTAACTCACGAGCTGGCTTGTTTAAAAAATATTAAAATAAAATATATTTAAATTATATTATGATGCAAGATTTCAAGTACAAAATTTTTGAAAATGTTTAAAATTTATATTCATTTTCTTATATGAAGTGATTCTTTTTTTAATAATTTTTTATTGCTTTTATCATTTTATTATAACAATTGTTTAAGTCATAATTATTTTATTTTTTTCATAATAAATGAGTCGGCTTGTGAGCAGGAACTCATTGAATAAAGCTCGAGCTCAAGCTCGATTAATTAATCAAGTTCAAATTAGGACTCACTGGAGTTTGGCTCGACTCATTTACACTTTTATTGGAATCAATTAAAATGTATCTTGCCATAGCGAGCAAATAGCAATCGACTTTTCAAATTATAAATAATGTATTATACTTTCATTGTATTATAATTAAATAAAAGTAAAACATAACCACACTAAGAAAGGCATTCAATTTCATATATATCATTGCAGTTTTAGGCTCCTAATTATCTTAAATAAGTCAACGCATTAATTAAGATTTTATTTGGGACATTTTTTTATTGTTTTAAAATAGTTTTCTTAAGGTCAAAATTTTTAAAAAATTTTGATATTTAAAAGTTATTTTATAAAATAATAAAAAAATCATCCCCATTAAGTTTAATGTTTTGTTTGGGACAATTTTAGATCACTATTTTTTTTTTTATTATTCAAGAAATTTTTCCACTACAAAACCACTTTAAAAACAGCAATATATCTGCTCCCTAAGGCTTCGTTTGGGATTGGCTTTCTTGTTGCTTATTAAAGCAGCTTTCTAGTATAAAAAATTATATTTTGTATTTTTTATACTAGAAAGTTGCTTTAAGAAGCAACAAAAAAGTTGTCCAAAAAAAGCCTTGGGACAGTTTTTTCTTGCTTCTTAAAATAATTTTTAAGAAAGCATTAAGAAAGCTGTCTCAAATGAACCTTAAGTCAGATGCTGCCATCTTCTCAATCAATGATAATTTTATAGTATAAAAGCATCATACTAATTGTGTTTGAGATAGCTAAAATTATGGCGATCCTATTGACTTATTAGTTATTATTTTTATGAACCGTCCCAAAGGCAACTTCTACAATCTTGGACGATCTAAAAACTCCTGCAATTTTGTTATCATCTCTCAAGACATTAATTTTTCTTGCAATGCTAAAGTTACAACAATGGTAATTTAAACCCCTAAATTTTAGGCTTCGTTTGGAATAACTTTATACCAGTATTTTTTCTCTGATTCAAGAGATTTCTGTGCTAAAAAATAGCTTTACAAAACAGTAAGGAGGTCGTCTCAAATAAAGTCTTAGACTTCGTTTGGAACTGCTTTTTTATTGTGAAAATTTTAATTAACGAACTAAAAAGCTGCTTTAAAAAGTAGTAAGAAAGTTGCCCAAACGAAACCTTAGCCTCTTCTTGCACTTTATATCATTGGAAACAATTTAGGTCATGAATTTAAGATCAAATTTTAATCATTATAAATCTCAAAATCTTGAAGGGGGTGCTTGATTTGATGAAAAAATGAGTATAAAATATTTTAAAAGTAAAGAATTTTAGGAAATTTAGTATTAGTTTGATGAGAAGAGAATGTAGAATAAAATTTTGATAATTTCAAAAATCATTACATAGTTCCCTTTTATGTATTCAAAACTCGTTTGATTTTAGCTGACTTTCAAATAAATTGTAAGCTTACTTTATTCGTGACGTTGTTCGCCACTACCAACCGTTGTCGCTACCAGCTGTTACTGACCGCTGTTGCCTATCGTGATAGTTGCTGCAATTGTCCATCATTATCGTTGTTCGCTTGTTGTTATTACCGTCGTCCTTGTAATCAACTGTCATTATTGAACTTTACACTACATCTACTATACTTTAAACCAAAAATAATAATAATTTTAGTTTAATCAATTAACTTAAAAACAAGAAAATTAGAATTCAAACTGCTAAAATTCCAAATAGATAAATAGAATTACATAGAACACCTTTCTCTCTCTATTATTTTGAGTGGAGATCAGACATTCGTAGACCAACCAGAATGCGTCACGTCAGTGGACCGAGCTGCAGTACCGAGCCGCAGTACCGAGCCACATGGTATATTCTGGTTGATCTACGGATGACATTTAGCATCCGCACAAAATAATTAATTCTCTCTCAGAACGTAGCCAGCCAAACACTTCAAAATATGGCGATTAACCAGCTAGCCGGAGACTTCCCTAATTAACGATCATAATTAACCATAATCTCACTCATAATTACTCTAATCCCAATAATTAAGCCCTAAACCTAATTAATTAAATAAAAATTTCAGAGGCAGCTGGGCGGGTTTACTAATCCAGAGCTCCTTCCCTCCACATTTCTACAGAAGGACTCGGCCATACGCCTCTTATTCCCATTATAGCTCAGATTTATACTCGTAAGCTCAATTCCACTGCACGGATTGCTCCGGCTACAATCAAGCTTCACCGCCACCGCCGTCGCCGACGACCCCTTCACGTCTTCGAACAGTACTCCGCTGATCTTTATCCCTGAGCTCTGCAACCAAAATCGATCAATCAACGATTAGTCTTCTCATTCCGCACTAAGCAGTTTATTTACCTATGATGTATACGTGCTTACCTGATTAGGGCAATTAGCATTGCCAGGGCAATAATTCTGATCGATAATGATAGGGTTCTGCACATTGTTCATGATGGCGTGCCGGAAAACAATTCCGCTAACAAATCCGTCATATGGATTCGCCCAAGTCTTGATTCGTAAGCCATTCTGTGTTCCTGTGAGGATCACTGAGCTCACCGTCACATTCTGCACTATGGTGTCGCCAGGCGACCCGCCCAGGCTGCCGATGGAGATCCCGTGGCCCGGCCCGCATCTGATGTCCTGAACGGAGATGTTGGTGACGCCGGTGCCCAGAGAGATGCAGTCGTCGCCCGTGCGGATGGTGGAGTTGGTGATGCTTACGAGGCTTGACATGTGGACGTGGATTCCATCGGTGTTAGGGCTATCGACCGGCGCGGTTACGGTGGCTCCTTCCACTCTTATTCCTTGGCTGAACATGATTGCGATCTGAAAGTTTTCGCTGTTTTTCACCGTTACTCCACTCAATGTCACGTTCTTCGACTGGCTAATCGTCAATGCCTGAATCATGAATTCATCATCATCAGCAACAATGGAGATTACAGTGGAAGGTATTACACACCATGTTCCGAAGCAATTTCCCTCATGATTATGCCATTCATTTTACACTGAAATTAATGCATATCATAATCTCAGTACTAAGTCCATTATGACTCGATTTGCATAAGAACATCTTCGATGTGGTCCATTTTATGTTGAACTTTGTGTATATCATATGATACATTAATTTAGACTTCGTTTGAGATAATTTTTAGCCACGGCCATCTCCAGCCAAACATTAAATGTATTTTTCCTCCATGAGATGCTCCACCCGAACGTCAAAATCGCCGCCATTCTCGCTACGTGAACAATGCGACAAATTGGCGTGACTTTGTTCACGAAGGCCATTTTTTTAGGTTGGTACAAGAATTTACCCAAAATATTCTTCTTTTGTATTATGAAATAGAGTTCGGCTAGAGATGAGTTACTGTATTTTGGAGTGTTACTGTATTTTGAAGTGGAAAATGAATTTTTTGGTTGGAAATGTCCTTATAAAAATTTTTGTGCTACAAAACTGTCATAAAAAATAGTAAAATTATCTCAAATAAAACCTTAGAGTAAATTTATCCTTATGGGATTTTTGTTAGAATATCCGAATAATTTTGGATGACATGACATCTATATTGTATTGAGATTAATATGCATATTTGATATCTATGATTTACTGATATGAACACAAACTGGATGACACTTAGATCTACTATGAGGACGACTTTTTTATAGAAGAAAAGAATAATGGAAGATGATCTGCCATTAGAGGTACCGTGGAGCCGGTGGGGCAGCTGCGATTGGCGGCCTTACAGGACCAAAGAGACTGTCCGCGAGCGTCAAATGTGGCGGAGTAGAGGGAGAGTCCTTCCACGTACTTGAAAGTGATCCACTCGGAGGCGCCGGAGTAAGCAGAGTCTCCGACGATGGTGCCATGAATGAGCCAGCGAATGTTGTTATTCTTGCACGGGCCCTGAAACAAAGCTCGACTGACTAAGAAGTATCCCTTGGGAACGACCAAAGTCGCCGGCTTTTTGTCTCCACAAGCCTTTCCCCATGCGGCCAACAGCGCCGGCGCTGAGTCCCTCCACCCATCGGGCTTCGCGCCGAAGCTCAGTATGTTGTAGGCGGCCATTGTCAGGTTGGTGAAGCAGAGGAGCAGCAGCAGCAGAGGAAGAAAGCTAGTGAGCAATTGCAGTGCCATTGTGAAGAGCAGAGAGAGGGAAAGAAAAGAAAGAGATATGATGGAATGATTTCAGGTATGTGTGATTACATAACATAGGTAGGAGATGAAGAGAAGGAGATTTATTAGAGTTATTAAGGAGTAATTACTGCATTCAATTTCATATTTTTCATTGCCATTTCAGGCTCTTCATTATCTTATAAAAGTCAATGAATTAATTAAGTTTTAAGTCAGACGCCGCCACATTCTCAATTAATTATAATTTTATAGTATAAAACCATCATTTAATTGTGTTTAAGATAGCTAAAATTATGCCTCCTCAATTAACATTTTAGTAAATTATCATCTAAAAAAACGGTCTCCAACCATTAATATTTTTGGTAATGGCTAAAGTTATGACAATGGGAAGCTGAACTCCTGAATTTTTGTCACCTGCACTTTACATCAATGGAAAAAAAATTAGGTCATGAATTTCAGATCAAATTTTAATTATTGCAAATCACAAAATCATTGAAGGGCTGCTTGGTGCAACTTATGTTCAGTATAGGGGATTTTAGGAAATTTAGGTGTTTAGTTTTTTTTTTTTTTTTTTTTTTTTAACCACACCATATACTTATTTTGTTTTATATTTAGGTGTTTAGTTTGATGAAGAAGGAATGCATACTAACTCGTCAACTATACTATAAGCCAACTATGCTATTATTGTTGATTGCCACTACCAACTATTGTCGTTGCCAGGGGCGGAACCACTACCACCTTAGGGGGGGCAATTGCACCCCCTAAAAAAAAAAAGAGTAAAAAAAAAAAAATTATAGGAGAGTAAAAAAAAAATTTTTGCCCCTCAAATTTTTTTTTGTCCCCCCTAAAAATCTCTTTTATCCTATCTTGCCCTAAAATATCTATATATTTCTTTATATTTAGTTCTAATATTCTCTTTTATGATTTTCATGACTATTTAATTACATTTTTTTCTTTATTTTTCTTGTTTAATTTTTTTAAAAAAAACTTGTCGTAATATATAGATATATAATAATAATTTTTTAATATTTAATTATTTTTGTGTTGTATTTTGCCCCCTCTCAAAATTGAAGCTGGTTCCTGCCCCTGGTTGTTGCCCATTGTTGTTGAGCTTCGATGTCGACCGTCAATAGCCATCACAATCATCCACCGCCTTAACCCGATGATGCTGCCATTTGCTTGTCATTGCTTGGTAGTTGGTATAACATATGTTCATGTTTGATTTAAAAAGTATAGTTTTGAAAAATATTTTTTTTTGGGAATATTTACCTTTTTGAATTTCGAAATTGAACACGTCATTATGAATAATATATCATATCGGGAGGTGAACATATCATTCCCTAATGGGTTCGAATTATAAAATTTAAATTCATCCTAATTATCGTAGTCAAACTCATGAAAGAATCATATATGACCTCAGACGATCAACATTAAATTCGATCGAGTGTCTGACTACGTTAATCTAGATAAATGAATCATTAATTTCATAATAAAAAACCACGACAATGATTGGTATATCTGTGGGTCTTCGAAAGGATTCTGCTCATGTGATTCGAATGCAAAGAGTACGATTACACTATCCCGTAGGACAAAATAGTCGTAGACCCTTACACCCGGCACAAGCAGGCCGATGGAAGAGCAGATGGAGTTATAGATACGATTAGCCATGGAGGATAGCGGCTTTCACCTACCAACCTCGATGAATAATAATATCTATAACCCAAAAGTTCACGAGATTTCCCCCATTCGATGCATCAGATTGAATGGGGTTTATTTGATTGTGGGGATCGGTTTCCTACGGGCGCAAGCCCCCGTAGTTAATTACATCCTAAGCCTCGACTTAGGAAAACTCTCGATTAAGGATGTTAAATTATCTTCTCCAAATGGGTTTAGCGCAAAGGAATTTCTAGGCTTTCCTAATCAGAGGGGAAGAAGGTCCCAATCTTGGTTCAATCAATCACACGTGGTTCAGTCAACATCCGGTCGGTTCGAAGAAGTGGAAACTGGAGAAAAAGAGAGAAGACACGCACTCAAACAAGAATGAGAGAAAGAGGGAGGCGGCGTCATCTGTGTGACGCGGATAGGTAGGATTTATAGTCTCCGAAAGAATGGAGAACTTACCCGCCAATAAGGTGTATGGAGGTACATTTGTACCCCCCACCTTTAGACCCTAAATCTATAAAGGCTGTAGTGCTGCACATACAACACTAGCATCTACGACCTAACTAATGCAATCCTGGACTTATTCCTTGTCTGAAAAAGGAAGCCAGCTAAAACCTCCTAATCGTATAAAATCCATGATGTCCAGTCCATATGAAGAAGGGTGGGTAGTTTAGATATTGAAATTGGGATCGACAACTAAAGAAAATCCCTAATTGATCCCACACTTATGAGTGGTATAATGCTCCTAAAACTAATGCAATTAAATCTTAATTTTAATTAGTCACTAATGCAATTTATGCTGGTTAAACTCTCCAAATCAGATATGTATGAATTTTAAAAAAAAGGCTTTATAAAAATAATTTTTGAATGACTAAACTTCCCCGGGTCCGGCACTTCATCCTCATAGGCCAGATTATCCGGACTCTACCCGCAGGCGGGGAAGCTTGTCTAAAAGAAGAGAGAATGTATGTATGCGACCCCGGACGGTTCCGGCTATTTCCTAGAATCGTTATGTCTCTATGTGAGTTAATCTTAGAATTTTATTATTAATTACGAGTAGAAGAATTTTATCCCTAAAGAGCCTAGCGGTCAGACACAAACACATGCAATAAAGAAACCTATGAAAAGCATGCTGGTTCTACTGCGCAATCAGAGTAAACAAACAACAGTAAAAACAAAATCTCACGGAAAAGAATGTCCATGGCAAGTGCCATATAATATTACATCACAGGGTACATAAAGTAATGGTGGCCGGGCTCCACCGACAACAACCCGGGAATGACGCAAATCTTTAAAATAAGGCATTTCTACTGCTTCGATCTTCTTCTTCACTTCCTTGATTCGTCTTTGGATCATCTTCGTTCTCCCTTATGGCTCCTCATAGTGAATACTCCAAAAGGATGCCCAAATGAAAAAGGAAACCCCCTGTAGAGGTTTACTTTTCCCTTTGGACTCCTATATCTTTAAAATGCCTTATTTTAATGATTTTCACAATTTACTACATCTCAAATACATTACATCAGAAAGAGAAAATTCTAGACTCTCCTACAGGGGTTATCCTAAGCAGTTATAATAAAAATTTCACCCAAGCAGTTATATATGTAAATTAAAATGCGCACATCAATTACTTGGCCGTGCTTTGATTATTGGGGGCTAAGCAGCTGAAGCGGATACCTAAAGCAGTTATAAATGATTATTAATTTTTAGCCCCCTTTTAGCAGCATTATATGAGCACGGCCACCTGCAGGAAAATAGCATTAGTATGAAAGAGCGTGCCTAACCTATGGGTATTCTAACGCTTACAACCACAGTGCAGCAAAGAAAAGAGCAGAAAAAGCGTCACAGAAAAGCACCACAGAAAAGCTACAACAAGTAGCAAAAACAGACAGCACACGGGTCACATGCAGAGCGTCACACCACAGCACAGAAAAGAAAAGCAGAAACACAACTTAACCTAAAGCTAATAGTCGTGTCCTATCAAACTCATCTAAGTGTACATGGGTTGTGTGGTTTTGGTAGGTCCTAGATAGGATAATTTAATTAGAATTGTTTGTATATTTTTTTGTTTGTTAAGAAGGGTAAAGGAAAGAATTTGGTTAAAGTTCAAATATTATTGTTTTAGGATTAATTTTAGGGATGTTTTATTTTTAATGTTTGATTAACTATCACCTTTGTTTCACACCGAGACCGTGAGGTTTATTTCACCCTCTTTGGGGCTAACTTAATAGCCTCGTAGGCCTGGGTTACCCAGTGATAATTAACTTTGTTATTATTGTTTTAGTTGGTTATTAAAAGAAAAGGAAAAAGTGTATTAAATATTTTATTAATCAAATTGGTTGGTTGGTTTTAGAAGTTATCCTAAAGTTTGATATTTAGAAGTATCTTATCCTAATGAATTTTAATTTAAAATTTGATCCCCTAATTAGATCTACCTCTTTTAGATTTTAGGTAGGTTAAGGATTGATTATTAAATTAATTAGACTTGCTTTAGATTTGCATTTTAGATCTTAAAGTTCAATGATTATTAAATATTAATAACAGTTTAATTAAGAACTATGTGTTTTAACATGTTTTATGAATTAGGTTAAGATTGATGAGTTGATTATTAATGAATTAAAAAAAGGAAATCCAAATCTAGGAAAACGTGTCACTAGGTTTTTGTTTTAAAGTCTCTATCCTATAAGGAGCATGCACCCTAAGTCTATGTTTTCTAAGACTCGGTCCTTAATTTTTGTCCTTAGATGTCACTAGTGTCGTAGGACTAAAAAGTGTTGTTCTTTTTCTAATTCTTAAAACTTCTATACGGATGTCACAGGATTTTAGGGATCTAAACAAGAAAAACAAAAGCAATCCTAATTATAATTGAAGTTTCTAAGGCCCTAAGGGAAGGAGGCGTACAACCATCTAAGCCCCTAAAGGTTTTCTGAGTTTTAGTAAACTTACAGCACCGGGGGCTACGACCCAGTGGTTTCGCCCGTAGCGCCCCTACCAGATGGGTAGGGATGACTGATGCTTGGGTCCGGTTGTCCTAGCTCCAGTTCCAAGTGCTCCTTGTCCATTGCTTTCCAACAGAGTACCTCGCAACATAAAAGAAAATAGGCATCAGAGCAGTTCTATAAATAAATAACAGTGCAAGGAAATGAAAAATGCAATAAAAACTAGAATGTACCTTTTATTATTTATCGAGTCGTATGTCTGTGAATTCTCCTTAGTTCGTAGGTGTGCAGTACCGAAATGTGAGAGAAACAGTGAAGAAACTAACAAAACTAAGCAAAAGACAACTAAATACGAAGAATATAAAAAGAACGAAAATCAAATACAAAAAGGGGTGTAGGCATCGTTGTTATTGGATACACTTCGTAGAAGTCAAGTGCATCCTATAACAGCAACAATGCCCTTTGCTGTTCCCACTCCAAACGAGGCACTTGATACGTTTGACATATCTACCCATAACACTCTAAATCAAACCCTACAATGACTAAGGAAAAAGACCTCTAAAGCTAGACTTGCAACTAAATTCATCTTGCTTTGAACCCATCCAACATTCTTTTTACCTTAATAGGCTAACATAAAGGGGAGGTAACCCCATCTTGCTCCCAAAAAGACACTAAGCACCTACAAACATAAAGCTCCCTCAAGGCTTCAACTCTCCAAAACTCACTCTTTGAAGAAAACACTAGCAAAATCTAACTCGCATTTGAAAGCACCCATTACTCCCAAAAGACACTAAAGGATCATTCCCCATAAGTCTAGTTAATCCCAACACAACTTGTAAGAACTTCTAACCGAAATACCACCCAAACATTTACAAAAAGAACTCTACTACATTTTTTTTTTTTGACTCAAAACTCTACAAACAAACTAACAATCAAACGCCTCCTCTCATTTGGAATGGGGTAATTCGTAAAAAAAAATTCCTCAATGAATGGGCATTATGAAGCCCATCATCAAGAAATATTCACAAAAAAAAAACAAACACGTTAAAAAAGAAAAGGAAACATAGAACAATTCGCAAAACTCGTCACAAAGCTTCTCAGTACAAAAGAAAAGAATCATGAAACCTTTCTCCAAAATAACTCATTATTTAATAACTAAATGAGTATAACAAAGTCAAGCGATAGATACTAAGTTTGAAAAAAAAGATTTCTATCAAGTCTCAAAATCAAGGCTCTTTTTTTTTTGTTTTGATGCGATGTATAATTCAACAATGAAATAATACTCAAGTTCATGGTGTAAATATGGTTTTCCAAGAGACTATCACTTGCTCATAATTTGCCTCATCTCTTAACGAACCTTGACACAAACATCTCACATGCATAGTTTAGTAAAAGAAGAACATGGTTTCCTAATGTGATTTAGAGACTAAACTATGGAAATCCTGCACATGCTATGCTTCCCAAAACAGTTTGGCAACAAAAAAAAGGTGAAAAAAACTGCAGGTGGTTTGTTCTCAAATCCACTTAGAACACAAGCAATAGTGAAAAACTGCATATAGGCCACTTCCAAACCAACTTGGAGCTAAAAGGGCATTAAAATTCTGCACTTGTTTCTTACAAAAATAGTGGAAAAAGTTTCACAAAAGCTGTAGAAATTTTCACCAAGATGCGATACTTGCCAATCATGTCTTTCGCATAAATGTCCAACAAGTGAAGAAGAAACATGTTTCGAATAAGCATAGAAAAAAAAAAAGATCTCGTCATCCATCAACCTTGCAACAAAGCATGCTCCCCATGATATAAGTTGTGAAACTAAGAAACTCATGATGGCTTCTTAACCAACTTCAAAGCCAAATAAAAGTAAGAGAAAGAATGTTCTAGTAAGCACTAATTCCATACCAAAGAATTCAAAGTCTTTTGACATAAGCTATGTGAAACTTATCTTATGCTAGCAAGATAATTTCTCCAAACAAATCTAAAACATGTGATATTGTAAGTGTATGTGTTTCTAAAATATGACTTTAGCATTTTTAACCCAAGTAGCCAAGCATATGGAATTTTTGGATCCAAGAGATTAGCACACTTAGTATTTGACATGCACTTCATCTTTCTACACATACCGGCACGATGAATAAAGAGAATGACATAATTCGTAACGAATGATCACCTATGGTAAAATACAAAAAGATGACTACTCAATATCATTTCTCTCTAAACTTTGTAATGAGGCAACCTAACCACGAAATCATAAGTGATAAACCATCAACTCATTATGGATCATGAGAGAATGCGACTATTGAATTAAATAGCATTCGCTAAATACATCAAGCTATAGGCGAATAATAGCACAAATATGTACCATGAAGTACCTTGATAATGCATGGGATAGGTCCTCATTTTGGAGAACAAACCATATGCTTTTAAAAGACAAGACCAAGACTCTTTCTTGCAACACATGAATATTTATAGAAAAATGAGAAGATGGCATGTAGATTTCTCCAAATAGCATAACAACCGCAACGCTACTTGAAACTCACCAAAATTTGTTATCAATATCACTAGTTAAAAAAAAAGGGTCTTAAATACTACAATAAAGAGATTCCACAAGCATAAGCATATCCAAACTCGTAGGAAATATGTGAAACTTTTACATCTAAATATGGTTACACAACACTTGGTTAAGTAGCTTCCCATGCCAAGCTCAAAAATTCATGAATCGCCAACCAAGATATCACAATTTTCTCTTAAAGACATTTCATCAAATACTTGATGTGCGTGATTTGACATAAAATCAACATGACTTCCTCATA
This sequence comes from Dendrobium nobile, assembly GCA_022539455.1. Taxonomy (NCBI): domain Eukaryota; kingdom Viridiplantae; phylum Streptophyta; class Magnoliopsida; order Asparagales; family Orchidaceae; genus Dendrobium; species Dendrobium nobile. Next base: position 39,576,950 of record CM039727.1, read on the forward strand.
CATTTTAGCTTACGCCTAAAGCTCTAAACCATGTGGCATACAACAAGTGTGAGTTCACAAGTTAACTAGCCATCTCAAAACCAAAATAAATCAACATTGCATAAGAATGTAAATCAACTAATGATGCTCAAAACCATCTACGCCAACTAAGAGTGAATGTGTTTAAATAAAATAAAAAAAGAGAGAGGTGTGATGACATACACACCTCAAAGATTTATTAAAATTTCAATTCTAATCAAGTAAAAGTGGATCTTGTATGAGTGAAACTTCTCATTAACCAAATCGTCCACAAGACTTAGGTTGAGATGGAGAAGATCAAAGGAAATGCTTCAAGGACAAGGAGAAGGAAGAAAAGTGATGAGAAGAAGAAGAAGAGGGGGTGGGAGAAGAAGGGAAGGCTACTCACCTTGCAAAGAAGGGTTCGGTTGGTCTAGACGTCGGGTCGGAGGGGGAAGATCGGGATCAGTCCGGGCGGTGGGAGCAGAGGAAGTCGGGTGCGGTCCTGGCTCGCGCGAAGCAGGGGGAAGGAGGAGGCTCGTCGTAGGGGGATCGGGCAGCTAGGGATGCCGGCGTCGGGTTCGAGTCACCCAGAGGAGGCTGGCGTCGGGATCGGTCCGAATGGTGTCGGACGGGAGCTGCTGTCGGGTTCGGGAGGAAGCCTGTCGGGGGGAAGCTCGGCTCGCAGTGAGGAGTCCGGTCTTGGTCTCGGCGTGCGAAGATGAGCGAGAGGGAGAGGGAACTGAGCGCTCGGGCAAACGGAGGAGGCCGGCGTCTGGCACTGGGGCTTCGGAACTCAGAGGGGGAGAGAGCTCGGGAGAGAGTAAAACCGAGAGAGAGAGAGAGAGAGAGAGAGCAAGCCCTGTCGAATGAGAGCGTTAATGTCGTAGTCGAGAGCTTCGCTCTGAGTAAATCGAACCCGTCGTCGAAAGAGGAAGCCCGCCAAAAATGTCGTCCTCGTGTTTCAGCTTTCGAAGATGCCATAAGCAGCTCTCGTCGCTGCTCGAAATCTGCTCCAGTCGCAGAAAATCCCTGAGAAGCGGGATATGGGCTGAAATGACGATCTCGTTCGATCGTAGTCGTCGAGGCGATTTCCTGATTAAGGAAACAAATTAAAAATGCTCAGAAAGTCAAATGGCTTATACCAGGATCAAATTAAGTTGAATCACATAAAATTCAGCTAAGCTCGGGTTATACTCGGGTCTAAATTCGACTCGATTCGAATCAATTTAGGCTCGAGCCTGTTGACCTCGATTTCCGCTCAAGCATTTTCGAGCACCTTCGACCAACTTGATTAGACCTCGTCGAGTTCAATTTGAACTTGAATCGATCCAAATGGATTTCAATTAGACTCGATTGCGCTCAATTTAACTTATTTTGATTGCGTCGAGTTTAATTTTATTTAAATTGATGTCGATTTGGGTGCAATTTCATCGGCATGACTAGGTCGAACCGGCTCAAGCCCAAATTGATCTAGATTTTGACCTGTAATTGAGCCTGGTCTTAGCCCAAATCTGAGTCTAACCAGCTCGTTTTGATTTAAGTAAATTCCAATTCACTTTTGGTTTAATTTGAAATCGATTTCCTAAATCAAGAAGCTGCCTCGACGGTCTTGATCTTTCCAAAATTTGGACTCTACCGTTGCCACGCCTCTCAGTCGCATGAGTCCTCAAATAAGGAGTGGATTCGAACGACTTTCTCCCAGGAGCAGAAGGTCGCAGCGCCATTTTGAGCTTTCGGAGCAGGGCAGAACGTCGGGAGACGTTAGAAGGCTTGGAGGAAGCCTTCGGCTGCCTCATGCTCACGCCCAGCTCTCTCCCTCTAGTTCTCGATTTCGCACAGCCCGAAGCCCCTCTCTCTCTCTCGCTGGCTCTCATTCGAAAGAAGCCCTAGACGGAAGCCCTAGCTCCCGCCTCCCTCTCTCCCGTGATTCCACTCGTTCGCACGCCTCCGACTCCAAGACCCGAAGCCCTCTTGCTTCCAGGCGACGGATCCACCCCGGTTGCCCTTCTCTGTTCGTGAGCCAATCGACGTCGAACCCCCCTTCCTCTCTCGGTTTCGCGCGCCTAGACCGAACTCGACGCCTCCGAACCCCTCTTTTTTTTTTAGTCGTTCTCGCGACTCGGCCGAACCCAATCCTAGCTCTACTCTTTGTTACAGGTATTTCCTTTTCTTCTCCCTCTTTTTCTTCTTCCCTTCTTCTTTAATCTTTCTCATTACCAAGATGAAATAAACCCGACTGATCCAAGGTAAAACCCGTCTTGCATAAATGGTTATGATTTGTACGGATTTATTTGGAGTAATTCTTACTTCATGGAGATGATTGTTTGAGCTATGGTGTTGTATAAGGATCTGTATACTATTGTTGCTATGCTTTGGAACTGTTACACAAATGCCAAATCAACTCAAAACGTCATGTTTTCTATTTAAGGTCTGCTTGAAAGGTTATGCTTTGATAACATTCTCCTCCATCTTAAAGGTTCTAGTGTGCTTTGAGTAGGTTGCATTGTGATAACTCTAAACAAGTATATAGGTGAATCTACCTTTCTGTGAAGTGTAAAGCATGAGCCTTACAGTGATTAATTCTATGGACCCTTGTATTGTACACTAGGTATTTGATGAAATGTCACTAGAGAAAGCGGTAGATTGGTTGGTTCATAAGCTTTGGATGGCCAATATGTTAGAAATCATGTTTTCTTCTCTCGATGTGGGGATGTTGGTTCCTTACTTTAAAATTCATTTCTATGGTAGTAAAGGAATTTCCATGTGTATTCTCGAGATGATTTAAGTTGATTGAATGATCTTGCGTTGTTATAAAGCCTCCATAGAAGTGGTTTCTTATTCTCTAAGATTTTGACATTAGCAAGTATCTCTTATGATTGGTAAGTTTTATTGTTTAGACATTACACTCTAACGATTGAAAGAATAATTGTTCTCTTGTGTAGTTTGGTTGGGTGAACTCAATCAAGTAGGCGTGTGAAATATGTTTCTCTTGCTAGTATGTTCTACGGAATCTTGCAAACTTTGCTTATATAGTACTTCTGATGATGCCTTAGAGAAGTTGTATATATATATATATATATATATATATAATATGGGATTTAGCATTCTTTCTATTCTCTTTTCTGTATGCATATTTGGGTGCTTCCTTATTGAGTTGATCACATAAATCATGAAAGAAAATTTCTTTATGTAGACTATTGGTAACTTTGTGATAAAATAGGTGTATAAATATTGGTTTTTGTGGTAGCTTGCTTTATATAACTTTGCAACCATTGTGCGTCAAGTTGTTTGTAAAATGTCGTTGGAAGGAGATCATGATTGTTTGATATGCATTGGAGTTTTGTACGGTGGCATCCCTTATTTGAAGTGTTGCTAATATACTATCTAGAGGTTTGCAAATGAAATTCTAAAAAAAAAAGGAAGAAAGAATAGTTTCCTGGAGTAGTTCTTACTTGTGAGATTTATGGGCATATTTGCTGATTCCGTTCAAACATTGTCTAAAGCTTTAAGAATGCACTTGACATGAAGGTTTCGCATATCATCTCTCTCGCTCTTTATTATAATTTTCGATATGGATCGTTGGATAAAGTTCGTCATGATTCGAGCATTTACATGAGTACATAAAAGCATGATTTATATATATACTTTTGAAATAGAGTTTCAAGCACGAGTTGCTCTTCTTTGCTAAGGCTTTCCAAAGGGGAAACATTGTTGTTTTGGAGTTATTTGAGCATGAAAAAGAAAACTTAGCATAAAGAAGAAAACTTGAGATCATCTTTTCTTTACAAAGTTTAAACTTCCTGCAAACGATGGCATGCCATATTGTCTCACAACTTTGGATAAGTGACAATTGCTTCATAACCGTATCAATATGGGTATGATTGTCGAAACTTGACACTTAGAAAACTCACATTTGAGATTGTGCTCTAGCATGTAATAAATTCTGGCAACGTTGGAAGCATTGTTGGCTGTAAACTTTTGACAAACAAAATATGTTAGGAATGTTAGCACAAAAGCAAGTTTATAGCTTTGAGTTAGAGATTTCTTGAATATTTGGTGGCATACAGTGTGGAGGTTGGAAGTTTGTTGGAAAGGTTTACATGTTTGTGTCATCCAACTCATAGCCTACCTTGAGAAATGATTTCCTTCGTTGCTCTCTTGGAAACTTGAAATGGCCAAGATTTGTTTTGCTTCATTTAATATTGAATTTCCTTACTGGGTTGATTTTCTTTCAAGAGAAAAATGGCATTGCTCTTTGTGTCAGTTCATTTGGGATAAGATTAAGTGAGATTTGCTAATGTTTTTCTCTTTCTTTATAATCGTTATTGATAAGCCTCATGAACAAACATCATTTCCACATGTTTCTTTTTCTTCTAAGTTCAAGATATACAATTCTTCCTTAAGAACAAGGATGAGGATTTGCTGAAATTTTCTCATGGTGTGTTGCGTGATGTTATAATTTTCATGACAGTGTTATAAAATGCTGAAATATCCCATTCATGAGTTGCAAAAGTATCAAGTTGCATTTCTCGTTCATTTATATCATGATCCTGTTCTCTTTTCCATAAAAGCAAGGTGAATCTTCACATAGATTTAAACATGACTTTGCTTCAGGTTAGCTAAATGTATTTTCTAGAATATTATAAAGAATGAAATTGCATCAAACTTCCTTTCCTATGACTACAACTTGAATTGAAATGCTTGTATGGCACTTGATTTGGAGAAGTTCGAACCTATGAGCATTTCTCAGTATCACATGTGTGATTGACTATGATGGTTTATGTATTTAAGATTGGAGATTAGTTTACTTCACTATAAATGATTTTTTCTTCCGTTAGCATTTAAAGTATCATGCATTTGCGAATTTCTATTTTTTTATAAAGTTTGTGTTGGTGAGTTTGAATGGTCTTTTCATTTTATTTGCTTATGATTCTTTGTTAGAGGGATAGTGATGAGGCGGAGCGTTTTATGATTTGTTTTGTATTGAAAGATTTTGTGAATAGCACTTTGGTTGGGAGTCTTTTTCTCTTTTGGAGGCTTTATGAGTTTGTTTTAATGAGAGGTTTCGCGAATGCCTTCATGAGTTGGAAATTTTAAGAAGTGTTTTGTTTTGAGAGATTTTATGAGTGGGTCTTTGGTTGGAAGTTTTGTGAGTCGTTTCATGTTGTAAAGATTCACGATAGATTTTGTGAATGTTTTATATCGGAGGCTTTATGTGAATTATTTTCGTATTGAGATTTTGTGATTTTGCCTTGTGAATGTTTTCTTGATGGAAGGCTTTATAGTGCCTATTCGTTAAGAAAACTTCTACAAGTCTACCCCACTCCAAATAAAATGAGAGGCACTTGATTATGGGTTGTTGGGTGGGATTTTGTGTCAAAAGAAAAAAAAAAGAAACTTTGGTGGATTTTCTCCTTGTAGAGTTTTGTGTAGTAGTTCATTTATAAATTCTTGCAGGTTATTTTGAGATCTATAATTTTGTGGTTAGACTTGTTTATTAGGATCCTTTAGTGTCTTTTGGGTATAAATAATGTTTTCTCATTTGGATTAGATTCCCTTAGTGTTTCTTTCTACAAGATAGATTTTGGAGTTTGAGATATTAGGGAGCTTCGTATTGGAAAGTCTCTAGCGTCTTTTTGGGAGTAAAATACTCCTCACTTGTTTGAGTTAGATTCCTTTAGTGTTAGCTTCTAAAAAAAGATATATAGAGCTTTGGATAAGTCTGAGACAGAAGAGAGTTTAGTATTAGGTTTAGTTTTAGAAGCTTATTCCCTTAGTTGCTCTGTGTCTTGTTTGTAGTGTGTTGTGGGTAGAGGTCTTAACATATCAAGTGCCTCATTTGGATCGTGGGAACATTAAAGGGCATTGTTGATGTTACTTTAGGATACACTTGTCTTTAAAGAAGTGTGTCCAAAACAACAATGCCTACATCCCTTTTACTTGTAATTTTCATTCTACTGATTTGCTATAGATTCTCTAAGCCTAGTGACATATGTACGAAAGTCCTAGAGGGTTAGAAAATAACACATCTTTTAGTCCTACAACTCTAGTGACATTTAAGGACAAAAATTAAGGACCGGGTCTTAGATAACATAGACTTAGGGTGCATGCTCCTTGTAGGGTAGAGACATCAAAACAAAATTTAGTGACACGCTTTCCTAGATTTAGTTTCTTTTTCTTAATCTACTAATAACCAACCAACCCTTTATAACCTAAATCTTAAAATGTGTTAAAATATTTAATTCTTAATCAAGTTATTGTTAATATTCGTAATCATTAAATTATAAACCTAAGACATAAATCTAAAGCAAGCTTAACAATTCTAATAATTAACTTCTAACCAATTTAAAGCTTAAAAGCTGTAGATTAAAATTAGGAGACGAAACATAAACTAAATTTCTTAGGATAAAAGACTTCTAAAGATCAAACATAGAGTAATCTTTTAAAATCAATTAACAAATCCCTTAATACATAACAACCATTCCAAAGATGAAGTTTATTGGATGGACTACTCCGGGCTGCGGGGCTAAGTGTCCTAAGGAGGCCTGGTTCCTCGAGTCTGGTGGCACAACGCCACGAATGGATTCAGTGGAATGGCAGAACTGTAAAATTAATTTCATAATTGGTTTAAGTCGAATCGTAAGTGATAATAAATTGCCTAATCTATATTTCTTTTCTAATTTACAACCAACTTAATAATTCAACAAAAATTGGTTGCCACTGGGTAACCCAGGCCTACGAGGCTATTAAGTTAGCCCCAAGGAGGGTGAAATAAACCTCACGGCCTCGGTGTGAAACAAAGGTGGTAATCAATCAAACACTAAAAATAAAATTCTAAAATCAATCCTAAATTACTAATATTTAAACTTCAATTAAAATATCCCCTTGGCCTTAAACAAATAAAAATGCAAATAATTTCAACTAAATTACCCTACATAGGATCTATCAAAAACTGCACAGCCTACACACACCTTAGACTGATTTGATTAGGACACTACTTCTAGTCCTAGGTTAGGCTTACATTTTCTTTTGCTATTCAGTATTTACTACCTATATGTGTTCTATAAATGCAATTCTTACATTTTCTGCCAGTTATATTTTCTTACCTGCATTTCTTTTCTGAACGGCATCTACGCTTATATATATGTTTTCTTTTGTCTTACTTTGTGAGGTACATCCGGTGTTGCATTGTCAATGATCAAGCGGCGTCAATTGCTTATAAGCTTTTAAGTGGCAGCGCCACAGCAGGTACATTGGGTCTTGCACGATCAGGGATCAATGAACCATTTACTTGCTTGGAGCTATTAAGTGGCTGCGCCACGGTCAGGTATAATTTCTGCAACTTAAAACTCTTAGTTATATATCGGAATTGCTACACTGCACACACAAATTGTTAATAGGTATTCTAGCATGTTTAAGTAGCCAGCCTTAGGTTAGTTCACTGACGAAGCTTTGACCCTATAGGTCAAAGCTTGCCCCCTTCTGTGAGCCCTAGAGACCATTAGGGTCATTTAGGCCTGTAGAGTAGGCCACCTACTTGTGCCATTGGGCATCGTTGTTTTCCCACACGAAGTGGGCATCGCTAGGATTTTGGCCCTTTTCAGTTTTGGGTACGATACCCCCCCCCCTTTTTTTTTTCTTTTCTTTTCTGTGAGCCTTAGAGACCATTAAGGTCATTTAGGCCTGTAGAGTAGGCCACCTATTTGTGCCAGTGGGCACCGTTTGAATGCTTTTCTATGCGGGTACCTTGCTTGGAGGGTACCCTTAGGGTGTGTTTATTTATTTATTTTTTTTGTACTCTGGATGTCATGCATGCATTTGTTTTTACACACCTTACCTCACATTATGTTTCACTTACATACATGCATCACATCAATAGATCTAGGGATATTTCGTATCTGTTTCATGCATCATACATGGCGCTAGGTACATTCTTTTGCATATTGTAGAGTCCATGATTAAAATCTTTCAAACTACAAACCCTTGATTTCCTAGGATAGAGCCTTCCTATCTTGTATACATGTAGGGCGATTGATTGTGTTTAGGATGTTAGCTGGCAGCTCACTCCAGGCAAGCATAAGCCCAGGTTGTATACCCCTCAGTGTGTTTCCTTTCATCTGTGTTTTGAGTCTGTCGTTTCTCTTAGGGTAGTAATCCGAATTTTGATCTTTTAAACTCAAAATTTTAATCATATCTTTATCCATTCAAAAATGTCTAATCATCACTAAGGGTAGATAGAAGAGACTATTTGGAATAGAACTTAGGAACTTTATCTGTGCACCAAATCAAGAAGTGAATAATCCAACATCCTTAATCGAGAGTTTTCTTAGATTGAGGTCTAAGATGTAATTAACTACGGGGGCTTGCGCCCGTAGGAAACCGATCCCCACAATCAAATAAACCCTATTCGATACTGATATATCGAATGGGGGAAATCTCGTGAACTTTTGGGTTATAGATATTATTATCCATCGAGGTTGGTAGGTGAAAGCCGCTATCCTCCATGGCTAATCGTATCTATAACTCCATCTGCTCTTCCATTGGCCTGCTTGTGCCGAGTGTAAAGGTCTACGACCATTTTGTCCTACGGGATAGTGTGATCGTACCCTTTGCATTCGAACCACACGAGCAGAATCCTTTCGGAGACCCACAGAGCCGGCACAACGAAATTAATCGTACGAAATCGGGCTCAAAATAATGATCAATTTAAATCAAATCAGGTACGACGCGACGAAAACCAACTATTCGAGTCTAATCGAACATGTTCGAGTCCGATCCGGCTCGAGTCGGGTCGATTCGAGCTCGAATTAGGCTCGACGGGGTTCGATTAAATCGATCGAAGATGCTCGAGCATGATCGAGCCAAAATCGAGGTCAACAATATCTCTCCAAAGAAAGAAGATATCAATCACTATCGATCATTTGAAAATGACGATAATGATCGTGGGGTTTGATTTTTCCCAAAGAGAATTAATTGAGGTTTTGAAAAATTGATTTTTGAAAAATTAGATATGGGTTTCTAAATTTCATATGAGCGCAAACCCTCGTAGTTAATTACATCGTAAGAAACTGAAATTTCCTACGAATACTCTCGATTAAAATAGCGGTACGAATTTTATTTAAGAATTCAAAGATTGATGTCAAATGATGTAAGGGTTGGAATTTTCAATCAAGATTGGTTCAAAGTTGAATACTTATTTTTGGAGTCGAAGGAAAAAGGGTAGGAGGTGTTTTAAGATTCTGAATTTCTTCAGAAACACCCCACTCTATCCTAAGTGTTGGGCTTGAATTTGATTGAAGGAGACTTAAGTTCAATGGTCAATTTTATTAGAAAGTTGAGATTTAATTCCCGGAGGTTGAGCTCTTATAGTCCGAGCTTGCCTCATAACCTAAGTCTAAATTGGGTACTGAAAAATCAGTGACCCGATGTGAGACCTCGTTCCCTTACTGTTTCTCTCTAATTTGGATTTTCCTCTCAGGATCGTCCGGGACGATAGTGGGATCGTCCAGGCCGATCTGCACTATAGAAAATATCAGCCTGAAAATAGTCCTGGGAACTGTCCAGGACGATTTTTTTTGGTCTGATCGTCCCGGGACGATTTGGCGATCGGCCGGGCCGATCAGCTTAATGATATATGAAAATCAGCTCGTTTTGAGGAGAGAGAAAATCATTTTAAACTCAAAATATCTGTTTTGAGGAGAGAGAAAGAGAAAAGGAAAAAGAGGAAACTTGGTTTTGGAGGCCGCGGAGCGCTTTTTGTCCGACGCCGCTGTTGGGAAAAGTGAAGATCTCGTGGTAAGGACTCCGAACCCTATTTCTATTTTCAAAGATATTGAGTTTTGACTGAGTTATGATCCGTTTTGTGTTTTCGTAGTCGACTTTTCGACGTGATTTTGATTTGACACAACTTTCACCGCACAACTTTTGATATGTTATAGATATGATTATTACACACGATTTGAGTATTTTCTGCGACGATTTTACCAGTTGGAATTGATTCTACGCGATTTTAATCGAATAGAAAAATATCAGGACTTGATTTGATTTGATTTCTATAGGATAATAGTCTTGCATTGATGTCGTGAATGTTCTATTGTAATTTGGTAGAATTTGGAAATCGTGTCTTTTTGCAGGATTTTTGTGTAAATTTGACCGACTGCCGTTACGCTGCCCGATTTTCGTATGATTTCCGAATTTTCAGGAATTGATAGATTGAATTGATATGTGTATGACTATTGATATGATTGTATTGGATTGATTTAATATTGTTGCATCGATTATGGATTGTTTATTGAACTGATTATTGATTGACTATTGATACTGGAACCTAAGTGGAACCTGGTTGAACGTTGGTGAAGATTGATATTGACCTGTACAGGATGGTGGGCCGACGGGCTTTCCTTTAAACCATTGATCATTGATATAACGATTGGGAGTTATAAGGAGTTTTATATGCCGACGGGCGGCCGACGGGCAAAAAGAGTGACGACTCTTATTGATAGACCAACGTACTACAATAGCAACGGATTCTACAACAGCAACATGACCAGTAGATTTTACTTGTCCAGTATATAGTATTGAATTGCATGTTCACTGTATTGATTTATGGATTCATTATTTTATAGATTCCTGCTTTATCGACTTTGATTGGATTTATTAGATCGTACGATTTTATTGATTTCACTGATTGATTGCTGTGCATCGACATTGAGCATTGATATAGAAATGGATTGATATAGATATTACATTGATAGCATGGACATGAATAGTATAGAATCATTGACACTGTTGCTTATAGATTCATTGATTTCTGCTTATAGGTTCATTGTTACTACTACCTGTGGATTTATTGATCTCGCTTATAGATATTACTGATTAGACCGTATTGATTTGATTTGATAGCGATTGATTTAACGGATTGATTGATTCGACGATTTGATTGATTTAACGGATTGATTGATTTTCTTCTGTGTACGGATTTCTTTGAGATTGACGTGAATTGATCGAGCTAGATTTATTGATTTGCATGCTGCTGCATTGACTGGTTTTATTGACTATGAATTTTCGTATTGCACCGATTCATTGACCATTGACTGATATAGATTGATTGACTGTGATTGACTGACATGCATATTGATAGCATAGCCGTGCTTTGATTTCAGTTATAGGTATTAGGTGACCTGCTGGGCTTTGTAAAGCTCATTATATGTGGTTGAATTTTCAGGTCAGGGCAAGGGAGCAGAAGATAGGAATTGATCCAGATCTTCAGGTTTTTGTCTTTTGATTGATTTTGATTCTTTTGTACTCAGGATGGATTTCAGAATTGGTGATTGTAGTGTAGTTCCTGAGTATTGTACATGATCTTTTGAGTTTAAATCGACTTGTATATTGATGTTTTAAATTTCATAGATGTGTTTTGATTAAAAAAGTATAGATTTATATATGTATAGTTTTGAAAAATAATTAATTTTCTTTGGGAATATTAAATTTTTAAATTTTGAAATTGAACACTCTATTATGAACAATATATCGCCTCGAAAGACGAACATATCGTTCCCTAATGGGTTCAAATTTCAGAATTTTAATCATATCCGAATTATCGTAGTCAAACTCAAAGGGAAAATTACATTCGACCCTGGAGGATCAAAATGGAATTTAACCAATTGTTTGACTATTCTAATTCGGATAAAAGATCGTTAATTTCATAATCGAAGCCACGATAATAATTGATATATCTCTCCGAAGAAAGAAGATATCAATTATTATGGATTGTTCAAAAATGACGATAATGATCGTCGGGTTTGATTTTTCCAAAGAAAATTAATTAGAGGTTTTGAAAAATTATTGATTTTGAAAATAAGTTCTGGGTTTCTAAATCTCCTACGAGCGCAAGCTCTCGTAGTTAATTACATCGTAGGAAATCAGAATTTCCTACGAAAACTCTCGATTAAAATAGCGGTGTAAATTTTATTTAAGAATTTCAAGGCTCGATATCAAAGGAGGAAAATGGTAGGAATTTTCAATAGGGATTAGTTCAAGATTGAACACTTATTTTTGAAATCAAAGGAAGAGAAGTAGGGGATGTTTTGAGATTCTGAATTACTTCAGAAACATCCCAATCTATCCTAAGTGTTGGGCTTATATTCGATTGAGAGGAATTTTTTTGTTTGAGTAGTCAATTTTATTAGAAATTTGGGATTCAATTCCCAGAAAGTTGAGGTCTTATGGCCCGAGCCAGCCTCAGAACCTAAGTCTAAATTGGGCACTAAGAGTTAGCACCCCGAACCTAGCTAGTGCAATGCAATTCTGGTCTTACCCCGGCCTGGATTGGGGAGCCAGCTAAACCACCTAAACGATTTTAAAATATGAATCCGGTCTTTTTATGTAGAGTGATAGGAACGTTATTTAAGATATGTTTTTTTTTGAAAACGAGGCCGACATCTAGAGCGGATCCTAATTGGCCCCTCAGACTCATGTTGGGTATTCGATGTCTAAGTAATGCAATTAAATATTAGACTCTTTTAAATTTGTTACTAATGCGATGCATGCTAATTGACTCGATTGAATGCAAAATCTGTATGTAGCAGTTTAAAAATTTTGGCTTAGAAAATAGGTTTTATCCTAGAGATTGCATAACATCCCCTTGACAGATCGGCACCCTCATAGGTCAGGTGGCCTGCCAGAACCCGCAGGCGGGGAGATGCCTAACAAGGTTGAGAAAGTATAATATGAATGCATGAAAAACCCTCGGCGAGTCCGAGCTTACTTCTTAGGACCGTTTAGAGTTTCTATCTTATCTTAAAAATTTTATTTAATTAAAATAGAAGAATTTTTTTTTGACAGACCCCTAAGAGCCTAAATTCGAATTCCAGGCTAAATCAAACACGGCATGCAAATAAAAAAAACTAGAAAAACAGGAGTTCTAATGCGCAATCAATTAAATAAAATCAATTAAATATATCAATTTGAATGTCCATATGGCAAGTGCCACTCATTATTACATCTCAAAAATTACAAGAAATTAAAGTGGCCGGGCACCACTGACTACAACCCGGATTTCTAATCCTAAATCAAATGATTTTGAGACTTGGGATTCTTCTCGTTGTCCAATCCTTCGTCTTCTCACGAACATCTTGATTCGTCGGTTCCGGATATCCAAATGGAAAGAAACTCCCCCTTGATTGGGGTGTTATCTTTCCTCTTTGGATACTTGAAAAGTATCCTAATTTGACTTCCAAATGGAAGAAGACTCTCCCCTTTAGGGATGTCTTCACCCCTTTGAAATTCAAATTGGATATTCATATCCCAATCTCAAATCATTTTAAGTATTTACAACCTTAATTGAATCAAATTTACATTGAATGAAATAAGAAAATCTAGACTCGATCCTGCAAGGTTATCCTAATAATCAACAGTTGTATATTCAATCCCAGGCAGTTATAATATAAAAATTTAAAATGCATTTTTTTTTAGCCATACTTGGCCATGCTCTTTTTATTTAAAGGGGGTCTTAAGCGCGGCAGGTACCTGTGCAAAGAGTATATATTTTTTTATTAACTGCCCCTTTAATTTTTTAGCTCCTTGTATGAGCATGGCCACCTGCATAAGATTGCACAAGTATAGTTCGCTCCTAACCTAGGGGTAAGTCTAACGTACAATCAATCACAGAATGCAGGAAGTAAGTAAATAAACACATCAACTCTACACTAGCAAACAGCATGCAGTAAAAACTCGAAAAAACTCGGCACACAACTGCAGAAAGTAAAACACCGGCCTATCCTAAGACTAGAGTCGGTGATCCTAGCAAACCATCTAAAGTGTGTGGGGTGGGTCATGTGGTTTTGATGTACCCTAATTAGGATTATTAGTTAAAGTTATCTAAAGTTTGATTGGTTAGAAGGTTTAAGGGATTTAAGTTTGAATTCAAATATTAATAGCTTAAGATTAATTTTAAGACTCATTTAATTATTTGTTGGATATCACCTTTGTTTCACACCGAGGCCGTGAAGTTTATTTCACCCTCCTTGGGGCTAAGTTAATAGCCTCGTAGGCCTGGGTTACCCAGTGGTACCCGATATAATTAAGTGGCTTAAGAATTAACGAATTTTATAAGAAATGTTTGGTTGCTGATTTTTAAAGATTTATTAATTTAAGTTTTCCATTGATTGATTCGTGGCGTTGTGCCACCAGGCTCGAGGAACCAGCCTCCTTAGGACACTTAGCCCCGCAGCCCGGAGTAGTCCAGCCGATAAACCAAATTAATGTAATTGAATTAAAGATTTTAAAATGTTGAATAATTAATGGTTAATCAATTTTAAGGTTTAACACCCCTTAGAATCCATTCGTGGCGTTGTGCCACCAGGCTCGAGGAACCAGCCTCCTTAGGACACTTAGCCCCGCAGCCCGGAGTAGTCCAGCCAATAAACTTCATCTTTAGGATGGTTGTTGTGTTTTAAGAGGTTTGTTGAATGTTTTAAACATTAACTAACATTTTCTGGAGTTTTAAAACAATTTTGAGTTTTATGACTTTTTGAATATTTTAATCATTTAATTAAGGGGTTGAAAATTGACTTTTTGATTAAGTTCAAATTCTGGAATGTTTGTATTTTATTAAAATACTAGACCTTATCACGATCAGTTAGAGGGTAAGTACGTCGAAATCGGATTTTTCTACATTTTATAACGGAGGTTTGAAGTTTTGAACTAGATTTGAACTATATTTGACCGGTTTGTTGACTTTTTGAAATATTGTAGATTTCTGGAGTTTAACATTTTTAATAAATACTAGAGCTTATTAGGAATTGGATGCAAGTGAGTTTGTTCAATTTGGATTTTTCTTGAATTAGTTATGAAGCTTTAAAGTTTTAAGTATTTAATGAATTTCAAAATTGTTTAATTAAAGACCCTTTTTGTGATTTTGCTCCAAATGAGATCCCAACTCCTTGGAATCAGCTCCAAAGGTCAGGAATGACCTAAGGAGAGATTCCCAAGTGTTTGGGAAATTTTTGGAATTTTTAATTATTATTGATTAATTATATTAATAAAATATTGGTTTTCACTTAAAATTAGATTAAGGTTTAAATTGCTGTCAAATCAAAGGGGTTTCAATTTTCATGAGTTAAGGATTAAATTCTGGTCAGTTAGAGGGTTTATACATATTTTTAAGGTTTAAAATGTATTTATTATATTTTCTGGAAGTTTTAATGGCTTAATTAGGGCTTAAATTTAGGAAATTTGATAAAGGGGCATAAAGGCCCCTAAAACCAGTGAAAATTTTTCTAATGGCTGTACATGTCACTAGGTTTAAATGTTTAAAGTTTTGAATCAATAGGAGGTGTATCCTAATTACAACGAAATTTCTAAGTTCTCTAATCAAAGTCCTTAGTTATTGTCCTTAATAGTGTCACTAGGTTGCATAGGTTTGAATCAAAGTTCACTCTAACCCTTGACTAAACATGAAATAAACACACAATAACAATCAACTCCTAGATCTAAGAGAGCCTTAGACTAAGTGGTGTGTGTACCTAAGCATGCAAGAGCTAATTAACATAATTAACTAAAGATAAGATTAGTGGATAATCAAGAAATGATTATCCACTAATCATCCCCATTATTTCCATTCAAACATACTCAATCTATATCTAAAGCTTCAAGGAATCTCTCAAACTTGTAAGATTTAAGTATACATATATATGTTTCAAAATACATTTGAAAATATATAAATATATCTAATCCTATATATGTAAATATACATTTTAAAATAAAATAGTTGAAAATATCATTAGGATAAATTTTAGAGAGCATGGAGATCCACTGATTTTCTAACCAATTTCAAAATAAATTTTAAAATTTTAAATTATTTGATATAATATTTAATTAAATATTGACTAAATATTATAGATAATAAAATAATTCAAATTATTATGAAAATTTCCTCAAATCATTTTAGAAATATGCTTTGAAAGTTAAATAAAATATTATTTTTTTTTTTTGGAATTTGGAAGGTATTTAGATTTATTTTAATTAAATAATAATTAAAATAATCAAGTAAACAATATTTAAAATTACTCAAAATATATAGAATATTTTTAAGTGATTCTATTTTTAGATTAAAGATCTTGAAAAACTAAAGAGTTTGATATATTATACAGTTTTTTTGGACTTATAAATAATTTTTAATTAATTTTTAAAGTATCTGCAATTAAATGGTTTAAAATTTAATTTAAAACCATTTAATTACATCCGGCGGCTGTTAGTGGGACACGTGGCAGAGCGAGGTTCGCGGGTTCGAAACCGCGCGGCAGCGGCTCCACGTGGCGGAATCTGGTTCAACCGGCGGCGGTCAACACGCGTCAGCCACAGATCGGCTCACGCGTTTCACTTATCCACGTCCGCATAAGCTCATGGTCGTCCGATCCTCCGCGTTACTGGATCAACGGCTTTGATCGGATCTCACGATATGATCTTACAGACGGGAGATCGGACGGCTGACTCTTGATCCCGCGGTTCAGAATAACGGCTCAGATGCCGCCGGACCAAAAGCCGAACACCGAATCGAATACACGGCTTGGATAGAGTATCGAACGGCTCGATCTGGACCGTTGATCGAGCGATCAACGGTTCAGAGAGCGTGCATGCGCCGGAGACCACTAGTGACGCCCTAGGATTCATTTTTTTGCTCGTTTATTCGATCCAGTCAATCAAATGCAGTGAAATTTTAAACCTAGATTTATGAGGTGAACAGAAGTGTTGGGGAATTTGTTTCACAGAAAATAACGCATTAAATAAAATGTTAAATTAACCTAAGTGTCCTAAGCTAGGTTTAGAGATTTACAGCGATTCAATGGACGGTTTGGACCGTTTTTGGATTCTCTGAGCTTGTAGACTGTCCACGAATAAGTTCCTAGTTGACTCCAAGCTCCGACACTCCACGAATCGCCTGGAATAAACCTTGGACTGATCGGGTATTGAGCTCGCCGGAAGATCGCCGGAGACAACTTTGACCGGAGGGATTTGGGTGAGGAAGTGTTGAGGAAGCCAGGTAGAGCTCAAGCGAACAAAGAGTTCGGCTGGAAGAGCTCTAGGTGAGTGAGAGAGTGTAGGGATTCGAATGAGGGTTCATTTTAGGGTTTAGCCCTATTCAAACGTCTCCAGATAGAATGGACGGTTAAGATCGACTGTATTAGCCCTTGGATGACTTCCACGTGCCATGGGAGTTGGTGGGAGCAGAGGGCAAGGACGGGTGCAAGGACATCCTTGGTGGAAAGTGTGTTTTGTCTTTTATTTGGACATGTGTGGCAATATGGGCCTTTGGATTTAGATCCAATGGCTAAGATTAGTCTTAGGAAGCTTCTAGACCTTAACTAATCTGCTGGATTGGTTTTGGATTAAGTGGATTAAGCTCAAAGATTAATTTAATCAAGTTTGACCACTCAATTTGCTTAGTTTGACACTTTGACCAGCCCAAAAACACTTGGACTGCTGATGTGGCAATGAAGAGGCCTGGAAGCTGGTTAGGTGAGTTGGAAGGGGTTCAATATTTGAGGATATAAAAAAAATTTGATGAAATGGAGGGATTTTGAAAGGGTTTGACCATGTGTTGACTGGTCAAATGAAAATGTTGACTGCTGAGGTGGCAGCCAAGTGTCCCTTCCAGATGTTTGGGAGTTGTTTGGAGGAAATACAAAGCCATAGGTTGAGGCTTGAATGGATATGAAGAGTTTTCTATAGGCTTGATCAAGCCAAAATGGGTTGACTTGGTCAAATTGACCATGGTTAGACTCCAAACAAATTCGATTGAGCTTGAACATGAATTAAAGTGGTTTTGAGGAATTGAATGATTTGGAAAAAATTAAATGGGTTGAAATGACCCATTCAAAACCTTAAGGGGTAATTGGGTCAATTAGGTCGACTGAGCCAACCAGGTTGGCCCAAAGTGTGAATCTGGGTTGGACGGGTTTGAAATGTCATTTTGAGTCGATTGGGTATGGTCTCGGGGTTTGAAAAGGTTAATTTGGTAAAAATCCCAATTTGAACCCTTAAGGGTCTCCTTGGGTCAACTCTGTTGACTTGGTCAACCAGGTTGACTCAAGAGCTGGGAATGGGTCAGACATGTTTAAAATGGCATTTGAAACTTGCTGGAGGTGGTTGCATTCAATTTGGAATTCATTTGGTTTGAAATGCACGTTTGAGCCCCATAGGGGTATTTTGGTCATTTTGACCCCTGGTCAACCAAGGGTCAAAATAAGTCCAAAAAAAAAATGCAGTTTAATATTCAATATGTCATAATCAAGGGTTTAGAAGTGATTGGATGCTTTGTAGAAAGCTCCAAGGTCAAAATCCACTGGATGGCAAATCCAGTGGCATGGGCCGTAAATATTTGAAGGTTTTACAGCCTTTGGGTTTTGATTTAGTTTCTAGGGTTAGAGACCTCAGAATGAGCTCAAATTTAGAGGGTTTCCTCCAGAGACATGTCCCATCAGTATGCAACTGACAGACTCTGAATCGGAAGTCATTTGATTGGTTTTTGAAATGTTTGAAAATTTGCTGGAAAAGGCCTTTAGGACTTGCCCTTTTAGCATTGAATTTTGGTTTCAATTTCTGGATTTGGATTGGATTTTGGATTTGATTGATCATGTGTCTGGATTGATTTATGATCTAGGTAGATCCTAAAGTCTGACTCCTAGCAGGGTCTTAAGGTCTAGAATAGAACCTAAGGTCTGAAGTCTAGAAGGATCTTAGAGCCTAGAGTTCGATGATTTGGAAATTAATCTATGGTCAGAATTGGTCCAAGTGACCTCATACAAAAATGAGGTCAACAAATGGACCCCCAATATGTGTAATAGAATAAAATTCTATTGCACATATTGGCGTTGACCGAGATTAAAGATTATGTCTAGAAATTTTGATCCTAAGGGAAGAAGATATCTAACCCTAAGGAAGAGAAGGTGACTGAACTATAGTGGGGCCTAAGAGGCTTAAATCCACTACTAGTTAGTTGAGATCCTAGGAGATAGGAAGCACGGGGACTCACACCTACTCCTAAAGGATCGGATTTGTACTGGGTATTCAATGACTAAACTAGCTAGAAAGCACTGGGACTCACATCTAACTAGGGGAACTAGCCAAGGAGATAGTCTGCCCAAATCTCTAAGGATTTGGCAAAAGCTATCTATCCCGAAATTTGATTTAATACGCTAGGATGGTGCCACGAGGGGCTTTGCTCCACCACCAGCAGGTCTAATCCTAAGGAAAGGAAGCACAGGGACTCACACCTAACCTTAAAGAAAAGAAACGACTTGACTATGTGGGGCCCAACAGGCTTAATTCCACTTTTAGTCAGTCGAGATCCTAGGAGGTAGGAAGCACAGGGACTCACACCTACTCCTAACGGATCGAATTTGTACTGGGTATTCAATGACTAACCTAGCTAGAAAGCACTGGGACTCACATCTAACTAGGGGAACTAGCCAAGGAGATAGTCTGCCAGAATCACTAAGGATTCGGCAAAGCTATCTAACCCGAGATTTAATTTTATACGCTAGGATGGTGCCACGAGGGGCTTGCTCTACCACTAGCAGATCTAATCCTAAGGAAAGGAAGCTCTGGGACTCACACCTAACCTTAAAGAAAAGAGAGTGGTGACTGAACTATGTGGGGCCCAATAGGCTTAATTCCACTTTTAGTCAGTCGAGATCCTAGGAGGTAGGAAGCACAGGGACTCACACCTACTCCTAACGGATCGAATTTGTACTGGGTATTCAATGACTAACCTAGCTAGAAAGCACTGGGACTCACATCTAACTAGGGGAACTAGCCAAGGAGATAGTCTGCCAGAATCACTAAGGATTCGGCAAAAGCTATCTAACCTGAAATTTGATTTTATATGCTAGGATGGTGCCACGAGGGGCTTTGCTCCACCACCAGCAGATCTAATCCTAAGGAAAGGAAGCTCAGGGACTCACACCTAACCTTAAAGAAAAGAGTAGTTTTAGAATTCAAAAAGCATTAAATACGATTGAGTCAAGTTCAGTTGGAAAACAAGTATTTTATTGATTCAAAGATCGAGCTACATCAAGCATAGTATTTCTTAAGGAAACGCCCGTTTACAGGAAGCATTGGGTGATTTCCTTTACAATCCACTAGCTGATACGAGCCTCCTTCGTAGACTGTTTCCACTACGAAGGGTCCTTCCCAAATTGGTTCAAACTTCCCACCGAGTTTTCGGTGCGCTAAGATAGGCCTCCGAAGAACCAAGACCAAGTCGCCTACTTGGAAGGTTCTAGGTCGCACTAACTTATCGTGAGCTTGAATCATTCGGGCTTTGTACAACTCTAGATTTTGCTGAGCTTGAAGACGACGTCCTTCAAGGCTTTCAAGTTCTTCCAAACGGAGTTGTGCATTTCGTTGAGTTGTAATCTGGTTCTGAATCGCAATTCTGAGTGAAGGGATTTGAACTTCGAGAGGGAGTACGGCCTCGGATCCATACACTAGTGCAAATGGTGTGGATTGAGTCGGGGTTCGATAAGTGGTCCTGTAGGCCCACAAAGCTTCCACCAACCTCTCATCCCACTGACGTTTATTATCATCAAGGGTCTTTTTGATAATTTGAACCAAAGTTTTATTGAAGGCCTCAGCCAATCCATTAGCCCGTGGGTAATAGATTGTTGAGTATCTCCAATCAATACCATGGCGATTTGCAAAATTATTGATCTTTGTAGACTTGAAAGCGGACCCATTATCGGATATGATTCTGCGCGGAACGCCAAATCTATATACGATATGGTCACGGAAGAATTTCATTACATGGTGTGATGTTACATTTCTTAGTGGGACTGTTTCTGCCCACTTTGAAAAGTAATCAGTCGCTGCTAAAATGAAGCGGTGACCCTTCGAGGAAGGAGGGTCAATTGGCCCGATGATATCCGTGCCCCAACTTTCGAAGGGCCACGAGGCTATCGTGGGATGCAACACGTTAGGCGGCTGATGTAAAACCACACCATGTACTTGGCACTGATGACAACACTTTGCAGTTTTCATGCAATCGTCAATCATCGTGGGCCAATAGTATCCAAGTCTCTTGATCTTCATTTTCATCTTTGGACCCGATTGATGAGCACCGCACAGTCCAGCATGGACCTCGTTAACAATCTTCAGGGCCTCATATTTGTCTAAACAACGGAGCCACATCTGACCAAACGATCGTCGGTACAACGTATTATTGACTAGTGCGTAGGATAGGGCACGTTTCTTGATTTGATGGGCAAGTGATTTCTCGTGAGGGAGCTTGCCTTCTTGAAGGTATTCAATTATCGGTTGTCTCCAATCTGCTTCTTCATCAACTGCTGAAGAGGTAGAAAGGACTTGGAAAATTTGTTTATTAATGTACTCCAAATCTATAGGAGACAGAACTTGACGGCCCTGCACCTCTATAGGGATGGAGTCTTCTTCTGGACAGGCAAATTCCTTTGCAAGCTTTGCGAGGGCATCCGCCGAAGAATTGCTTCCACGGGGAATCCTATACATAGTTACGATTGGAATTTGCTCGAGCAAGTGACAGGTGTACTGATGGTATTTCAGGAGTTTAGGATTCAAAACTTTATAGGTTCCTGCAATCTGGTTGATCACCAGTTGGGAATCACCAAAAATTTTAATCTCTTTAATCTCCATCAAAATTGTAAGTTCCAAACCAGTTATCAGAGCTTCGTACTCGGCCTCATTGTTCGTACAAGGTTCTGATAAATGGTAGGAAAAGTACATCATTCCCTTATCTGGTGTTATGAATACCAGGCCAACTCCGGCTTTCCCAGGAATAGTAGATTCAGGTGTTTTGCCCCGTTGAGAGGACGCAGCACCATCAAAATACATTTCCCAGGTTTGAGTGGTGGCTTCCTCGAAACTCATGATTTGCTCATCAGGTAAATCATCGTTTAGAGGAGATTCCGCCGGCAACGGGTGTGCCGCAAGGAAGTCGGCGACGGCCTGCCCTTTCACAGCACGCAGGGGAATGAAAGTGATTTCAAATTGGAGCAATATCATAGACCAACGAGCCAAACGTCCTGACAACGTAGGCCTGGTCATAAGATATTGCAAGGGGTTGAAACTGGAAATCAGGTTGATTTGATGAGAAAGCATGTAATGTCTTAGTTTTTGAGCTGCAAAAACTAAGGCAAGACAATGTTTCTCAATCGTTGGATATCGAATTTCTGTCGGTAAGAGTCTTCGACTTAGGTAATAGAGAGCATTCTCTTTCCCTTCGTCATTAACTTGAGCAAGGAGGGCCCCGAGAGACTCGTCAAGGGCCGCAGTGTAGAGTATTAAAGGTCTCCCCGGAATAGGGGCTGCCAAGACTGGTGGATTTGTCAGGTATTGTTTGATATTTTCAAAAGCAGATTGACATTTCTCGTCCCAAATGAATTTGGCGTCCTTTTTAGCGATGACCGAGAATGGTTGACATCTTCCGGAAAGGTTGGAAATGAATCTCCTTATATACGCTAGTCTACCTTGAAGAGACCTTAGTTGAGTAAGGCTCCTAGGAGGCGGCATATTTAAGATAGCTTCGATTTTAGCGGGGTCTATTTCAATTCCACGGTGTCTTACTACGAAACCTAGAAATTTCCCTGACGTGACACCGAAAGCGCACTTCAAGGGATTCATCTTGAGATCGTAGCGGCGCAACCGCTCGAAGACAATTCTTAAGTCATAAAGATGAGCCTCTTTAACTTTGCTCTTGACAACTAAATCGTCGATGTAGCATTCGACTTGATTGTGGATTAAGTCGTCAAAGATTCGAGTCATAGCCCGCTGGTAGGTTGCACCGGCATTTTTAAGGCCAAATGGCATCACTTTATAACAAAAGATCCCTATAGGACTTCTGAATGCAGTGTTTCTCTCATCTTCTGGGGCCATCTTGATTTGATTGTAACCAGACGAGCCATCCATAAAGGAGAAAACAACATGCGAGGAGGCGATGTCCACCATTAGTTCTGGAATTGGCAAAGGAAATTCATCCTTAGGACATGCCTTATTCAGGTCTCTATAGTCAACACAGACCCGGATTTGACCATTTTTCTTTCGAACGGGCACAACGCTGGCTACCCAAGAAGGATATTGCTCCTCTCGGATAAATCCGGCTTCGGCCAATTTCTTAACTTCAGAAATGACTTGTTGTTCGATCTCCAGACGCATGCGTCGTGGAGCTTGTTTGACAGGAATGGCATCATGCCGGATTCCGAGTTTATGGACTGCTACATCGGCGGACAAGCCCGGCATTTCGTCGTATGTCCAAGCGAAACAGTCTTTAAACTCGAATAGAAGTTGAATTAGATCCTTAGACTCGTCCTCACTCAACAAAGAACTTATGAACATGGGGCGAGGGTCATCCTCTGTTCCAAGGTTAATTTCTTTAAGTTCATCAACTGTCGATTTAATTTCTTCTTCAAATTCAGGGGGTGCATCCCGAATTTGAACTTCATCTGAATCATCTAAGGTCTCCAAACAAAATCTGTCGAGCGAATCGACGATTTCAGTAGGGACACTTTCAGATTCACGATGGATGGTTATCATCAAGCAATATTCATCGTCGTCAAACGAACTGACGGTACCAAAGCCGATACCACTCGTCCAATTTTTATTGAATTTGGAATTCCAAATACATTGGTGGTATCTAGCCTGACCCTTAGTCCATTTACTCGGAATAAAACCTTTAGAGATAAGAGCTTTAACACCAAGAGGAAAGTAGCCGAAAGGTAATTCCATTAATTCATTAAAATCTGCCTCTTCAAGGATCACATCACCTTCATTCCCTGAAGAGGAGGTGCCAGGGAAGAACCTCTGGACTTTCCTTACTTCTCCATCTAAGTTAGGGGAATCCTTAGTTACTAACCCTGAGACTCTGTCAGCAGACAGTGGGGTTAAGGCTAAGGATTTAACTACCCTATTAAGCTTTTTATACATACTCAATTCAGGCTCATCACTTTGAGGTTTAGAATTGTTACCCTCTTGATCACTATCCGAATCTAAAGTGAGATCAAACTTTGGGGGAAGATTAGATTTTTTGTAGTCAAAAGCAATTTTGTCTCCCCTCTTTCTTGGTTCTTCATCGGAACTTGATTCAAGTTCGATGTACATCGGGGTATTCCTTCTTTCAGTTGAAACACGGCCTCGGCCACGTGCTCTTTGGGCCATCCTCCCACCTCTTTGAGGCAAATTGCTTGGAGGCCTAAAGACTACGTGCTCGACGTCATCTTCACTACTTGAATTTTGTTCTGTTGTATTCTTGATTTTTTCTTTTCTCAGCTCTTGAATTGCTTTTGAACTATGATTTTCTTTCTTTTCTTCCTTAACATTGATTTCTACCTTAGATTTGGTAGTGGACCCTTTGGGAACATAATATGCAGCATCCTCATAGATCCCGATCTCGTGAATAGAGAATGGTTGCAAATCACCCCTGATTTCGAACTCAATGCCATCTCGTTGGTACTTGATGCACTGATGTAGGGTGGAAGGAACCATCCTGTACTCATGGATCCAGGGCCTACCTAGGAGCGCATTAAAGGACGTAGCCGAATCAATTATATGAAATTTCGCTTCAGTTTTTAACTCTCCTATCTCTAGAAGAAGTGTGATCGAACCTAAAGCCTTCTCGCCTTTTTCATTGAATCCGCGAAGCACTAACTTGTCGGTTGAGAGCTTGCTAGTATCAATTCTAAGGTATGCGAGAGTCTTTATGTTCATCACGTTGACCGATGCACCCGGATCAACAAGAACTCTTGATAATTTAAACTTTCCCACATTTACAGTGATGTAAAGTGGGCGATTGTGGTCGGCAGTTCCTAGGAGTAGATCTTCATCGGAGAAGGTAACTCCTGGAATTTCCTTGAAGTACAAAGCTTCTTCCTCGGAAGTTGAAGCGAGTTGAGCTAAGCAAATCTCTGGGTCGAGAAGTGCTTTAATTAGAGTCTCCCTCATCTCTTTTGAAAGGACAAGGGCGTCGTAGATGCTCAACTTAGCAGGCAACTTCCTAAGGTGAGCTAAGATGTTGTAATCGACGCTTGGAACATTAACATCGGGACCCGGTGGATTTATAGGAGAGTTTGATTGTTGAGCAGGGATTTGAATCGGATCAGCAGACACAACTTGTTTTCCTTTTTCCTGAGGGGGAAGCCTAGGGGGTAAGACCTTTCCACCACGCAGTTGCACTTGCACGATTTCATCGGAAGGACAAACTACGGGGAGGTCTACGCTCTCCTTAGGCGGTTGATTGTCATTTTCTGAATGAGAATCTGAATCTGAAAAGTCTATCACGACGGGACTCCCTTGAAAGTTAATTTCAGGGGTATCACCATCTGATAAGACATCAGATTCATCTTCTCCTTGAAGGGTCAAATCCGGAGAGCTGAGTTTTTGAGCTTCTTGATTGTCCTCAGCTGGCTCCGGGTTATTTTCAACGGGAGAGTCATTTAACATTTCATTCTCAACACTAATCATCAAAATATTTGCAGAAGGATCTTTCTTTTTATTAAATTTTTGACCCTTTGCCTTTGATGGGGCAAAGTAAAAGTCAGATAACTTTAGTGGGGCTAGTGGTTTTGAGCCACCATCCACCACTTGTACACATCTCTCATCAACAAATTTCCTCTCTACAGAAAGTTCACTCTTTTCGTTTTTATTTAATACAGTAGTTCCTACAACTACTGGAGAGGAAATCGTCCCAACATCCTCCTGCGATGCCTCCAGCTCAACCTCCCAGATCGGGCCCTGGGCTCTCGTCGGTAACTGTTGAGAAAGACGAAAAGATTGGTTAATCGACTTTTTAAACGCCCGGGATAGTGCTATATCCCAACCATCTTCAATGGACAAAGAAAGATTAGAATTATTACCTGAGATTGATTTGACAGATCCCTGATCCGGATTGACCAAGTATTCCTTTGGAATTATGATGTTACCTTGACGGAAGTTCCTTTCAAGCCAGTCCATGAAAACAAAGCAGTCCTCGATTGTATGGCCCAACATGCGGTGGTAAGCGCAAAAGTTGGGGTGATCCCCCATATTTGCCTCCTCCGGCTTCTTGGCCTCTGGCAATCGGAAGTCTGGCTTCTTTTGAAGACTCTTGAAAATTTTTCTTACCGATTCTCTTTTAAAGGGATAAGGACGAGCCAATCTCTCTTTAATAGTCATCGGGTAAGGTCCTCGAGTGGGTTGAGAAGTTACCTGAAACGGTGGAGGTTTCTGAATTTGTTGATTGGTAGGATTACTTGATTGAACGTTTAGCGGCTTTTTCCCCTTATCGACTGCCGAAACCGTTGCTGCCCTCTTTTCAAAGGATTTCAACGGTTTACTAACCTTCTTATCTTCAGTAGAATCCTTCAAGAATGGCATTTTGGAAGCCTCTTCTTGTAGATTACTAGCTTTGTTGAGAAGCTTCTCGAAGGTTTTGATCGTAAACCCCTTTAACAGAAAAGCAATAGGCCCGTGGATATTCTTTAAAAGAATCTCCACTGCATGTTGCTCTTGTAGCTGGGGTTCACACTTCATCGAGAGGTTTCGCCACCTCAAGATGTAGTCGACTAAAGACTCGCCCGGCTTTTGCTTTTCGATGACGAGATCACCAACGGTTACACGTTGTTGAGCTCCTGAGAATCTCTTTAAAAAGAGACCCTCGAGCTCTGTGAAGGTTTTTACCGAACCGTTTGGTAGATCTGCGTACCACTCAAAAGCAATACCAGACAAACTACTCACAAACTGACGAAAGAGTAGAGCATCCGACCCTCCTGCATTGCAACAGCTTGCTCGGAAATGGGCCAGATGCTGTCTTGGATTTTCTAAGCCGCTAAAAACTTTGAAAGAAGGTGGCACAAAACCCTTAGGATAAGGAACCAAATCATATTCCTCTGGGTAGGGTCTACCCTTTGGAATAGATACGGTTCCTTGTGAATGGGCTAAGGCCTCCCTTACCTGGGTCTCAATCATTTGACGGATATCCTTTTCTGGTGGAGAGGTGACTTCTGGAAGCTTGAGACTAGAATCAGCCTTCCTGCTGTGCTCGCCCGTTGTAAGTACTGTGGGCTGCAACTGCTCGGGTTTGGACTGCTGTGATTGCAAAAGCTGACCCTGCATCTGTTCAACTCTAATCATCATCTCTTCAACTTTTCTTTCAAGGTTTTTAATATACTCGTCCTTCTCTTTCAATCTGACAGAACTGTCTGAATCTGAGTCGACTGCTGCTGACTCTTCCTCCTTTCCAGAGTGGTGCTTAGAAGGCTCGGCATCTTTAGCTGAAGCACGAGTTTCAACCATGTGAACATCCGCTACTGGTTCCTCGTCAACTAGCAAGTCATCTTCATCAGGGTTGAATTCATCAACGGCCTTTTTCTTAAGGATATCTCTTATTTCTTGTACTACTTCCTCAACCGGCCTCCCATCTATGGCTTCAGTATAAATTGGCAAATATCCGTCATATTTCATCACTTGGTCATATTCTTTCACACTTAACTTATCAAAAATATCATTAATCTTAGCATCATCTTCAGTGATTTCCTCACTGACCAATTGGTCTAGCATTTCTTGATCAGAATCTTGGGTCTTCTCCTCCCCTCCGACTGTCCCGGGGTCGGTAGTCGCAAGGGTGACATCCTCAACAGGGTGAGGGACATCTGTCTTAATTGGTGATGGAGGAGCTTGAACAGCTGGGGCTCCAACATCAACGCGAACAGAGTCCTCACATCCCTGAACTGGGAGTCGAGGGAGTTCAACTGGTATCTGAATCTGAGGTTCCCTGAATTGAATTCCAATACATTTACTGAACTTCCTTCTTGCGCATGACTCTTCTGGCGACATGGGCCTCTTGCCCTTAATATCAACTGGTTTCGGCTCTTTAAAGACTTCTTTAGACTTTGTTATTACTGGGGCCAACTTTGACAGTTTTGAAGGTGGGGTCGGTGGTCTACCACTGAAAGGGCGACTCTGGCCAGACCCAGTTAATACTATCTCCTCCGTCTTTGCAGAAGGGAGGCGAGGCACCCAGTGGTATCCATCCACTAAGACCGACGAGACAGGTTGTTTAACGAATTTCTTGTTCTTCCTCACTGGTTGAGGAGTCAGATTCTTGGCTTCAGACTTTTCTTCCTTCAGAACTTCTTTCTCAAGCTTGTGTGAAATCACTCCCTTCAAGCGTTTCACATACTGTTCCTTAGTTTGACCTGTTTGGGCAGCACAGGTATGGATGATATTTCTCAACATCCTGGTTTTCAAAATTTGTTTCTCCTTTGGGGTTCTCTTAACAGAATAGTCTACTGGGCTAGGCGGAGTGCTAGCTATCCGAGTAACTCTCTCCTCCCCTGCAGCAGCTGCGAGGGGGTGAAAACGACTCCCTTTAAGGAGTGGAGAAGAGGCAGGGATTGGCAGCTCCTCGGCAGCCTCAAGAACAACTTTTCCCAAGGCCTTCAACTCGGCCACCTTCTTGGTTTTGGTAATCTTCTTTCTTAACCTTCTCAGGTAGTTCTTCTTGGAATTCTTACTACCGTAAAGAGTTTCAGAACTAGAGGACCCTTTCTCAAGCACTCTTTTGGCCGCAGCGGCAGCTTCCAATTTTTTGGCATCCTCAAGAAATTCTTTTGGTGCATTGGCAATATCTAGCGCTGACCACAGGCTAGGAGGGGCATCATTTCCAGCTCCTATGGCCAACTGAACTATAGGCTTTTCTTCGCCCTCAACTGCAAGATCCACCAAGGTATTTCCATTCATCACCAGTCTAAGGGACTTAAACCCTATTCCAAATTGGATTGAGTTCTCATAAACCAGTTCTTCGATCATTAGATCACGGTCCATCGAAAACAGAAGTTTGCCAGCCATTGCAGATGATTTGATTATCTGAGAATTGGAAAGGAGAAGATTTGAATTAGAGACTTGAATTTGAATTTGAAAATAACTTTATATTTTATCATCGATATCGGGTTATAAGAGCTATAACCCGGTATAAAATGATAGAATGTGGAGATTGATTTTGACTGAAAGAAGATTAGAATTTTCGTTATATACATTCAACTTACAAAAAGATTTTGTAGGAAAATGTATAACAACGATAGTCTGAATTTGATTTGGATAAGTTTGGAGAAGATGTTTGAATTTGGAAATGATTGAGTTGAATTTGAAGGATGAAGATTTGAAAATTCAAAAATCCGGCAGCATTTCCCCTTATTTTTGGAACTCAGGGTGTTGAATTTTCATTCAACAGAAAGGTTCTCAAATAAATATAGGGAAAGCTATTAAGAAAGCTTCACTCTTTCAAACCTAAGGATAATCAATGGGTAAAATGTTAAAGACAAACTTCTACCGGATAGGATTTAAGAGTTCGTTGTATATGAGGACATATAACAATGTCAATCAATTATTTTTAGAAAATTCAAAAATCCGGCAGCATTTCCCCTTATTTTGAGACTCAAGGTGTTGAATTTTCATTCAACAAAAAGGTCTACAATTATAAGGAGAAAATACCAAAAGGTTTTCAAATACAATTGAAAGTTGAAATTATTGAAGGCAAAAACTTGTCGAGAAAATTCAAGGATATGTCGTATATGCTTCTTACAACGATCGCCGTAGGAAGGTATATAACAATAACCAATTGATTTGAGATGATCTTTTAAAGAGATGTCCAAAAATTCAAAATTTCGGCAGCATCTCCCCTTAATTTGGGACTCAAGGTGTTGAATTTTCATTCAACGGAAGGTCCACATTAATTAGGGGAGATTTGTTTGGAATTTACTTGACTCTTCCATTCTAATTAGTGAATTAAGAATGAAATGTCACAGCTTAACTCTGTTGATATAATTGAATTTTAAGACGAACCCTAAAAGTGAGTGTTATGCTTGATCGTATATATTGAATTGAAATTGCTACAATTCAATATACAACGATACAATCATAACGATTATCTAGACGTTGGAAGGATCAAAGCTCTACTAAAAGACTAGATTTTAGATTTTGAAAATAGAGGAAATTTTCTATAAGTTATATAACTTAGCATGCCACTAGTAGCCCGAGCACGCTAGTTTCTAAAATTTATAGAAAGGTTTAGAAAGGGATAGGCTTGACTCTTTCGCTCTACCAACCAAGTTGGAGGCAAAATGTCCAAGCCTAAATTAGAGGGAGGTTTCCTACACTCACCTCTCATTACACATGTCTTAATTGAGTTGGCCACACTCACCCAAGAGAGAAATGGGAGAGGGACCAACGGAGAGAAGGATAGTTAAAACTACCGATTCAATAAAATTTATACCGTTATTAAAGATGGAGAGTGAGACATTCCCCAGTGGAGTCGCCATTTTTGTTTTGATTAAAAAAGTATAGATTTATATATGTATAGTTTTGAAAAATAATTAATTTTCTTTGGGAATATTAAATTTTTAAATTTTGAAATTGAACACTCTATTATGAACAATATATCGCCTCGAAAGACGAACATATCGTTCCCTAATGGGTTCAAATTTCAGAATTTTAATCATATCCGAATTATCGTAGTCAAACTCAAAGGGAAAATTACATTCGACCCTGGAGGATCAAAATGGAATTTAACCAATTGTTTGACTATTCTAATTCGGATAAAAGATCGTTAATTTCATAATCGAAGCCACGATAATAATTGATATATCTCTCCGAAGAAAGAAGATATCAATTATTATGGATTGTTCAAAAATGACGATAATGATCGTCGGGTTTGATTTTTCCAAAGAAAATTAATTAGAGGTTTTGAAAAATTATTGATTTTGAAAATAAGTTCTGGGTTTCTAAATCTCCTACGAGCGCAAGCTCTCGTAGTTAATTACATCGTAGGAAATCAGAATTTCCTACGAAAACTCTCGATTAAAATAGCGGTGTAAATTTTATTTAAGAATTTCAAGGCTCGATATCAAAGGAGGAAAATGGTAGGAATTTTCAATAGGGATTAATTCAAGATTGAACACTTATTTTTGAAATCAAAGGAAGAGAAGTAGGGGATGTTTTGAGATTCTGAATTACTTCAGAAACATCCCAATCTATCCTAAGTGTTGGGCTTATATTCGATTGAGAGGAATTTTTTTGTTTGAGTAGTCAATTTTATTAGAAATTTGGGATTCAATTCCCAGAAAGTTGAGGTCTTATGGCCCGAGCCAGCCTCAGAACCTAAGTCTAAATTGGGCACTAAGAGTTAGCACCCCGAACCTAGCTAGTGCAATGCAATTCTGGTCTTACCCCGGCCTGGATTGGGGAGCCAGCTAAACCACCTAAACGATTTTAAAATATGAATCCGGTCTTTTTATGTAGAGTGATAGGAACGTTATTTAAGATATGTTTTTTTTTTGAAAACGAGGCCGACATCTAGAGCGGATCCTAATTGGCCCCTCAGACTCATGTTGGGTATTCGATGTCTAAGTAATGCAATTAAATATTAGACTCTTTTAAATTTGTTACTAATGCGATGCATGCTAATTGACTCGATTGAATGCAAAATCTGTATGTAGCAGTTTAAAAATTTTGGCTTAGAAAATAGGTTTTATCCTAGAGATTGCATAACATCCCCTTGACAGATCGGCACCCTCATAGGTCAGGTGGCCTGCCAGAACCCGCAGGCGGGGAGATGCCTAACAAGGTTGAGAAAGTATAATATGAATGCATGAAAAACCCTCGGCGAGTCCGAGCTTACTTCTTAGGACCGTTTAGAGTTTCTATCTTATCTTAAAAATTTTATTTAATTAAAGTAGAAGAATTTTTTTTGACAGACCCCTAAGAGCCTAAATTCGAATTCCAGGCTAAATCAAACACGGCATGCAAATAAAAAAAACTAGAAAAACAGGAGTTCTAATGCGCAATCAATTAAATAAAATCAATTAAATATATCAATTTGAATGTCCATATGGCAAGTGCCACTCATTATTACATCTCAAAAATTACAAGAAATTAAAGTGGCCGGGCACCACTGACTACAACCCGGATTTCTAATCCTAAATCAAATGATTTTGAGACTTGGGATTCTTCTCGTTGTCCAATCCTTCGTCTTCTCACGAACATCTTGATTCGTCGGTTCCGGATATCCAAATGGAAAGAAACTCCCCCTTGATTGGGGTGTTATCTTTCCTCTTTGGATACTTGAAAAGTATCCTAATTTGACTTCCAAATGGAAGAAGACTCTCCCCTTTAGGGATGTCTTCACCCCTTTGAAATTCAAATTGGATATTCATATCCCAATCTCAAATCATTTTAAGTATTTACAACCTTAATTGAATCAAATTTACATTGAATGAAATAAGAAAATCTAGACTCGATCCTGCAAGGTTATCCTAATAATCAACAGTTGTATATTCAATCCCAGGCAGTTATAATATAAAAATTTAAAATGCATTTTTTTTTAGCCATACTTGGCCATGCTCTTTTTATTTAAAGGGGGTCTTAAGCGCGGCAGGTACCTGTGCAAAGAGTATATATTTTTTTTATTAACTGCCCCTTTAATTTTTTAGCTCCTTGTATGAGCATGGCCACCTGCATAAGATTGCACAAGTATAGTTCGCTCCTAACCTAGGGGTAAGTCTAACGTACAATCAATCACAGAATGCAGGAAGTAAGTAAATAAACACATCAACTCTACACTAGCAAACAGCATGCAGTAAAAACTCGAAAAAACTCGGCACACAACTGCAGAAAGTAAAACACCGGCCTATCCTAAGACTAGAGTCGGTGATCCTAGCAAACCATCTAAAGTGTGTGGGGTGGGTCATGTGGTTTTGATGTACCCTAATTAGGATTATTAGTTAAAGTTATCTAAAGTTTGATTGGTTAGAAGGTTTAAGGGATTTAAGTTTGAATTCAAATATTAATAGCTTAAGATTAATTTTAAGACTCATTTAATTATTTGTTGGATATCACCTTTGTTTCACACCGAGGCCGTGAAGTTTATTTCACCCTCCTTGGGGCTAAGTTAATAGCCTCGTAGGCCTGGGTTACCCAGTGGTACCCGATATAATTAAGTGGCTTAAGAATTAACGAATTTTATAAGAAATGTTTGGTTGCTGATTTTTAAAGATTTATTAATTTAAGTTTTCCATTGATTGATTCGTGGCGTTGTGCCACCAGGCTCGAGGAACCAGCCTCCTTAGGACACTTAGCCCCGCAGCCCGGAGTAGTCCAGCCGATAAACCAAATTAATGTAATTGAATTAAAGATTTTAAAATGTTGAATAATTAATGGTTAATCAATTTTAAGGTTTAACACCCCTTAGAATCCATTCGTGGCGTTGTGCCACCAGGCTCGAGGAACCAGCCTCCTTAGGACACTTAGCCCCGCAGCCCGGAGTAGTCCAGCCAATAAACTTCATCTTTAGGATGGTTGTTGTGTTTTAAGAGGTTTGTTGAATGTTTTAAACATTAACTAACATTTTCTGGAGTTTTAAAACAATTTTGAGTTTTATGACTTTTTGAATATTTTAATCATTTAATTAAGGGGTTGAAAATTGACTTTTTGATTAAGTTCAAATTCTGGAATGTTTGTATTTTATTAAAATACTAGACCTTATCACGATCAGTTAGAGGGTAAGTACGTCGAAATCGGATTTTTCTACATTTTATAACGGAGGTTTGAAGTTTTGAACTAGATTTGAACTATATTTGACCGGTTTGTTGACTTTTTGAAATATTGTAGATTTCTGGAGTTTAACATTTTTAATAAATACTAGAGCTTATTAGGAATTGGATGCAAGTGAGTTTGTTCAATTTGGATTTTTCTTGAATTAGTTATGAAGCTTTAAAGTTTTAAGTATTTAATGAATTTCAAAATTGTTTAATTAAAGACCCTTTTTGTGATTTTGCTCCAAATGAGATCCCAACTCCTTGGAATCAGCTCCAAAGGTCAGGAATGACCTAAGGAGAGATTCCCAAGTGTTTGGGAAATTTTTGGAATTTTTAATTATTATTGATTAATTATATTAATAAAATATTGGTTTTCACTTAAAATTAGATTAAGGTTTAAATTGCTGTCAAATCAAAGGGGTTTCAATTTTCATGAGTTAAGGATTAAATTCTGGTCAGTTAGAGGGTTTATACATATTTTTAAGGTTTAAAATGTATTTATTATATTTTCTGGAAGTTTTAATGGCTTAATTAGGGCTTAAATTTAGGAAATTTGATAAAGGGGCATAAAGGCCCTAAAACCAGTGAAAATTTTTCTAATGGCTGTACATGTCACTAGGTTTAAATGTTTAAAGTTTTGAATCAATAGGAGGTGTATCCTAATTACAACGAAATTTCTAAGTTCTCTAATCAAAGTCCTTAGTTATTGTCCTTAATAGTGTCACTAGGTTGCATAGGTTTGAATCAAAGTTCACTCTAACCCTTGACTAAACATGAAATAAACACACAATAACAATCAACTCCTAGATCTAAGAGAGCCTTAGACTAAGTGGTGTGTGTACCTAAGCATGCAAGAGCTAATTAACATAATTAACTAAAGATAAGATTAGTGGATAATCAAGAAATGATTATCCACTAATCATCCCCATTATTTCCATTCAAACATACTCAATCTATATCTAAAGCTTCAAGGAATCTCTCAAACTTGTAAGATTTAAGTATACATATATATGTTTCAAAATACATTTGAAAATATATAAATATATCTAATCCTATATATGTAAATATACATTTTAAAATAAAATAGTTGAAAATATCATTAGGATAAATTTTAGAGAGCATGGAGATCCACTGATTTTCTAACCAATTTCAAAATAAATTTTAAAATTTTAAATTATTTGATATAATATTTAATTAAATATTGACTAAATATTATAGATAATAAAATAATTCAAATTATTATGAAAATTTCCTCAAATCATTTTAGAAATATGCTTTGAAAGTTAAATAAAATATTATTTTTTTTTTTTGGAATTTGGAAGGTATTTAGATTTATTTTAATTAAATAATAATTAAAATAATCAAGTAAACAATATTTAAAATTACTCAAAATATATAGAATATTTTTAAGTGATTCTATTTTTAGATTAAAGATCTTGAAAAACTAAAGAGTTTGATATATTATACAGTTTTTTTGGACTTATAAATAATTTTTAATTAATTTTTAAAGTATCTGCAATTAAATGGTTTAAAATTTAATTTAAAACCATTTAATTACATCCGGCGGCTGTTAGTGGGACACGTGGCAGAGCGAGGTTCGCGGGTTCGAAACCGCGCGGCAGCGGCTCCACGTGGCGGAATCTGGTTCAACCGGCGGCGGTCAACACGCGTCAGCCACAGATCGGCTCACGCGTTTCACTTATCCACGTCCGCATAAGCTCATGGCCGTCCGATCCTCCGCGTTACTGGATCAACGGCTTTGATCGGATCTCACGATATGATCTTACAGACGGGAGATCGGACGGCTGACTCTTGATCCCGCGGTTCAGAATAACGGCTCAGATGCCGCCGGACCAAAAGCCGAACACCGAATCGAATACACGGCTTGGATAGAGTATCGAACGGCTCGATCTGGACCGTTGATCGAGCGATCAACGGTTCAGAGAGCGTGCATGCGCCGGAGACCACTAGTGACGCCCTAGGATTCATTTTTTTGCTCGTTTATTCGATCCAGTCAATCAAATGCAGTGAAATTTTAAACCTAGATTTATGAGGTGAACAGAAGTGTTGGGGAATTTGTTTCACAGAAAATAACGCATTAAATAAAATGTTAAATTAACCTAAGTGTCCTAAGCTAGGTTTAGAGATTTACAGCGATTCAATGGACGGTTTGGACCGTTTTTGGATTCTCTGAGCTTGTAGACTGTCCACGAATAAGTTCCTAGTTGACTCCAAGCTCCGACACTCCACGAATCGCCTGGAATAAACCTTGGACTGATCGGGTATTGAGCTCGCCGGAAGATCGCCGGAGACAACTTTGACCGGAGGGATTTGGGTGAGGAAGTGTTGAGGAAGCCAGGTAGAGCTCAAGCGAACAAAGAGTTCGGCTGGAAGAGCTCTAGGTGAGTGAGAGAGTGTAGGGATTCGAATGAGGGTTCATTTTAGGGTTTAGCCCTATTCAAACGTCTCCAGATAGAATGGACGGTTAAGATCGACTGTATTAGCCCTTGGATGACTTCCACGTGCCATGGGAGTTGGTGGGAGCAGAGGGCAAGGACGGGTGCAAGGACATCCTTGGTGGAAAGTGTGTTTTGTCTTTTATTTGGACATGTGTGGCAATATGGGCCTTTGGATTTAGATCCAATGGCTAAGATTAGTCTTAGGAAGCTTCTAGACCTTAACTAATCTGCTGGATTGGTTTTGGATTAAGTGGATTAAGCTCAAAGATTAATTTAATCAAGTTTGACCACTCAATTTGCTTAGTTTGACACTTTGACCAGCCCAAAAACACTTGGACTGCTGATGTGGCAATGAAGAGGCCTGGAAGCTGGTTAGGTGAGTTGGAAGGGGTTCAATATTTGAGGATATAAAAAAAATTTGATGAAATGGAGGGATTTTGAAAGGGTTTGACCATGTGTTGACTGGTCAAATGAAAATGTTGACTGCTGAGGTGGCAGCCAAGTGTCCCTTCCAGATGTTTGGGAGTTGTTTGGAGGAAATACAAAGCCATAGGTTGAGGCTTGAATGGATATGAAGAGTTTTCTATAGGCTTGATCAAGCCAAAATGGGTTGACTTGGTCAAATTGACCATGGTTAGACTCCAAACAAATTCGATTGAGCTTGAACATGAATTAAAGTGGTTTTGAGGAATTGAATGATTTGGAAAAAATTAAATGGGTTGAAATGACCCATTCAAAACCTTAAGGGGTAATTGGGTCAATTAGGTCGACTGAGCCAACCAGGTTGGCCCAAAGTGTGAATCTGGGTTGGACGGGTTTGAAATGTCATTTTGAGTCGATTGGGTATGGTCTCGGGGTTTGAAAAGGTTAATTTGGTAAAAATCCCAATTTGAACCCTTAAGGGTCTCCTTGGGTCAACTCTGTTGACTTGGTCAACCAGGTTGACTCAAGAGCTGGGAATGGGTCAGACATGTTTAAAATGGCATTTGAAACTTGCTGGAGGTGGTTGCATTCAATTTGGAATTCATTTGGTTTGAAATGCACGTTTGAGCCCCATAGGGGTATTTTGGTCATTTTGACCCCTGGTCAACCAAGGGTCAAAATAAGTCCAAAAAAAAAATGCAGTTTAATATTCAATATGTCATAATCAAGGGTTTAGAAGTGATTGGATGCTTTGTAGAAAGCTCCAAGGTCAAAATCCACTGGATGGCAAATCCAGTGGCATGGGCCGTAAATATTTGAAGGTTTTACAGCCTTTGGGTTTTGATTTAGTTTCTAGGGTTAGAGACCTCAGAATGAGCTCAAATTTAGAGGGTTTCCTCCAGAGACATGTCCCATCAGTATGCAACTGACAGACTCTGAATCGGAAGTCATTTGATTGGTTTTTGAAATGTTTGAAAATTTGCTGGAAAAGGCCTTTAGGACTTGCCCTTTTAGCATTGAATTTTGGTTTCAATTTCTGGATTTGGATTGGATTTTGGATTTGATTGATCATGTGTCTGGATTGATTTATGATCTAGGTAGATCCTAAAGTCTGACTCCTAGCAGGGTCTTAAGGTCTAGAATAGAACCTAAGGTCTGAAGTCTAGAAGGATCTTAGAGCCTAGAGTTCGATGATTTGGAAATTAATCTATGGTCAGAATTGGTCCAAGTGACCTCATACAAAAATGAGGTCAACAAGATGTTTGATAGACTGTTAATTGAAGGTTTTAGATAACTCTGGTAAATGATTTGAGAAATAGATTGACATTCTTTCCAAGTTAGATCTTGGGGCATCACACCCGAACCTAGCTAATGCAGTGCAAATTTGAACTTACCCCTGCCTGGATTGGGGAGCCAGCTAAACCACACCTAGGTGTTTTAAAAAATATGCATCTGGTCAATTATGAAAGAGTGGTTAAAGATGTTAATTAGATTAAGTTTGAGAAAAGTGTGTCGACATCTAGAGTGGATCCTAATTGACCCATTTGACTTATGTTGGATATTTGATGCCTAAGTGAATGCAATTGAATATTAAACTCTTTTAAATTTGTTACTAATGCGATGCATGTTAGTCGACTCGATTGAATGCATAAATCAAAATGAAGCAGTTTAAAAATTTATCTTAAAAAATAGTTTTTTCTTAAAGATTGCACAACATCCCCTTGACAGATCGGCACCCTCATAGGCCAGGTGGTCTTCCAAAACCCGCAGGCAGGGAGGTGCTTGACAAGGTAGAGAAGGTATAATATGATGTATGAAAAACCCTCGGCGAGTCTGATCTTACTTCTTAAGACCGTTAGAGTTTCTATCTTATCTTAAAAATTTTAACTTTAATTAATGTAGAAAAATTTTGGACCGGTCCTTATGAGCCTACAATCGTACTCCAGGCTAAAGAAAATACGACATGCAAGTAAAAAGATTAGAAAAGCAGGTAATTTTAGTGCGCAATCAAGTAAATAAATCAATTAAATTAATTGCTCAAATTGAAAGTCCATATGACAAGTACCACTTAATATTACATCCCATAATTATAGAAAAATAAAGTGGTCGGGTACCACTGACAACAACCCAGATTGTCTAATCCTAAGACTCAAGTGACTTTAAGATTTGGGATTCTTCTCGTCATCCACCTCTTGGTCTTCTCATTAGTGTCTTGATTTGTCGATTCTGGATATCCAAATGAAAAGAAACTCCCCATTGAACGGGATGTTATCTTTCTTCTTTGGATATTTGAAGAATATCCTAACTTGATCTTCTAAATGAAAGAAGACTCTCCCCTTTAGGGATGTCTTCTCCTCTTTGAAATTCAAATTGGATATAAATATCCCAACTCAAATCACTTTAAATATTTACAATCATTGATATAACTAAATTATATTTAAAAAATAAAATTCTAGACTCAATTCTGCAGGGTTATCCTAATAATCAGTATTTATATATGATCCCAAGCAGTTAATATTAAAAAATTAAAATGCATAATTATAGCCACACTTGGTCATGCTCTTTTTAATTTAAAAGGGGGTTTTAAGCACAGCAAGCACCTGTGCAAAACATAATACAACAACAACAACAAGCCTTTATCCCACTACGTGGGGTCGACTACATGAATCTTTTTTCTCCATTTTGTCCTATTAAAGGTCAAATTCTTGTTTAAATCTAATAAAGAAAGGTCATTCTTAATATTTTCTAACAAAGTCTTTTTAGGTCTGCCTCTACTTTCTTAACATAAGTCAAATCTAATACCTCTACTCTCCTAACCGGGTCATTGGAAGGCCGCCGTTTTATGTGACCAAACCATCTAAGGCGACTCTCTCTAATCTTATCTTCTCAGGCAACTTCCTAAGATGAGCTCAGACATTATAATCGACACTTGGAACATTAAGATCAGGACCCGGTGGATTTGAAGAAGGGTTTGATTGTTGAGTGGGGATTTGAATCGGATCGTTGGAAACAACTTGCTTTCCTTTTTCCTGTGGAGGGAGCCTAGGGAGTAAAACCTTACCACCACGTAGTTGTACTTGCACGATTTCATCGGAAGGACAAGCTACAGGGAGGTCTACGCTCTCCTTAGGCAATTGATTGTCATTTTCTGATTAAGAATCTGAATCCGAAAATCTATCACGACGGGACTCCCTTGAAAGTTAATTTTAGGGGTATCATCATCTGATAAGACATCAGATTCATTTTCCCCTCGAGGAGTCAAATTCGGAGAGCTAAGTTTTTGAACTTCTTAATTGATCTCAGCTGGTTCTGGGTTATTTTCACCAGAAAAGTCATTTGAAAGTACATTCTCAATATTAATCATCAAAATTTGAGCGGAATGATCTTTCTTTTTATTTGATTTTTGACCCTTTGCCTTTAATGGGGCAAAGTAAAAGTCAGATAACTTCAGTGGGGCAAGTGATTTTGAACCACCATCCACCACTTAGACATATCTCTCATCAACAAATTTCCTCTTTACAGAAATTTCACTCTTTTTATTTTTTATTTATTACAGTAGTTCCTACAACTACTGGAGAGAAAATTGTCCCAACGTCCACCTACGATGCCTCCAGGTCAACCTCCTAGATCGGGCCCCGGGCTCTCGTTGGTAACTGTTGAGAAAGATGAAATGATTGGTTAATCGACTTTTTAAGTTCCCGGGATAAAGCTATATCCCAACCATCTTCAACGGATAAAGAAAGATTAGAATTTTTACCTGAAATGAATTTGACAGACCCCTGATCCGGATCGACCAGGTACTCCTTTGAAATTATGATGTTTCCTTGACAGAAGTTCCTCTTGAGCCAATCCTTGAAAACAAAGCAGTCTTCGATTGTATGGCCCAACATGCGGTGGTAAGCGCAAAAATTTGGGTCATCCCCCTTATTTGCCTCCTCCGGCATCTTGGCCTCTGGCAATCGGAATCTTCAAAGAAGTTTTTCAAAGATTTTAATTGTAAACCCCTTTAGCAGAAAGCAATAGGCCCATGGATATTCTTCAGAAGAATCTCCACTGCATGTTGTACTTGTAATTGGGATTCACATTTCATCTAGAGGTTTTGCCACGTCAAGATGTAGTCAACTAAAAACTCGCCCAATTTTTGCTTTTCGATGATGAGGTCGTCAACGATTACACATTGTTAAGCTCCTGAGAATATTTTTAAGAAGAGACCCTCGAGCTCTGTGAAAGTTTTTATTGAGCCATTTGGCAAATATGCATACCACTCAAAAGCAATACCGGATAGACTACTCACAAACTGATGAAAGAGTAGAGCATTCGACCCTCCTACATTACAACAGCTTGCTCGAAAATGGGCCAGATGCTGTCTTGGATTTTCTAAACCACTAAAAACCTTGAATGAAGGTGGCACGAAGCCCTTCAGATAAGGAACCAAATCATATTCCTTGGGGTAGGGTCTACCCTTTGGAATAGATACAGCTCCTTGGGAATGAGCTAGGGTCTCCCTTACCTGGGTTTCAATCATCTGTTGGATATCCTTATCTACTGGAGATATTGGGGAAGTAAGTTCTGGAAGTTTAGGATTTGAATCATCCTTCCTACTATGCTCGCCCATTGTGTGTACTGTAGGCTGCAACTGCTCGGGTTTAGACTGATGTGATTGAATAAGCTGATTATGTATCTGTTCAACTTTTATCATCATCTCCTCAACTTTTCTTTTGTGACTCTTGATATATTCATCTTTCTTCCTCAGTCTGATGAAACTGTCTGAATCTGAGTCGATTGCTGTTTATTCTTCCTCTTTACCAGTCTGCTGTTCAGAAGGTTCAACATCCTTAGTTGATGCTCAAGTTTTGACCATACGAATGTATGCTACTAGATCTTCCTCCATCAATAAATCATCATCATCCGGATTAAAAGCTTCAACAACTTTCTTCTTAAGAATGTCTCGAATTTCTTATACTACCTCATCAACTGGTCTACCATTAATATCCTCAGGGTTGATTGGTAAGTACCCTTTATAATCCAATATTTGATCATACTCTTCTACATTTAGTTTAGCGAGGATGTCTCAAACTTTAATTTCTTCTTCAGTGAGTTCTTTTACGATTATTTGATCTAACATTTCCTCATCAGTATCTTAAATTATCTCCTCCCCTCCGACTGTCCCAAGGTCAGTAATCGCAAGGGTGACATCCTTAGTAGGGTGAGGGATATCCATCTTAACTGATGATGGAGGAGCTTGAACAATGGGAGCTTGAACAATGGGAGCTTCAACATCAATAAGAACAAAATCCTCATATCCCTGAATTGGGAGTCGGGGACCTCAACTGATAACTGAATTAGAGGTTCTCTAATTTGAATTCCAATAGATTTGCTAAACTTCTTTCACACATATGATTTATCTGGTGACATGGGCCTCTTGCCTTGACATCAACTGGTTTCAGGTCCTTAAAAACTTTATTAGATCTGGCGATCATTGGGGCCAGCTTAGACAGTTTTGAAGGTGGGACATGAGGTCTACCACTAAGAGGGCGACTCTGGCCGGACCCAGTTAACACTATCTCCTCCGTCTTTGTAGACGGGAGGCAAGGCACCCAATGATATCCATTTACTACAACTGAAGTCACAGGTTGCTTAACAAACTTCTTATTTCTCCTCACTGGCTGAGGGGTCAAGTTCTTTGCTTCAGACTTCTCTTCTTTTAACACTTCCTTCTCAAGCTTATGTGAGATCACCCCCTTCAAGCGTTGCACATATTGTTCCTTAGTCT
This sequence comes from Dendrobium nobile, assembly GCA_022539455.1. Classification (NCBI taxonomy): domain Eukaryota; kingdom Viridiplantae; phylum Streptophyta; class Magnoliopsida; order Asparagales; family Orchidaceae; genus Dendrobium; species Dendrobium nobile. The sequence continues at coordinate 39,619,198 of CM039727.1, forward strand.
GACCTATCTGAGCAGTACAAGTATGAATGATATTTCTCAATATTCTAGTCCTCAAAGTAAGCTTTTCCTTTGGAGTTCTCTTAACATAATAGTCCACTGGGCTAAGCGGAGTGCTAGCTATCCTACTAACTCTCTCTCTCTCTCTCTCTCTCTCTCTCTCTCTCTCACTCTCTCTCTCTCTCTCTCCCCCCCCCCCTCCACCCCCACCCTCCCAAGCAGCTACAGGGGGGTGAAAATGGCTCCCTTTTAGGAGTGGAGAAGAGGCAGGGATTGGTAGCACCTCGGCAGCCTCAGGTTCGACTTTCATTAAGGCCTTCAACTCCGCCACCTTTTTTGACTTGGTGATTTTCTTTCTCACCCTCCTATGGTAGTTCTTCTTAGCATTCTTACTACCAAAGAGCTGGTGGATTAAATTTGGAGAGGTTTAATGATTAGGATTTGAAGTTTGAAGGAATGGAAGGGAAATTGAGCTAGTTTGACCAACTCTAAAGATGTTGACTTGGTCAAAATGACCATAACTTGTAAAAATGACCATGATTTGACTCATGGTGCATTTGGTAAGGTTGAAGGCATTAATAGGAATGATTTGAAAGCGTGATAGAAATTTGATCAAATGCATGTGGCAGTCTTGATATAAATCTACAAGTTTGATCAAAATCAAAATGCTGACTTGGACAATCTAAGGTGACATGACTCATGATAGATTTAGACATATTTGAGTCGTGCATTAGAAATGGTTTGAGGAGTTTTGAAGGCTTAATTGAATCATATGCCCTATCTTGGTTCAATTGGGTTAAGTTTGACTCAGCTTGGATTCTGTTGACCAAGTCAACTAATGACTAGGTCAGGGGTCCCAGCAAGTCTAAATCACTAGAAGAAGTGATTAGAGAAGTTTGAATTGGTTTGAATTGGAATTGATTAAAGTTTAAATTGGTTTAAGATTTAGACTGATCATAGGTCTGGATTAATTTGAATCTAGATTGGTCTGGGGTCAAGATTGGTCCAAGTGACCTCATATTTGTATGAGGTCAACAGTTCAGTATAGGGGATTTTAGGAATTTAGGTGTTTGGTTTAATGAAGAAGGAATGCAGACTAATTTGTCAACTATATTGTAAGCCGACTCTGATGTTGTTGTTGATTGTCGCCACCAACTATTGTCATTGCACATCGTTGTTGAGCTTCAATGTTGACCGTCGATAGCCGCCGTAACCCCATGATGCTGCCATTTGCTTGTCATTGCTACAGTCGCTATGATTGACCACCGTCGACATTGAGTTTTATAACAAATTATTTTTATTTCAAACAAAAAAAATAATCCTATTCATTTATTTTACGTTCATTCAAATAATTTGAAATATATCAACATGATTTATAACCCAAGTCAGTCAACAATTAGTCTTCCCATTCCAACCAATCACTTGATTAGGGTAGTTAGCATTGCTTGGGAAATAATTCTGATTGATAACAATAGGTTTCTGCACATTGTTCCTCATGGTTTGCCGGAAAGTAATTCCGCTAACAAAATAAGAGCTGATATCAATCTTTGACAATTATGAAGTAAAAGAAATGAAAGAAATTTTACTAAAGAAAACAATTTCCAAAGAATACAAATTCCCAAATTAGATAAATACTTTACTAAACCCTAATAAAAAGACACCCAAAATAGAATTGGCCTCAGAAAGCTTGATATGCTACGTTGAATTATTAGAGTTCCCAGCAGAATCACCGGCCAAAAGCTCCAGGTTACCTAAGCCGAAGCTAAGACGTCCATCCAAGGGCGGAACCAGCCTTAATTTTCAGGGGACAACCTTAATATATATATTTCATTTGAGTGGCTAATGATTATTTGTACTTGAATATACAATACATTTTAAAAATATCATCAACATCTTAAATAATGATAATTATTCTTAAACCAAAATTAGTTAACACCTCTACACAATATATCGGGGGTCCAAGAGAGACAGCGCCTCTTGAACAAATTTTGGTTGTAAAAATATTTTTAGATTCTCTTTGTTATTTCTCTTTGTATTTAATTCATCGTTTCCTAACAATAATACCTCTACACAATGTGTTTAATTATGTTGGGGACAATTGCCAAAAGACCATAATAATTTAAAACTTTTAGTGGGGCAATTGCCTAAAATTCTTTGTAATAACCCCTCTACATAATGTATATAATTTTGTTAGGGGGAAATCGCCTTAAAATCATAGTTTTTTTTCTCTTTTTTTTTCGGGGGGGAGGGGGGGGGGGGGGGGGGGGGGGGGGGGGGTTCCACCCTTGCATCAATGCAATAACAAAACCACATGCTAAGGCATATCATCATTGACATTTGTTGTGCTTTGAGTTTACTTGTGGGGTTTAGTTACTTTCTTCATAAGGAAGACGCATGTTATCAACATTAATACCTACGATTGTCATCACCAACAACATCGATTCACGTCATTTTATATTAGGCCGTTCCATGTCATTGATATAAATGCCGATATCTCCTGACTTTCTGATACATTGTTACCAACATTGACACCACTAACTTCATCACCCATCAACTTATCACACATCATTACCAACAACATCAATGTTCACAATTGTTTATAAGGTCGATACAAATCATCGACATTAATGCCAATGCAAAGCTAGCTCTGACTCTCTACATAAGGGTTCAACCCTTGCATCCATGTAATAACAAAACCACCTGCTAAGGCATATCATCATTGTCATTTGTTGTGCTTTGAGTTTACTTGTGGGGTTTAGTTACTTTCTTTATAAGGAAGACGCATGTTATCAACATTAAAACCTACGATTGTCATCACCAACAACATCAATACACGTCATTTCATATTAGGCCATTCCATGTCATTGATATAAATGTTGATATCTCCTAACTTTCTCATACATTGTTACCAACATTGACACCGCTAACTTCATCACCCATCAACTTATCACACATCATTACCAACAACATCAATGTACACAATTGTTTATAAGGTCGATACAAATCATCGACATTAATGCCAATGCAAAGCTAGCTCTTACTCTCTACATAAAAACTAAGATTATATTAAACCTCTCAGCCTTTGATCCCCTCTTTTTCAAAGGAGAGTAATCGAATAAATCATAAATGATATCTTATTATCTATTGTTTGTTTTTAAAGAATCACATCACTTGTAGCAAATAACATATGCTAGTTGAGTCATCTTAACTTGAACATGCCCCGATTATTATTTTTGTAGTTTTTCATCTAAAAATTTTGTTGTCTCTTATAAACCTTCTTCTATCAATGTATGAGCTAGATCTTGGTACAAAACAAAGATGTTAAACTCTCTTCTCTACCACTACAATTTTTTTTGCTTACAAGAAACCTAAAGTTATATTGATAGATACACTCGATAATTTATGAAATATATTCCATACTTAACTTGAAAAAAAATAAAAAATGAGTATTACTTTAAAATAGTAGAGAGATGACTAACGATGATGATGAAATTTAAAAATAAATAAAACATTCAAAAATATTTTGGATAAAAATAAAATAAATGAAAGGGAAGCTAAACATAACCTAAGTTGTCACTTAAGGATTGTTTGTTTTGGAGGGTTCGGTGCACGAAGTAAAATAAATCCTCATCTTTCTTATTTTTCTTATCTTTGATTTGAAATAAATAAAATACAAATGTTTGTACAAGGGATTTATAATAATCCATATTTTCTATTTTTGATGAAATTTTAATTTGACTTGACCATACAATCAATACCTTGTCATCTTCGTATGAACTAATCATTTCCGACTTTATTGTTGCCCCAATTGCATCCAATCACATCATCCCCACGCAACCTCAACCTTGTTGTAGCCACTTGACCTCATCCCAAACCCCCAATTTCATCGTCATATATGTTATTCACCCATCATCAGGCCACCATCCCCATTGTCATGGGTAGGGCTATCAAAATTGGGTCCAATCAGACTCGATCAGGATAGGTCTTATCGTGTTGAGCTGTGATAGTCAAATCCCAAGACCTAGTTTTGAAACTATTTTAAATTTTATGTCAATATTTATTGAAATAAACTGCAGACTACATATCTACTAAATATCCAAATAATGAAAATAAACTTATCCACCATGTTTATTTCATTTCATCAAAATAAATATCTACATTATAGTACATAATTACATACAAGAGATACATAACAGAAAATTTAACTAACCATGATTGCAAAAAAATCAATAGCAAAATACCTATGACCTTCTATCTGATCATGAACTGCTAATCCATAACATATTTCCCCTTCCAAGATCCTGAAAACCAGAAGCAAAACTACAGTGAGCTACAACTGGTCAGCAAGCCACACAAACCAATCTAAATCTCCAAATATTATTTTATCTAATATTTTGCTGAATATTTAAAAGTAATTAAATGCAGTTTAAACAAATCATTATAGTGAGAGATGTAATAAATGCATAGCAGTTATTTTTTTTATTTAAATAACAATATTGAATAAATAAATAAATTGAAATTTATATCACATAGTAATTCAAATCATATTTTTCGGACCCAAATAAAATTTCAAAAGATTTTGGCCTCTTATGACTCCCTTTTTAGTTGTCTTATAGCACTAAAATATATCATATATTCCTATCTCAGCAGAATCTCAAAGGATTCTGACCCCTTATAATTCTCAATAATTTTCTGACACAGACAGAACTCAAAGGATTCTTGCCTCTTATGGCTCCCAACAAATATAATTAAATTACATATGCATATATATCATCACATTATAATAATTAAATAGTAATTGAGCGTGTATCAAAATTTTAAAGTGTTGTGTAACGGTAGATAATAGAAAATTCTATTAGGCAAAAATGCACATTTTTTAGAAAATTATCAAATTATCAGGGATTGTATAAAATAATATTTAAGACTTTTATTGTACAACACCACTATTTTTTAACATATATATAATTTTTTTATTCAATAAAACCCCTGCGAATTTCAAAATCCTCGGTGTAAAATTTTCAGAAAATATTCAAGTTGTGCATAATTATAATCTCTATTGTTGCAAATCTATTTTTTCATGGCTTGTGTTTTGATGATTGACAAACACTACTTCTCTTGGACTACTTGTTGCTTCTAACTTTTCAGGAATCGAAGACCGGACGATCATGAAGAAGCCAAGTTCAGAATTGCGTAGGTTTAGGGTTGAGTCAGTCTGTACTTTTGTTTTTCTCTTTTTGAGTCTACTTGTAATGGTCAAAGAGACTGATGCTAAGTAACCCTACACACACACACTTGAGAGACTTAGAATTTTTGTTTTTGCCCACATCGGCCCGACCGATATTTATATCGTCCGGGACGATCAGCTTAAAACAGAAAGTCTAATTAAGGATTCTTAATTAAGGCAGCCGACATTAACATATCGGCCTTGACGATACGTGTATCGGTCAGGACGATAAGCTCAAAACAGAAAGAAGTAGCCGCCTTAGACAATTAAGGTATACTGTATTTTTAAATTATCGGCCAGGACGATCCCCGTATCGGCTTGGACGAAATTACCAAATTATGCCTTAATTGATCAGGAAATCAAGGGAGTAATTAAGGATGATTGATACGATCAAATCGTCCTAGACGATCGCAGGATCGGCCAGGACGATACATTCAAAATCCTTGAGTTGCTTCAGGACGATAAATATCGGCCAGGTCATAAACAGGGCGATGCTCAGGATGATTTGCGTCTGATTTGAACTAATCGTCCAGGACGATTGTATGATCGGCCTGGACGATCAAGCCAAATTTCAATCGTCCAGGACTGTTCCCAGGGCGATGCTCTGGCCGATCTTCTTTGATTTGTACTGATCGGCCAGGCCGATGTCCAGATCGGCCGGGACGATAAAGTCGGCTACTTGCAATTAATGAGCTCCTTGAGAGCTCTTCTATTTAAGAGCTCATCGGCCCGGACGATTTTATCGCCTTTTTGACCAATCGGCCTGTACGTAATTATTGAACCATATCGGCCTAGACGATTCTGCGATCGGCCAGGACGATATGGCCGTTTCTTTAAATTCAGGCCAATTCCAGCCATAGTAGGACATCACCTGGTTCAATACTCAGTTCACCACACTTGCCACCTACTTTCAGCAGCCACCTCCGCCACCTCCATCTGATGATCTGGATCCCTCGTTGTTTTAGTCTGTACTTTGTAATATTTTGTTTCTTTTCTTTTTGTAGTTTGCTTCTTGGTCTTTTGTAATATTTTTCTTTTGTTTCTGAACCCTCTTTTTGTGATGACAAAAGGGGGAGTAGGGTGTAGGAAAAAACTGTTTGGTCTTGGGTTTGTAACCTTGATATTTTAATGAAAATTTTCCTACTTGTGTTTGCCATCATCAAAAAGGGGGAGATTGTTGCAAATCTATTTTTTCATGGCTTGTGTTTTGATGATTGACAAACACTATTTCTCTTGGACTACTTGTTGCTTCTAACTTTTCAGAAATCAAAGACCGGACGATCATGAAGAAGCCAAGTTCAGAATTGCGTAGGTTTAGGGTTGAGTCAGTCTGTACTTTTGTTTTTCTCTTTTTGAGTCTACTTGTAATGGTCAAAGAGACTGATGCTAAGTAACCCTACACACACACACTTGAGAGACTTAGAATTTCTGTTTTTACCCACATCGGCCCGGCCGATATTTATATTGTCTGGGACGATCAGCTTAAAACAGAAAGTCTAATTAAGGATTCTTAATTAAGGCAGCCGACATTAACATATCGGCCTGGATGATACGTGTATCGGCCAGGACGATAAGCTCAAAATAGAAAGAAGAAGCCGCCTTAGACAGTTAAGGTATACTGTATTTTAAAATTATCGGCCAGGACGATCCCCGTATCGGCCTGGACGAAATTACCAAATTATGCCTTAATTGATCAGGAAATCAAGGGAGTAATTAAGGATGATTGATACGATCAAATCGTCCTGGACGATCGCAGGATCGGCCAGGACGATACATTCAAAATCCTTGAGTTGCTTCAGGACGATAAATATCGGCCAGGTCATAAACAGGGCGATGCTCAGGACGATTTGCGTTTGATTTGACCTATCGTCCAGGACGATTGTATGATCGGCCTGGACGATCAAGCCAAATTTCAATCGTCCAGAACTGTTCCCAGGGCGATGCTCTGGCCGATCTTCTTTGATTTGTACTGATCGGCCAGGCCGATGTCCAGATCGGCCGGGACGATAAAGTCGGCTACTTGCAATTAATGAGCTCCTTGAGAGCTCTTCTATTTAAGAGCTCTTGTTCAAACGTTTTAGGAGACTTTTGACTGCTGCCTTGACCTGAGAAGACCTTGAGGAGAGAAAGAGAGAGAGGGAGAGAGAGAGGATCTTGTGAGGGGGAGCTTGTGAGGGGGATTCACAAGGGTTGCTTCAAGGATCGCTCTGCTTGTCTTTTGTTTGGAGTTTCTCGTCCGTGGAAGGGTCGGTTGAGGTAAGGAGTTGGTTTTGGTTGTGGTTCTCTGCCAGCTTCAGGAGGAAGCAAAAGGAGGTAGGTTCTCTGCCTTGCCGGGGTGGCAAAAAGGAGGTTCTTGTAAGGGCTTCTCCGCCTAGCCGTGGGGGCTAAAGGAGAGTCACGTTTTGTAGTGCAATACTTGGAGGGTGCCTCCAAGGAGTGGACGTAGGTCGAGTCGACCGAACCACTATAAATCTTGTGTTCTTATTTTTGCTTCCGCACTTTTTATTCCGCATTAATTTCTTGTGGTGTGATTTGGTTTGTGTTTTTATTTCTTTGTCTTAAAAGTTTTTTTAAATACCAATTCACCCCCCCTCTTGGTTAGCTTGGGACTAAGTTCATAGGGCTTAACATCCCGAACGAACTTTCATCTATAACATATAAAAAGTTATGCGGTGAAAGTTTTATATGTGCAAATTAAACCCCATTTTTTGCTAACAAATATAAAATTTTAATTGAAATATTCACTAAAATTTGTACATTTTTTAAAATTGGGATGAGTATTATGTGCCTTACCTCGAGACAAATAAGTTTTCCAACGAGATCGACGGACAAAAATAGCCCGAAGTCGATCAAAATCATACTTTTATTTCTTTCTCTCTCCTCCTTTCCTCTTATTTTCCATTAGCCGATCTCTGTTTGGAAAAATTAAAGTGAAAATAATGCTTATCATATATATAATAGTGGATTCTGATATTTTATTAACATATTAATTTTTTTTCTAATAATTTAATACTTGATACAGCATCACAAATTTATCTTGATCGGGCATGAATCTCGAGGCAAAAAGCTATTTGGAAACTTCAAAGATTAAATTCAGAAACATATGAACTCCGATTTCAGCAAGCTTATAGTCAAACTGAGCGTCTCGAAAAAACGAACCCAACGACACCAAATTCAACCTAATCCGAGCCCAAATGGGTCCAAATCAAGGACCCGAAGCGCTGTTGGAAGGTTCAAACCGCAATTTGAGTTACCAAATGGTCTCTGATTTTAACGAGCTTATACTCGAATCGAGCGACTCGACGAGACGAATCCAACGAACCTAAGATTTCCGAATTCCGACATTATTAAGACTTCCAAATGTCCAACGAATGTTGCACGATCGAAGGGTTCAACATCGGCCGTCCATTCAAACCACTCCGTATTCGCCCATGATCTCACACCTATTTACGAGCCACGCCACTCCAGAAAAACTATAAATAGAGTCTTCATCCTTCACAAAGGGGACTCAAGTGAAGAGAGAGAGGAATAAGAGAAGAAGGAAGAGAAGAAAGAAGCTCCTCCTCGACCACTGCTTGAGCTCTTCCTGCCGCCTGAAGACGCCGGAACTCTGCCGGATTTTCGGGAAACACCGGGAATTTGCAGAACTTTATAACTTTGTGAGAAGTTGATTGTAAACTGATCGTCTTGATTTGTAAGATGGATCAACATTTGTACTTCAAACAAATACTAGTGGAACTTTACAACTGAGCGAGGCCCCGTTGTTTTTTCCAACTTTCGGGTTTTCCACGTAAAAACCTTGGTGTTCATTTCTCTTTTCTGTTTGTGTGCTGAATACTCGTACAACGCTCAGACGCGAATTTACTAACTCTACCGCCACGTATATTCTAGCACGCAACAGTTTGGCGCCGTCTGTGGGAAACACATCCCACAACTTCATGTATTACTACAATGGTCAACAGGAGTAGCAGTCGCATCATTGGAGCTTCCCGCTCCAACTCCCACCAATCCAGAAATCTGTTGTTGACCTCATTTTTGTATGAGGTCACTTGGACTACTCTTGATCCTAAATTAATTTCCAAATTAATTTAAACTCTAGGATCCTCCTAGAATCTTGACCTTAGGATCTATGCTAGGATTCTTTCAGAGCTCAGACCTTAGGAGCTACTCTAGATCCTAAACTCCTTCTAGACTCCAAGTTCTAGGAACTTCTTAGGCTCTAGGATCCTTCTAGATTCCTAACTTTAAGATCTATTCAGACCTTAGGATCTACCTAGATCTTAGGTCAATCAAGCCAAATTTAAAGTCTTAAGGCCCTGCCCTAAAGGCCATTTTCCATTGAATTTCAAACACTTTGAAACCTAGTTAAATGACCTCCGATTCAGAGTCTGTCAGTTGCATACTGATGGGACATGTCTCTGGAGGCAACCCTCCAAATTTGAGCCCATTCTGAGCTCTCTAACCTCAGAAGCTTAATTAAAATCCATAGACTGTAAAACCTTCAATTATTTACAGCCTATGCCACTGGACCTATCACTTTGAAGATTCTGACCTTAGAGCCTTCACCAAAGCCTCTAGTCACTTCCAGACCTTTAATCTTAATATGTTGAGCATTAAACTGCATTTTTCTAGACCTAGTTTGACCCCTAGTTGACCAGGGGTCAAAATGACCAAAATACCCCTATGGGGCTCAAATATTGATTTCCAACCAAATGAACTCCAATTTGAATGCAACCACCTTCAGCAAGTTTCAAATGTCATTTCAAATCTGTTGGACCCATTCCCAACCCTTGGGTCAACCTGGTTGACCAAGTCAACATGTTTGACCCAAAGGCCCTTTAAGGGTCCAAACAGGTGTGTTGAACCAATTGATCTCCCCAGACCCTGGAACCACACCCAATATATTCAAAATGTCATTTCAAATTGATTGAACCCATTTCCAGGCCTTTGACCCACCTGATTGATCAAATCACCCATAATTGATTTAAGGCCCATTAAAGGCCCAATAGGCATATTTGACCCAAATGGCCTATTCAATCCCTGAAACCACCTCTATCAGACTTCAAATATCATTTTAAACCTGCCCAGCCTAGACCCACCCTTTGGGTCAATCTAGTTGACCCAGTCAACCTAGGTTGACTCAAAATTTCCTTAAGGCTTTAATGGGTTATTTTAACCCATTCAACCCATTGAATCCATTTCAAAGCTCCAAAACTAACTCCAACCATGGCCCAACCATGCTTTAAGCTCTGGCCAATCAAACCCATTTAGAGTTGATCAAGTCGACCCTATGAGTTGGGTCAAATCCTTTCCAAGCCACATATAAAACCCAAACCTTGAACCCTTCATTTGGGTTTGGTTTTGATTTAATCTAACAAATCCTTGAGGCCATTTGGCTGCCACCTCAGTAGTCAAAGTGTTTAGTTGACCAGTCAATGCTTGGTCAACAAGCCTCCAATTATCTAAGTGGCTTGGCTCAAGTTAGTTCAGTCCTCTTTAAGGCCTCCAACCTAGCACATTAACCCTTCCTATCTACCTCCTCAGCATGCATTGACTCATTGACTGGTCAAACAGTCAATGGGTGGTCAAAGGAGCTTCCAAGTGGTTAAAACCCTTGATCAAACTTGTTAAACCCAAATCCCCTCAATCCTTTTGATCAAATCCAATTTAAACCAGCACCCACAGCTCCTCTTATTGCCACCTCACCATTGTTTGACTGTTTGACCAGTCAAACGGTCAACACAATGTTTTGAGTGAATTTAAGGTGATCAAACAAACTCCTTAAACTAATCCATTCTTGCTTAACCCATTCCAGCTGTTGAGTCAGGCTCTAGAACATTCCTAAATCCCTCCCTAGCCATCAGATCTTGATCAAATGACTCCAATCACTCCACATGCCCATGTGGGGACCAAGGGAGCTTTCCACCTAGGATGTCCTTCCCTTGTCCTTGGCTCCTGCTCCTAACCACCTTAGGGACACTTTGCATTAATCTGGGAGTCCATCCAGTCGATCCCAACCATTGATTCAACCTGGGGACGTTTGAATAGGGAAATAGCCTATTTTGAACCCTCATTCTTACCCTAAGTCTCTCTCTCCACCTAAGCTCTCTAGAACACAGCCCCAAGTTCCTCTGAGCTTCCCAGATATCTCTCAACACATCCCTACTCAAATCCGGCCGGTCAAAACGGTGGCCGACGATCTTCCGGCGAGCTCAATACCAAATCCATCCAAGGCTTATTCCAGGAGATTCGTGGCGTTTCGGAACTCGGAGTCAACTAGGGATCTACACTTGGACAGTCTACAAGCTCAAAGAATCCAAAAACGGTTCAATCCGTCCATTAAATCGATGTAAATCTCTAAACCTAGCTTAGGACACTTAGACTAATTTAACGTTCTACTTAATGCGTAATTTTCCATGAAATAAATTCCCCAATATTTCTGTTCAGCTAGTAAATCTAGGTTTAAAATTTCATTGCATTTCATCGTCTGGATCGCCTAAACGGGCTCTAAAACGGGTTCTAGGGCTTGGTTCGCTGGTTGCATGAACTAAGCCCTATTTGGTCCGTCGATCTTTCGATCAACGGATATGATCGCGCCGTTTGGCGCGTTAATCCAACGGTGTATTCGATTCGGCGTTCGGCTTTTGGTCCGGCGGCATCAGAGCCGTTGTTCTGAACCGCGGGATTAATAGTCAGCCGTCCGATTTCCCGTCTGTAAGATCAGACCGTGAGATCTGATCAAAGCCGTTGATCCAGTAACGCGGCGGATCGGATGGCCATGAGCTTATGCGGACGTGGATAAGTGAAACGCGTGAGCCGATCTGTGGCTGACGCGTGTTGACTGCCGCCGGTTGAACCAGATTCTGCCACGTGGCATCCCGCCGCCAGAATCTAAAAAATGATTTAAAATTCATTTTAAATTCTTTTTTTAACTCAAAAAAAAAATAAAAATTATAAAATTAATTTTAAATTATAAAAATATATATATATATATATATTTCTTTTATATTGATATTTCTAGAAAAACTAAACATTTTAAATATTAATTATATTTTAGTCTATCTTAACTATTAAATATTTGATAATTGTAAATTAATAGTAAATTAAATTTATTAAATATTAAATTTAATTTAAATCATTTCAAAATATTAAAATATTGATATTATTTTCAATATAATCATAGATTATTGTTTTTAAATTAAAGTTAATTTGAGATATATTATTATTATTATTATTTTTAATTAATTTTAACTTATGTAAACATTTAATTAATATTTAACTAAACTTAAATTTAAATAATTTTAAGGTTATTAATTAAAAATTATTTTAAATAATTATAAAATTTCAGAAAACAGTTAATGTTTAATTAAATTTAATTTGGATATTATTTTAAATACTAATTAATTTTAAATTAATTAAATTAATTTAATTATTTCAAAACTTCAAAAACAGTTTAAATCATTAAAATACAAATAATATATCAAAATTTTCATAAAATTAAGAATTTTATTTTAAGACTATTTTCAATTTTTTTTTAAAAAAAACTCAATTTATTTTGATTAACTTGAGTTATTTGAATATCCTTGATATTTAATTAATATTTAATTAAATATCATATTAAATATTTTGAAAATTAAAAATTTATTTTGAAATGACTTTGAAAGTCAGTGGATCTCTCAATCATGTATAAATTCATTTTTGATAATATTTTGAATTACTTTAATTTAAAAACATATATCTATATATAGATTTATATATACTTATGTATTTTTAAATCTATTTTAAAATTATATATATATATTTAAATCCTTAAATGTTTGAGAGATCCCTTGGGATTTTAAGCATGGATCGAATGTGTGAATAGAAGTCATTGGGGAATGATTAGTGAGTGATTAGGTTTTAATCATTCACTAATCAAAACTTTATTATCTTAATTACCATCAATATTTGCATGCTTAGGTTGTGCACACACATGCACTTAGCCTAGGCTCTCCTAGCTTTAGGATTTGATTGTTTCTATGTGCTTATGTCATGATTAGTCCAAGGGTTAGAGAAACTTTGATTTGACCCATTCAAACTTAGTGTCATTAAGGACAATAATTAAGGACTTTGATTAGAGAACTTAGAAATTTCATTGTGATTAGGATACACCTCATTTGAACTTGAAATTTGAACCATTTGAACTTAGTGACATTCTTAGCATTAGGGAATTTTCTTACTGATTTTTGAAATCATTAATCCCCCTAATTAATTTTCCTAAGTTCATGTCTTAATTAAGCATTAAAACCTTCCAGAAAATATAATAAATCCAATTTAAACCCAAAAAATATGCATAACCCCTCTAACTGACCAGTTTTGAATCCTCAACCAATGAAAAATAAAATAAAAATTATTTGACAGCAAACTTAGGCTTAAGTTAATTTTAAGAGAAATTGAATGTTTAATTAATATAATTAATTAATAATTATTAAAAATTCCAAAAAAATTTCAAACACTTGGAAATCTCTCCTTAGGTCATTCAAGGAGTTGATTTCAAGGAGTTGGGATCTCATTTGGAGCAAAATCACAAAAAAGGGGCCTTTAATTTACGATTTTCAATAATTCATTAAATAGTCAAAACTTCAAATATTCATAACTAATTCCAGAAAAATCAAAATTGAACAAACTCACTTGCATTCAACTCATAACAAAGTCTAATATTTATTTAAAATATTAAAATTTCAGAAAATCTTCAAAATCAAAAAGTCAACTTTTCGGTCAAACATAAGTCAAAACTAGTTCAAAACTTCAAACCTTCGTAATAAAATGTAGAAAAATCCGATTTCAATGTATTTACTGTCTAACTAATCTTAGTAAGGTCTAGTATTTTAATAAAATACAAACATTCCAGAAAACACCCTTAATCCAAAAGTCAATTTTTGAACTTTTAATTAAGTGATTAAAATATTCTAAAAAATTTTTAAAAACTCAAAATTGCTTTAAAACTCCAGAAATGATTAATCAACCCTTAAAATCAGTAATCAACCAACTTTAATTAAAATTCATTAATTTTTGAATTTTAACCAAATTAAAACACTTAATTATATTGGGTACCACTAGGTAACCCAGGCCTACGAGGCTATTAGCTTAGCCCCAAGGAAAGTGAAATAAACTTCACGGCCTCGGTGTGAAACAAAGGTGATATCCAACAAATAATTAAATAAATCTTAAAATTAACCTTAAGTCATTAATATTTAAACTTAAACGTCAAAATTCCCTTAAGCGTTTCAACCAATCAGAACCTTAAGCAATTTTAATCAAATATCTCATTTAGGACATATCAAAACCACACGACCTACCTCACACGCTGTAGATGATTTGCTAGGACAACCAACTCTAGTTTTAGGCTAGGCCGGTGTTTACTTTTCCGATGTGTGCTGAGTTTTCGAGTTTTCACTGCATGCTGTTTGCTAGTGTAGAATTGTTGTGTTTGCTTACTTACTTCCTACATTCTGTGATTGATTGTGCGTTAGATTTACCCCTAGGTTAGGAGCGAACTATATTTGTGCAATCTTATGCAGGTGGCCATGCTCACACAAGGAGCTGAAATTAAAGGGGGCAATTAATAAAAAAATATATATACTCTTTGCACAGGTACCTGCCGCGCTTAAGACTTCCTTTAGATAAAAAGAGCATGGCCAAGTGTGGCTAAAAAAAATTTTGCATTTCAATTTTTATATTATAACTGTTTGGGATTGAATATACAACTGCTGATTATTAGGATAACCTTGCAGGATCGAGTCTAGATTTTTCTTTTAAATTCTAATGTAATTTGATTGTATAAAGGTTGTAAATTTTTTAAAATGATTTGAGATTGGGATATAAATATCCAATTTGAATTCCAAAGGGGTGAAGACATCCCTAAAGGGGAGAGTCTTCTTGAATTTGGAAGTCAAATTAGGATACTTTGTAAATATCCAAAGAGGAAAGATAACACCCCAATCAAGGGGGAGTTTCTTTCCATTTGGATATCCTGAACCGACGAATCAAGATGTTCGTGAGAAGACGAAGGATTGGACAACGAGAAAAATCCCAAATCTCAAAGTCATTTGATTTAGGATTAGAAATCCGGGTTGTAGTCAGTGGTGCCCGGCCACTTTAATTTTTTGCAAATTTTGTGATGTAATAATAAGGGCACTTGCCTATGGACATTCAATTTGATAAATTTAATTTGATTGATTTGTTTAATTCGATTGCGCATTAGAACTCCTGTTTTTCTAGTCTTTTTATTTGCATGCCGCATTTGATTTGACCTGGAATTCGAATTTAGGCTCTTAGGGGTCTGTCAAAAAACATTCTTCTACTTTAATTAAATAAAATTTTTAAGATAAGATAGAAACTCTAAACGGTCCTAAGAAGTAAGCTCGGACTCGCCGAGGGTTTTTCATGCATTCATATTATACCTTCTCTACCTTGTTAGGCATCTCCCCGCCTGCGGGTTCTAGCAGACCACCTGGCCTATGAGGGTGCCGATCTGTCAAGGGGATGTTATGCAATCTCTAGGGAAAAATCTATTTTCTAAGCCAAAATTTTTAAATTGCTACATACTGATTTTGCATTCAATCGAGTCAATTAGCATGCATCGCATTAGTAACAAATTAAAATTGAGTTCAATATTTAATTGCTTTATTTAGACATCAAATACCCAACATAAGTCTAAGGGGTCAATTAAGGATCTGCTCTAGATGTCGACCCTATTTCTTTATACTTTTCTAATTAATGTCCCTACCATTCTACAAAAAGACCAGACTCATATTTTAAAAATCGTTTAGGTGGTTTAGCTGGCTCCCCAATCCAGGCCGGGGTAAGACCAGATTCGCATTGCACTAGCTAGGTTCGGGGCACTAAATTTCGGTGCCCAATTTAGACTTAGGTTCCGAGGCTGGCCCGGGCCATAAGACCTCAACTTTCGAGAATCGAATCCCAAATTTCTAATAAAATTGATCACTTAAACATTAAATCACTTTCAATCAAATTTAAGCCCAACATTTAGGATAGGCTGGAGTGTTTCTGAAGTGATTCAGAATCTCAAAACACTCCCTACTCCTCTCCCTTTGACTCTGAAAATAAGTGTTCAGACTTGATCCAATCCCATTTGAAAATTCCTACCATTTCTCCCCTTTGATATCAAGCCTTGAAATTCTTAAATAAAATTTCTACCGCTATTTTAATCGAGAGTTTTCGTAGGAAATTCCGATTTCCTATGATGTAATTAACTACGAAGGCTTGCGCTCGTAGGAGATTTAGGAACCCAGAATTGATTTTCAAAACCAATTTTTTCAAAAACTCTAATTAATTTTCTTTGGGAAATTTAAATTCAACGATCATTTTCATCATTTTCAAACGATCAATAGTGATTGATAATTTCTTTCCTCGGATTGATATATCAATTACTATCGTGATTTTGATTATGAAAGTAATGATCTTTTATCCAAATTAGCGTAGTCAAATAATTGATTAAATTCCATTTTGATCCTCCGGGGTCAAATGTGATTCTCCCTTTGAGTTTGACTATGATAATCCGGATAAATTCAAAATTCTAAAATTTGAACCCATTAGGGAACGATATGTTCGTCTTTCGAGGCGATATATTGTTCATAATGACGCGTTCAATTTTAAAATTCAAAATTAAAAATATTCCCAAAGAAAATTAATATATTTTTCAAAACTATATATACATAAATTATATATTTTTCAATCAAAACATCTGTCTGCAAATCACAGACGCCTGATGTCTGCCTCTTTTCATCCTGGGGGGGCAAAATGCTGCCGGAGAAGGGACCTCGGGACCTTCTTTAAAAGAAAGAATCCGGAAGATGGAAGAATCTCAGAATGAGATCCTTCAACTCTTGCGATATGATCGACAGCCGACATTGGAGGAAGTCCTTCTCCCTCGGGATCCACCAAGGGTTGAAGATGTTCAATTTGAGATTCATCTTCCTCCACCTAGGAGACTGTAAAACTCCTCCAAAGCTGATTTTTTTGAGTGCAGTTAGTCCGTACGATCTAACTTTAGTCCCGTACGAACTGAAGAAAATTGTGAAGAATTTGTCAATTTCGTCTGTACGAACCTGGAAGGGTCGGGACGATCCGTCTGGACGAAATTTGTCCAGAGAGCAAGTCATCCGGACGCTATTTAATTTCATCTGAACGAAATTCTGCCAGAGGGCAAATCATCCCGGGATGAAATTGGATCGTCCGGGACGATCAGTGTTGATAAATATCCGATTTGAGATATTTTGGAATCATTTGAAGAGAGAGAAAAGGCAGGAGAGAGAAAGAGAAGGAAAAAGAAAGGAAAAGCTTGATTTTGGAGCCCGCGGAGCGCTTTTTGTCCGATGACGCAATTGGAAAATTTGTTTGTCTCGCAGTAAGGACTCCGAATCCTATTATTGATTTCGAAGATTTCGAGTTTTGATATTTCTGTGCTCAAATTTGTGTTTCCGTTACCGAAAAATGCGTATAATTTTATATTGACGAAGGTTTTATCACGTAACTTTTGATATGTTTTTGAGATGATAATTGTGCACGTTTTGAGTATTTTCTGGAAGATTTTTACCTGATATTTTGGATTCTGCGATATTTTAATTGAACTGCAATTTATCATGATGTTGAAAAAAATTTTGTCAGTACAATGAAATTCTTATATTATTGTTTTACATGTTCTGTGGTAATTTGGTAAAGTTCTGAATCTGTAATTTCTGTGTAAATTCTGTATATTGTCGTTATGCCGCCGATTTCTCGTACGACATCTGATTTTCTGAATTGATGATTTAAATGATTGAATATGCATACGAATGTAAATATATGATTGAATTATTGTTATTGTTACTGAAAGACAAGTAAAGATTGGTTGAACCGTTGGTTGGAGACATGATACTTGTACAGGATGGTGGGCCGACGGACTTTCCTTTAAATAAAGGGTTTGGTGTTATCCTCTACTGATCACGTGATTACTGAAGGGAGTCATAAGGAGATGAATACTGTGCCGACGGGCAAAGAGTGACGACTCTTTTTACTGAGCCAACTGATACAAGATACAAAATACAAGATATAAGACTGAAAAACGCCTTAATAGCCAGTGATTGTACTTGTTCAATAAGACTATTATTATTGAATTGCATGTGTACAATACTGTTCTTATGATCTCATTATGATTTATTGATGGATTTATTGCTACTGTACGGATTTACTGTTAATGCATGATTTCACTGTTATAGCATTACTGTTCATGTCACTGGACTGTTACTGATACTGGAACTGATACCATTGATTCACTGTACTGACGTTATGCGCATGATATACTGAGTAAGTGACATGTGATTCACTGCACACGTGACATAGATTATTGGATTGAATGTGATGCACTGAGCACGTGATATTGGGTAACTGAATTGCAAATGTACATTTTGATACGATTTTACGGCATTGATTGATTCTAACTGTTTTAAATGTTATTATAATTTATTGCCTGATTTGACTAATTTCTATAGAGATTGACGTATGCACTGATTTATTGAGCTTTACGGACCTTTGAACTATTTATTGATTCTTCTACTGTGGATTTAGGAGTTTACTGTTTCTTATTGATACTATTTACGCATTGACTATTGTTACTGTACTGATTACTGTTCATGCACTGATTTTCGTAGCGCATTGAATCAATGATCATGTGGAACTGACTGCTATGATTTGACTGATTGACATGCATATTGCTGCCGTACTGTGCTTTGATTTCAGTTATAGGTATTAGGTGACCTGCTGGGCTTTTTGAAGCTCATTATATGTGGTTAATATTTTCAGGTCAGGGCAAGGGAGCAGGAGATTCAGGTTGATCAGGAATCCTCAGGTTTTGTGCTTTTTGGTTATAGGGATTCTTTTGTACTCAGGACAGGATAGATTTTATTTCATGTGATCCTTGTGCAGATCCTGAGTATTGTATATGATCTTTTAAGATATAAATAGAATTGTACATTGATGTTTGAAATTATAGAATTTTGTTGGACTGTTTGTTACTGTTTGAAGACTATAGATAACTCTGGTAAGATTTTAAAATGGATAGATTGAATAATTCTTTCCAAGTTAGATCTTGGGGCATGACAGAGACATCCTCAATCACGACAGGATAATGAACTTGCCGATACAGTGAGTTCAACACATCCTTCCCCCTCGACTCGGCAACCTCGCATTCTTTCGAATCTCCCAGAAGGCTCTGCCCAACCACACAATACGGAACTCCCTCACAATGTACTGCGTCGCGAACTGCGAAGATTGGTACGGGAAGAGTTCCCCAGAGGAGATGTGAGGCATGCTCTCTAACAGAGGAACTTCCAGAAGTCATCACCTCTAACTGAAGACGTTCTTCAGCACCCTATTTCGATCGGATTCAAAATGCCAAACGTTGAGTCCTACGACAGGACGACCGACCCATATGAGCATATTGACTATTACAGAACCATCATGCATATTCAATGAGCATCGGACACACTCATTTGCCTGGTTTTTCCTGCCACCCTTAAAGGACAGGCTCCAATGTGATTCTATTCGCTTCCGTCCAGAATAATCCCTTCATTCATCAAATTAGTCAAACTATTCGTTGAACAGTTTGTGGCTAATCGAAGAATTGCTAAGGATTCTTCCCAGCTCTCCAGAATCCGCCAAAATGAGGGAGAATCGTTGAAGGAGTATTTTCAGCAGTTTTCCACCGAGGCTCGACAGATTCCTGGAGTAGACCCTGAATTACTCAGAGGGGTCTTTCTTGGAGGTCTCCGTCCTGGCCCCTTCTATTCAGCACTCATGCGCGACACTGTCCATTCATATGCTGACCTGATCCATCATGTGGAGACACAAATTTCTGCAGATGAAGCTATAAATGCTCACAGGAAATAGTTTGAACAAATCAATGGGAAGCGCAAAGGTGCACCTGGGATGGACAACTCATTCTCACAACAGAAAAAGCAAGGGAAGAATAATCTATCTTCTGGACCTTCATTACCATGATGGGAACGCCGACAGGAGGAGTATACTCCTCTCAATACATCTCGAGCAAATGTGTTAATGGTTGTTCGAGATCAAGATACAGTAAAGTGGCCACATCCCTTGAAGCCGAACACAGGAAATCATGATCAATACTACCACTTCCATCGTAGTCGTGGCCACACTACCGAAGCCTGTAGACAACTGAAGGAGAAAATTGAAAGGCTTATCCCTCAAGGCTATCTTCGGCAGTTTATTCGGGATCCACCTACCCGAGAGGAAGCTCGTCCCGCTGGGGGGCAAAATCAACAACAATGACAACCATTAAATAATATTCAAGTGGTTGGAGAGATTGAATGATCACGCACTTCGTGTATTTGTATTAACAATACTACTTGTCTTGTTATCTCTTTTATGTTGAGTAGGGTGTCACTTTGATATCTCTAATGTCTTCTTTCAAGTTAAATGTTGTATTGTCACGGTACGTAGATCTTATGTGTTGAGTACTTTGTAATGTATATCCCTAACTTAGACTAGGGAACTATTGTACTGTCTTACATAATGTAGTAATATAATGTTCATGTTATTGTGATATTATTTTCTCTTGTGAAAGATAAAAAAAACTTCTCAAACTCTTTCTCCGTGATTCGAGAAATATACAATCTACATTGTATCTCAATCACAGGATGATCAATCCCAGGGGGATTTGATCTGGCCTTATCCACACAGGTTAACGTCGTCGAGCAAAGACTCCGACATACAACCTCGGATAGGTCTCACATCCTTGATGGATTCTCCTGGCCTCTTCTACACAGGTTAACGTCATTGAGCAAATACTCTGACATACAACCTCGGATAGGTCTCACATCCTTGTTGGATTCTTCCGACCTCTTCCACACAGGTTAACGTCGTCGAGCAAAGACTTCGACATACAACCTTGAATAGGTCTCACATCCTTGGTGGATTCTCCCGACCTCTTCCACACAGGTTAACATCATCGAGCAAAGACTCCGACATACGACCTCGGATAGATCTCACATCTTTGGTGGATTCTCCCTACCTCTTCCACACAGGTTAACGTCATGGAGCAAAGATTTCGACATACAACCTCGGATAGGACTCACATCCTTGGTGGACTCTCCCGACCTCTTCCACATAGGCTAACATCGTCGAGCAAAGAATTCGACATACAACCTCGGATAGGTCTCACATCTTTGGTGGATTCTCCCGACCTCTTCCACACAGGTTAACGTCGTCGAGCAAAGACTCCGACATACAACCTCGGATAGGTCTCACATCCTTGGTGGATTCTCCCGATCTCTTCCACACATGTTAACGTCGTCGAGCAAAGACTCCGACATACAACCTCGGATAGGTCTCACATACTTGGTGGATTCTCCCGACCTCTTCCATACAGGTTAACATCGTCGAGCAAAGGCTCTGACATACAACCTCGGATAGGTCTCACATTCTTGGTGGATTCTCCCGACCTCTTCCATATACAGGTTAATGTCAAAGGGCAGTGCTCTGACATTTAACCTCGAAAAGGTCTCACATTCTTGGTGGATTCTCTCGACCTCTTCCATACAGGTTAACATCGTCGAGAAAAAGCTCCGACATACAAACTCGGATAGGTCTCACATCTTCGGTGTGTCCAATATAGGTTAACATCATCGAGAAAATGCTCTAGCATACAACTTCGGATAGATCATATATCCTTGGTTAACATTGCCAGAATGCTGTCAATGGACTTCCATCAGACTTCTGCCTGCAGTCGTTCTACTACATGTCGATGGGTTTTCGTCAGTCTTCTACCCGACACATTACTTCTACCCGACGTCGGACTTCTCCCTGTCATCGAACTTCTGCTCGTTAGCGGACTTCTACCCGTCGTTGGACTTCTGCCCGTCAATGGACTTTCGTCGGTCTCCTGCTCAACACCGTACTTCTACACAACATTGGACTTCTGTCTGCCGTCGTACTTCTACTCGTCATCGGAATTCTGACCGTCGATGGAATTTTGGCGGTCTTCTGCCCGACACTGTACTTTTACCCATCGTCGAATTTCTGCCCATCGATGGACTTTCGTCGGTCTTCTGCCCGACGCCATACTTCTACCGGACGTCGGAATTCTACTCGTCATCAGACTTCTGTCCATCAATGGACTTTCGTCGATCTTTTGCTTGATGTCGTATTTCTACCCGATGTCGGATTTCTGCAGTTCAACAGTCTTTTCAACCTTCCTTCTTACAACGGTCTCTTCGACCTCCATCTCCAACCAACTAACATCAGAACTTCGCAGGATCTCTCGAAGGAAAGAGAGGAGCGAAGAAATCCCCTAACTTCTGTACGAGAGGAGGGGCGCTAAGTCGAGCAGGAAAAATTTTTCACTATCAAATAGCGGAAGCCTCAACTGTCAGAAAGCCGGGGGGAGGAGGAGAAATCCCCTAAACTCCTGCACGAGAGGAGGGGCGCTAATTCGAGCAGGAGAAATTTCCCACTCGCAAATAGTGGAAGCCTCAAGTGTTAGAAAGCTGGGGGGAAGGAGAAGAAATCTCCTAAACTTCTGCACAAGAGGAGGGGCGCTAATTCGAGAAGGGAAAATTTTCCACTCGCAAATAGCGGAAGCCTCAACTGTCAGAAAGCCGGGGGGAGGAGGAGAAATCCCCTAAACTCCTGCACGAGAGGAGGGGCGCTAATTCGAGCAGGGAAAATTTCTCACTCGCAAATAGCGAAAGCCTTAATCGTCAGAAAGCCGGGGGGAGGAGGAGAAATCCTCTAAACTTCTGCACGAGAAGAGGGGCGCTAATTCAAGCAGGAAAAATTTCCCACTCGCAAATAGGGGAAGCCTCAACTGTTAGAAAGCCACGGGGAGGAGGAGAAATCCCCTAAACTTCTGCACCAGAGGAAGGGCGCTAATTCGAGCAAGGAAAATTTTCCACTCGCAAATAGCGGAAGCCTCAACCGTCAGAAAGCTGGGGGGAGGAGGAGAAATCCCCTAAACTCCTACATGAGAGGTTGATTGTAAACTGATCGTCTTGATTTGTAAGACGGATCAACCTTTGTACTTCAAACAAATACTAGGGGAACTTTACAACTGGGCGATGCCCCATGGTTTTTTCTCTCTTTCTGGTTTTCCACGTAAAAACCTTGGTGTTCATTTCTCTTTTATGTTTGTGTGCTCAATACTCGTACAACGCTCAGACGCGAATTTACAAACTCTACCGCCGCGTATATTCTAGCACACAACAATACTAAAATATTATTTTTATCTAAATTCCTTTATAATTTGAAATACCAAAAGTTAACAATTTTAAAAAAAAATATTCATAAACTAAAAAAAAATTATTTAAAAAACTATGGTGAAATCAGTTTACAAAACAGACACCTAACAGTCCCAAAAATCTCACTTGTGCCGATAGGTGTCGATTTCTTAAGAAAATTCAACCGTACAAAAAAATTATAAAAAATTAGGGAAGCTAAAACAAAATATTATAAATATTCTGACAGAGTCGGTTTGTGATTTAGACTTATTATGACTCAAAAAATAAATATTGACTGTTCTAACTTCTAAGTAAAAAATTCTAATAAAAAAATTTAGGGGTTTCACAGGGTTCGGGGACAAACCGGGACTGACCTGGCAATATTTGGGTCAACCCGAACCAAACCCGCTTCAGGTTGGGGTTAACCCGACCTGATCTGTAAATGCAGTCGTACTTATTCAGCGAATGAGAAAAATCTCGTAAATCTGTCGTTGGGAGGTTGCGAGGAATGGTGGCATCGTCAGGAGCGGGGAGAGTCGGCGGCATCAGCTTTAAGGAGAGAGAGGAGGAGGAGGTGTTGGCTTCAGGCGGTGGGAGAGGGAGAGGCGGGTCGTCGGGGTGAAGGCTAGCAGGCTAGGGTTTGGACTTCGGACAATTGGCGACGCCATGTCGGCTTCAAGCAGCGGAAGACTAGGGAGGGAGAGGAGGCAAGAAAGAGAGAATGCCAGTAGGACAACGGTACGTCGGCGTTGGCTTCGGTCGGCATTGAATCGCGAGTTGCAACTGCGAACGGGCAAACAATAGGACAGACACGAGTCAGTGGGTCACGGTTTACTCATTTAGACATTTACTGTTTATAACGGGTCACGAGTCATTTTTGAGTTTCCGAATCAACCCGAACCCGACCCGATTTTACAAACAGGTCGAAATCCCTAATCCAAACCTTACCCAGTTTGGATTCGACCAGTTCGGGTTCGAACCTGAAATTTTCGGGTCAGATGCAGGTCAAGTTTTTGGGTCGTGTCAAATATTTAATATGCTACCATCTCTTAAATAATATATTCTATTTCCTGTCATCCAAAAATAACAAATTATTATCATAAATCTCTTTTGCGATATAAATAGTTTAATATAATTTACAATGTATTTAATATTAAGAGGATTTTCTTACCTAACTCATAATTTTGAATGTATTTATTATTTATACATCCAACTTAACATTTAATTTTGATTTAACAACACCTAAAATTTTAAATGATATACAAATAAAAATTTTAAAATAATCTAAAATTATTTTTTAATGTATATATTTTATGTAATTAAAATATTATATAAATATAAGATGTATGCTAATGATGGCATGATGTGGTATTTATGTAAATTCTCTAATATCAAATATTGAATTATTGCAAGCAGGCCTCATCCCCACAGCGAAGGCAGGGGTATTTAAGGTAATAAAAACTATCGAAAAGGGTAGCTTGGGATATATAACTCCCCTTTCGCAATCTGGTGTAGCTTGCTAGGGTTAGGAGACGCCGGCGCCTTCGCATCGCCTAGCTAAGAGTTTTCATAGAAGATTTCCGCAATGGTATCCTTCCCTTCGTTTTCTCTGACTATGTAATCGAAAGGAAGCAACTTTATTTTGTGGCGTTTTTGTTCCCCGCTCTAGATGAATTTTCTTATGCGGTCCGTAGATCTAATTAGTTTAAACAAATTTGATTGATATCTTCATTAGCTATGTTTCCAAAAGTTCGCTATCTGTGCCCCTTAGTTTTTTCCTCTTTTAATGATAGATTAAGTTGAAGCTTAGTTTTTCCCTCTTTTAATGATAGATCGAGTTGAAGCTATGATCGGTAAGGATCGTTCATGAATATTGAAACTTTCATGGGTGATGAAAGACCACTTGTATTTTTTTTTGGTGTTATTGTAATGAAACCATTTTTTTGTGTTATGATTTATTTTGTTGAACTGGAAATGTTTTATTTTTTTTTTAATTTAAAATTTTCTTGTCTGGAAAGGCATTGCTATGATATAAAACTTGATTTAGTTGATTGTAATTCTTCAACTTACACAAAAAGAATTTGAAAAAATTGTAACTTAATTGATGCCTTTTTTGGTGCAGCCTTTTTTTAAAGGTTAAAAAAATAAGACAAACATGCCTTTCAATTTTTGATAGGCTAATGTTGTTATTGTTATCTGCTGATTTTGTTAATTTGTTATTATTGAAACTTCAAACTATGGTTCCTATGATAGGTTTTGGAAATAAGTCTTTTTTATTCTAGATTGCCTCTCTATGAGAAATGGATTCAATCATAAGTGATAAGACACTAATTTAACCAGAGCTATGTCAAGTGTCAAATTGATTATTGGTACACTCCCGCACATTTCTATACAAGAAATTATCTGGGTTCACCTTTTTAGGCAGGCCAATAAAAAGGGGGAATGTTATGTTTTTTTTGCGTGCAAAAGGTTTTTTTAACTGGCTAATTAATCAAGTGATGATGTGGCCTGAGTTTTTGTGCAGTTTTTTTTTAAAGTGTAGCATTTTTCTATAAAATTTTGACACGTAAAATTCCTTATAAAATGAAAAATCTTCAAGCTTAACTTGCTCTAATGTAAATGTAATTGATTGTCTTGGGCTTCAACCCCTTGTGAATGATTTGCATTCTTTTTGTGAAGACCATTGTGTGAGTTAGGTGTCCCATTTAGATATTTTTATTATAAGTTTTAAATCAAAACCATTCTCCTTACTAATATCATTAAAATTTATGACATGCATAATTTCAGGAACTTCTGAAATCTTTTGAACGTTAGTTGTATTTCACAAAAATGCCCAATTGTTGACTCCAATTGCATGCAGAGATTTTTTTTTATTTCAAAGCATACAAAATTTTGAATGGTTTAGAATGAAACACACTAGTTAATGATATTTAGAATGTATTGAATATTTTGATTAGTGAAATACATATAGAACTGGGAATTTAATATAATGTTGGCATCAATGTCAGTTGGTTGTTTTCTTTAAATATAATAATGCTTTATTTTGTGCAATTTCTATTGCACTAAATTTGTTATACTTTTCTCATACAAAATTTGGAGTTTTGGGAAATGAAAGCTACGCTATTGATGAATATCAATGTGTTTTAAAGTTTTAACAATCTAATATGAATCTCTACCAATTTGTTGGTTCTATTCTATGGGATGATATAATGGTAGTCGTCCAATTAAAAGTGAATTAGATTATTGTGTTTTAAATAAAATCAAATAAAATAAGTGTGAATGAAGTTTTGATGATTGATGGAATGGGGAAGGTAGTAGGCAATCGATGAGAGGGACTAGAGGTGTGAGAATAGCCAGGGTTTGGAATGGAAAGGGGTTTGAGTGCTTTTCTTTAGAAAAAAAGGTTTTAGCAGTGATTTTAACAAACTACAAACTGTAATAGTTAAGACTACTGTAAATTAACAATTAACAGTAGTGATAAAAATCATAATAATTAGTCAAAAGTTATAGTAGTTTTCAAATTGATGCGAGAAAATGCTATCTTAGGTGTAAGTTTAGTGGTATATATAGATATAACTTCTAATATTTAAGTTGAGCAGTTAAAATAGAAGTGACTTGGAAGTTGTGTGATAAGATTATATTAGAGAGGATTAAGGGTAAATGTTATAAAATTGCAATTATGCTAATGATGATATATGGATTTAAACGGTGTGTGTAAAGAAGTCAATACTATTTAAGTTGATATGTCAAAAAAAAGAATGTTAAGATAATTGTGAGATAAAATTAGCAAGGATAAATTAATGAATAATATTCGAAGAAATGTGGAGCGATATTTATCAAATGTAATGTTATTAAAAAAAGTCTTAGATGATTTGGACGTATAACGGAAGGTAGATAATATGCTTGTTAGACACACTAATAAATTTAATAACATGAAATTATAAAGAAATGGGGTTAACCTAAAGTTACATGGGTAGAACTTCAAATTGGGTTGAGAAGTTTTTAGTACTTGCAAAACTCAATATGAGTAAATGAAAAATAAGTTATTGTAATGCCGACTCTAAAATAGTTAATATATGACTAATGATGATGATGAAATTAAAAAATATATATAAAATATCTAAACTTATTTTAAATAAATATTAAATAAAATAAATAAATAAATAAAAAGAGAAACAAAGCATAAACATGCATAAGGGGGGGTGGGGGGTGCTATTTGTTTTGGTGATTAGTTTTGTAGGGTAAAATAAATATATATGTTGATTTTTTTATGTGTTTGATTGAAGTAAAACAAATTTATAGTATTTTAATAGTATATTTGTAATACCCCAAAATGTCAATTTTTGACTAATTTGGAATTCATTAAAAAGTAGTGACTTCCAAATGCAGGACCTTTCTACATGCACCTCTTTGTCCATGCCGCCTGACCTCATCCTCATCGAACCCACACGACCTTGTAGCCATTTACCTTAGAGTTGCCAACTCTAACCTCGCACAACAATGACATCCTCATATGACCCTAACTTTGCCCTGTCATCGCTCGCACGACCTTGTCATTGACCCCACAATCCTCTATTGTCCATGTCGTGCACACCTACAAGAAGCCACAAAGCCCATTTTCTGTAGGTTGCCATCTCTATTATTCCTTAGACTAAGTAATATATTTCTTTTTCAACTATTCAAATACAAAAAAAAACCATGGATTTATTTTGCAATTGTGGAAAAAATTCCTAGCCAAAACATCTGAGTTGCATTTCTGTCTATAGAAGGGGTATTACCAGTATTTAGGTGATACAAGCTATAGCAAGATTAACCAAGGATATATAACGACCTTTCCACAAGCTTGTGTTGTGTTGCTAGGGTTTGGATGCAGTACACCTTCAAATCAACTTGGTTGAGTGTACCTCTAGGATTTTTACTAGGGGTGTCAATATTTGACACGAACCAAAAACCCGACCCAAACCCGACTCGAAAAATCCGAATTCGGGTCAACCTATTTAGCAAATGGGTTAGGTCGAGTTCCATTTTTTGAACCGTTTGAAAAATCTGGTAAGGTATAAGTCAACCCGCTAATCCAAAAATGATTTGCGTATTGTTCATACTCACACTTTTCAATTTTCACTCAAGCTCTCGTTGTTCTGCACTGCGTGCCCAGCTCACCCTTGCACCGTGTGTCCATCTCGCGCGCGCACCGCACATGGCCAACTCGTGCCCACACGGCCGCATCGTTGCCCTCGGCTAGCGCGTCTCACCAATCGCCTCGCCCTCACCACAAGCCCCACCCAACATGTCTCTACTCGCTCGCCTGTTGCCCGTACCTCGACAGGCTACCCCATGCGTCTCGCTTTGTTCTCGCAACGCGTCCTGCTCTATGTTATACGCGAATCAGGTCGAGTCGTGTCAACTCGGTAACCCGACAGGTCGGTCTGGGTTGGAATTTTGACCCGTTTGCAAAAATGGGTCAGGTTCGGGTCATGTCAAACAGTAGCGGTACAATATCAAGTTTGACCCAAACCCAACCTGCAACCCATTTTTTACACCCCTAATTTTCCAATGGTGTATTTTCCTGCATTTTATGTTGCTATTTCTAAACCAAAAGGATGTTTATTTTGTGGCGTTCATGCTCCATGCTCTAGATGAGTTGTTTATGAGGTCCATCGATCTAACTTATGTTAATCATATTTTGATTGACTCTGTTTATGAGGTCCATCGATCTAATTATGTTAATCATATTTTGATTGACTCAGTTCAATTTATATTTTCATTAGTTCCATTTCTAGAAGTTTTCTATCTATGCCCCATAAAATTTCACCCTAAAGCCACGATTTGCATGGTGTTATCGTTATTAAGCCAATTGAATGTATTATGATTTGTTCTGCTGAATTGGAAATGCAGTTTTGGTGTTAAATTTTCTCTTCCCCTGTTGCCATTGCTATTGCTATAAAACCTGCTTGAATTAACTGTGCTTCTTCCACATTTGCTAATAGAATATGGAATGTTGCATTATTGATGCTTCTCTTAGTGCAATATTTTTGAAGAGGAGAAACAAAGAAGATGCCATGTCTTTCAATTTTAGATCGGCCAATGTGTTATTGTTATCTTTTTATACTGTTAATTTGTAATGATTGAAATTTCAAACTGTGAGCCTTTTAATTGGTTTGGTCAATAAGATTTTTTTATTCTATAATTTTTCCTCTATAAGAGGTGGATTCAATTATAAGACAATCTTTTAACCAAAAGCTAATTCGAGTTTTCAAATTAATTATTGCTAAACTCTCTCACAAATATATACCAGAAGGGGAATGTGATGCTCTTTTACTTGGGAAAGGTTTTTGTTGCTTCACTTAATCAATCGTGATTTGTCATGAGTTTTTGTGCAGATTTTTTTTTGGGAATGTTGCAATTTTTATTTCAAAATTTGACTCCTAGCACGCCACATAAAATGAAACTTCTTCGAGCATAGCTTGCCTTAATGCAAATATAATCGATTTTTTTCTCATTGAATCCTTCTTATGTAGTTTGCTTACTTTTTGTGTAGTCCATTGTGTGTGTGGGTTTCCCATTTAGAGCTTGTTATTATAACCTTTAAATCAAAATCATTTACTCTCTTTATTATATTATTAAAATGAATTATATACATGATTAGAAGAACTTCAAAATTTTTTGAACATTAATTGAATGTCACAAATTTGTCCAATTTTTTACTCCAATTGCATGAAATGATATTTGTGATTTCAAAGCTTACAAATTTTTAAATGGTTTAGAATGAAACACACGAGTAATGATATTTAGATTAAATGGAATGATTTGATTGGTGAAATATATGCGAAAATTGGAATTTTAATATCCTGTGGTCATCCATATAAGTTGGCCATTTTCTTTTAAATTTATAATGTTTTATTTCCTGTGCTTTTTCATATTACTTTTAAAACGTTCTATTTGACTTTTCCAGTTCAGAAAACAGATTAGATTTCTTAATCAGTTTGTATAAATTTCTTCCTTTTTGTTGATATTTGTACTTGTTTGTTGATCCAGCCGAAGCAGATCAACGAGATCAAGGATTTCCTTCTTACGGCTAGAAGGAAGGATGCTCGTTCTGTTAAGATCAAAAGAAGCAAGGGTGTTGTGAAGTTCAAGGTTAGATGCTCAAGGTATCTTTACACTCTGTGTGTGTTTGACTCTGAGAAGGCTGATAAGCTCAAGCAATCTCTTCCCCCAGGTAAACTCTATTGATAAGTTTTTTTTATTATTATTATAATGTATACCCGGGCATTGTGCTTTACATATCTAAATGGCTTTTGACATTTGTCTATTCAACTTTTGTTAATTGTTTGGTTGTGAATTAATACTCTATTAGATGCTAGTTAGCTGAAAAGAAAATCGGTAGATTCAAATGATATTCAGTACTGTATGCTTGTTACAATGATCATGCATCATAAATAGCTTACAAGAAAATAACGGTGGGTATTGCATTGGAGAAAATAATATTATTATTATTATGGTGTAATTCCAGAAAGTAATTAAAAGGAATTTATATTCTATCATTTATTTTTTATGAGAGTTATTGATACTTATCAAAAATAGAATGAAGCAATAAAAGACATAACTTGTAGATGCTATTGGAATAGATATTATATGTGATTTGACTCATGTTTTAAATTCATTGTTTTTTTTTCTTTATTTTTCTCTTATGCTAAAACGTTAAAATCTCAAAAGAATGGAAATATATTTATTTTGAAATGGAGCTTTTTCATTTATCTTCTCTTTAGTTTGTATTTCTCAGATCCCACTTGTCTATTTCTATAGATATAAAGAAATTACCCATTTTGTCTCACTGAGTTTGAGATAACTCAAGTTTTAAAAGGCAAAATCGAGAACTGAGGCATTTTATCTTAGTGGGGCAAGGTGTAATACTTGTGCCTTGAGGTGAATTGAGGCATAAGCCTCAACAATAACACGAAACCTTTATCCCATTATGTGGGGCCGGTTACATGAATCCTTTTTCTCCATTGTATCCTTTTAAGAGTTAAGTTGTCATTTAAATTTAATAAAAAGGTCATTTCTAATATTTTCTAGCCAAGTCTTTTTAGGTCTACCTCAATTTTTCTTAACATAGGCCAAATCCAATACATCTACTCTCTTAATTGGGTCATTTGAAAAATGACATTTGATGTGCCCAACTCTTTGTAATCTTATCTGCCATTGGTGCTACTCTAATTTTTTCATGTAGATATTCGTTTCACATTCTATTTCTAACAGTGAAGCCACTCATCTAGTTGAGCGTCCTCATCTTTGCAACACTTTACTTTATGCCTCTCTTTTAATGGCCAACATTCTGCGTCATAAAGCATTACAGGCCTCACTATCATCTCATAGATTTTTCCCTTAAGTTTGAGGGGTAGTTTTCTATCATACAATAGGTTCGATGCATTCCTCCACTTTCTCTCATTATTTTAAACTATGACAAATTAACTTAATTTCTCTATAATTCACACATTTCTTGCGCATCTGTTCTTAAAAATAGGAATCAACTCACACCACATATCTGACATGTTTTTAATCGTTAAAATAATATTGAAAAGTTTTGTAAGCCATCCCCTAAGCATTTCCACTCCTCTATTAGAATATCATCAGGTCTAACTTCTTTTCTATGCTTTATTTTCTTTAAAATCATGATGATAAAAACAAAATTTTCTATTTTCATTTAGGGTGCTAAGATCATGAAATCCAATCATATTTTCATAATCTTTATTGATATATACTTAGTTTCATATCATATAAATTATAAACATAAATCACAAAATCCCATATAAAATAAATCTCTTTTCTTTGTAAAATGAAGGTTTGAAATAAGATTCAAAGTAAGCATACACTTAAAATTTAAATATACAAAGGGTGGATGCTTGACCTAAACCTGGAGTTGAATGAGGGGCGGTTGACCTAATGGAATATATATTAGGCATAATATATGATATTATATTAATATAACTTATATTGTATCTAATATAAGATATATTAGATATGTAATGTATTACTATAATTATTTTTTACAATAACTCATTGAGAGGCATGCCTCAGATGCCTAGTAGATGCATAAAGCTTCGAAGCATACGCCTAAGTTACAAAAGCCGCAAGCCTTTCTAGCGAGATTGCAGCGCACATTTGAGCCATTTTTTGTGCACATCAAATAAAGTTATGCCTTGATGATTATGTTAAACAATTTATAAACTCTATTGTAGATATGTACGGAATGAAAACATTAGTCACTCGTAACCAGTGATAAACTCTTTTGTTCTCTCATTCTAAATCCCGGCTCCACCACTCAATAGATTGTTTGTTGATTTGTTATGTAGGATTAATTAGAGAAAGAAATGGTGGTACTTAGGGGAAGCAAACCAACCTTGCTAAGAATTATGCAGTAGTAGTCAGAGGCCTTTTTCTCTTTTGAAATTATGCCATTTCTTTCTCTTGACACCAGGCCAAATTGGTATCAGGGTAGAGCATCACCTCTGCTTTCCTCAAATATCATCGTCGACTACATTTTTTTTTTATATATTTTGGGGCAAGCTAGTGAGGATTGATTCATTTTGCAGTGAATGAATTAGATAGTCAAGAATATACTTGCAGACCTGAGTGTTCTGCAATTGTCAAGCACCTAGCGCCGGTACCTAAACTGGCCTTCTTGATACTTAGATGATCATGGTGCCAATTATAAATTGATAATATGATTGCACTCCATTTCGGCTTGCTTCTCATGTGAATTTTAAGGCTCTTATTTGTCAGTGGTGTGGTATAGCACAATGGGTTTATTAGTTCTGGATAAGGGGGGTGTAACTGAGTCGAGTTGATATCAAGCCACTTGTAATTTGAACTTAAGCTTGACGAATAAGCGAATTCAAGCTTGACCTTGAACTTAAGTCCATGGGTTTCAGTCGGGTAACGAGTTGGCTCATTTTTTATTATAAAAGATACAAGATGAATCTGGTTTAAATAACTGTTATAATAAAATTTAAAAAAAATTGAGTAATCATTAAATATCAACCTGCAAAAAAGTATAAATATATAATTGTTACAATATTGTAATAAATTTATATCTAAACTCTTGAATTCTAATGAATTTTAAATGTATTTTATATTAAACATTTTTAAACTATTCAGCTTACTAATCGAGTTCAGGTTGGCTCAGATTTGATTTATTAGTTTATCAAGTTTTGCTCACTAGTTATTTGTAGAGCAAAGCTTAAGTTGGCTCGACTCTATTACGCTCCCTTTGAGATGCTTGTTGGTCAAGAATGCTCTCTGGCTGTACTATTGTACTTTTGTAAGAAAGCTGTGCCAAACATGCTCTTATGGTGCCTTTAAGGATTCATTTGGGACTGCTTTTTTATTGTTTCTTGAAGTAGCTTTTTAGTTAAAAAATTAAAATTTTTGTACTAAAAAAACTGCTTCAAGAAGTAGTAAAAAACAATGAAGCCTAAGTATCATCGTCTTTCATTTCAAGATTTGTATAGAACAGCACATTATGCAGCTTTATTCTTTCTCCGAAATATAAGATCCCAAGGTTTTAATTCTCTTATTTTGCAGGCTTGAGCGTGCAGGATCTGTAAGGATGAGTCTATCGTCTTACTTTATAGTTAACATCTGGCAGAAGTTTTAAGTTTTCCTTGTCTTGTTCCTGCTTCCTTTTCAATGGAGTTGTAAAACTTTTGTTCGTCTTTTTGCAATGAGACCTTAGTTTATTCTTCATCCACCCAATCATGTTGAAGTGTTGAACTCATAGATCATTGTCCTACTATGCTTTACTAAGAGACTATCTGTTTCAAATTGTTTTGATGAGATTCTCCAATGGTCTGTGTTCATTCTTTTATTTGTTAGAATAAACCAAAACTGTTGGAAAACTTTCATGTTGTTTGTTCATTAAACTTAAGCTTTTAATCATAATTTTAAGAACCCGCACGAGATAGTCCGGCAATCCTGCAACTCAAGGCTCCCACACGGAGTGGCCAGATCAACTAGATCACAATTATTGCGTTGCTCAAAAGTGTCAAGGAATACCTCTCGACTGGGGTAGAAGTGGATGCATATTGCGATGACGAGGGCAGAAGCGAATGTACAGTGACTTCGGCCCTTGGCGTGCATGACATGGCGAATGGAGTGAATCTTCTTGTTGGCAGAATCAAGTGAACGGCCGCACGCCAAGTAACAAAGTCGAATGAAAATGGAAAATAGCAAACCCTGGTGTCCAACGACTCACGTGAAACACTAGGAATAAATGAACTGCATGCTTCTCTCTCTCTCTCTCTCTCTCCCAGTGGGGAACTTTGTGGCCGGGTAGGATGTCAGAGCGAAGGCTAGTCGAAATAAAGGAGTCGAAGTCGAACATCAATGAAGAATTGTTGTTGGGATTTCACTCTTTTTCATGCGAGAGAGTTGCAATGTATTTAGAATTCGTTCGATTTGAGCGGGTTTTGAATACACCACAAAATACGTTGCCATTGGCGTGCAGAATAGAGCGAATAAAGGAATGGATATTCTTGCGTGCAGATTGAGAGAACGTCCTCACGCCAAGTATCAAAGCCGAACGAAATTGGAGAAATAGCAAACCCTGGTGTTGAATGACTCCTCATGTGAAGCAAGATGAATAAAAAAAAAAAAAACAGGAGGAATAAATGAAGAAGTTTTCCAACGGGCTGTTCCTTCTTTCTCGCCCGGTGGAAACTTTTTGGGCGGGTAGGACGCGAGAGCGAAGGCTTGCCAACATGAAAGAGGTGAAGTCGAACATCAACTAAGAAATGCAGTTGGGATTTCGCTCCTTTTCGTGCAAGAGAGTTGTGATGTATTTAGAGTGGATTTCGAATACACCGCAAATACGCTGCCAAGCAAGTTCGGAATACTTTACTCTAATATTATAACATTACCTGTGTGGCATCCAATGATGAAATATTAGAAATGCGCGTACCCTAAATGCGCCGAACCAAATAGCCCATAAAAAGTTGCTTCATAAAGTTGTTAAAAAGCTGTCCGAAATCAAACCTGAATCAGCTGAACAAATACATTTTTTAAAGAAAATATAAAATAAAAATTTGACTAAAAAAAATCGTTAAATTTCTTCCCCGCCAGGCCGCCAGACAAGTTTGACGCGTCAATAAATCCAGCCATTCGGCCACCGACGACATTTTGACGATTGTGATGCGTTTACTTTATTCAATTTCACCCTTCGAACGGCTGTGATTTCTCCACGTGGTCGTAGGTGGAAACTAATCTTTCAACTAATTGGATTAGTTTCAATTTTTTTTTTCTAATTCATTTTGACGCAAAAGTTTGATCAGTATTACAATTTTGTTTCAAAATTTTATTTTTTTAAACATAAATTATTAATAAGCATTCTTTAATTTAAATTATAAATTATAAATTTATATGCTACAAAAATTTATCTGATCAACCACAAAATTAAATGCAAATCTAAGGTTTCGTTTGGGATGACTTTCTTACTGCTTTATAAGGCTTTGTTTGGGGCGGCTTTCTTGTTGCTTCTTAAAATAATTTTTTGGTATACAAATTAAAATTTTTGTACTATTAAGTTGTTTTAAGAAGTAGTAAGAAAGTCGTCCCAAACTAAGCCTAAAATAGGTTTCAAGTACAAAAAATTAGTATTCTAAAATTTTTTTATACTAAAAAGTTGTTTTAGAAAGCAGTAAAAAAATTATCCCAAATGAAGCATGAGCAAATTTATAATCAAAACAAATGGTTTAACTAAATCCCAACAACAAAATAAGTATTTTGATCAGTCTAAATGAGACAAAATCAAACACTTAAAATATAATTGGAAATTTTATGATATTATTTAATGGATCAAATGATCTTTGAATTATGTGTGCTTATAATAAAAACGAGCTATCTCAACCAGAATAATCCAATGAACTCAATATTACTCGGTTTTAATGTTATTGATTCACTTATATAGTAAAAAATGTTATTTAATTAAGAGAGTTAATAAGGTTCCCCTAATAGTGTTTGACGGTTTGGGTTAAAATTATCAAAATGTCATTTCATAAAATTATAAACAGGCTCTTATTTTTCATATTAAAAGGGTCATGAATCTGAAGAATTTTTGAAGATCTAAAGAACTTAATAGTTTATTGAAACATTCAATATAGATGATTGTCGCCAACTATAGCATTGTCCAACCATCTTCGCTCAACTGTCATTGCTCCACCATTACAATCGATTGTTATCATCCAATAATTTTCACTCAATCATCATTGATTGATTTTCTTTCCTCAAACTTCATTGTTTGATTGTCATCATAAAACCATAGTAACTCAGTTGCAATGCGTTTTTCGTTACAACTGACTAAGACGTGATTATAAATTTAAGAGCACTTATTTAGCCTCCTGTAGTTATAGTAGAGATTGTAAGAGAAGTAGCAGAGGGAGCATGACAGTAGATGATGGTTAGGAGATAGTGGTCTAATGACGACTCTCAAATGTTGGAGAATGAAATATCATAGATGAGTGATAGTGGTTAGACAACAATGATAGTCCAACAACGACTTGGTCCAATGACAGTGGTTCGGTGATAGCTAATAGTGAATGTAAGCGTCGAACATCGGGTAGAGCATTATAGTTCTTTATATCTCAAAGCTTTCTCCATTATCAAGTCTAGCTAGCCCGCCAAAATTTTATAACACTCCATAGAATAGCTCATATCAAATCCTTTGATTACTAAATAATTTATTCAGAATTTAAGTGTTATAATGGCCTCAAAATTTGAGTGATATTTAGCTTATTGGATTAATCTCATCGAGCTGTTTCATTTGACTATAAAAATGTGAATTTTGGAGATCTTGAAGATCCTTCAATCAATTATCCAAAATTTTTAACCTTATATCGAGTGCTTTATTTCATGATCATAAAGATTTCAATGGGCTCTAAAAATATAAAAAATTGAGCCCAGAACATCAAAAAAATAACGAAATAGGCATGTTAAGCCCAAAATCAAACCCAAAATGGGTCATGTTGATCGATTGACCAACGATCACCATTGCCGCTGCAAGCGATATCCATTATTGTTGCACATGGGTACGCATCACCGGGCGCGCACATGGGTGATACTGTGGCAAGAATTAATTTTTCAATTGAAAATGTAAAAATAATTATAATCATTAAATATATATTTTTTACACAAAAAAAATTACAAAAATATTACAAAAAAGTGTTTTTTTTTTATTTGTGAAAATTGGATAACCTATTTTTTTCCTTTAAAATTTTTATATTAAAAAACTGCTTTAAGAAATAGTAAAAAAGCCGTCCCAAACGAATCCTACGTTCCAACAGGTTGATGAAGCGTTTGGATGCTTTTCTTATCAGCTGGGCTGAAAGCAGGTGCTCCCACGCATGAGAAACGTGAAGGCGTTCAATATTTATATTGTTTTAGTTAGAACATTTTCATTCAAGATTGAAGATGGTACAATGAACACGTGGATGACAAAGTATAAATTAAATGTCCTTCCGCCAACTACTGATCATAAATAAATAAAGAGTTTAAATGTCTCATATATAAGAAATTATTTGGTTTGAAGTAAGGTGAATGAGTGAAAATAGAATGCAATTTTTTTTTTTTTAATTTTAAGTTTAAATGTCTCATCTATAAGAAATTAATTAAAATGAACTTCATAAATATTTTTTTAAAAAAGAAACATATTATATTAGTTTTTTAATCTAATATCTATTTTCTAATTTCTTTTCACCGGATTTGGTGAACGATAGAGGTTAGAAGGATCGTAGTCGACGACGGCTGTTAGGAGAAAATCTGGCGATAATCGGCGGTCGGGAGTAAGTTTAGCGACACTTGATGGCCGAATGGAAGTTTGGTGAAAGTTCACGACAACATGTGGCCGGGCGAAGGTTGGTGTCTGGGCATAATTCTGACGATAGTTAGTGGCCAGACGGAGGTTCGACAAAATTCCAGTGATAGTCGGTGGCAGAGTAGAGGTTCGACGAAATTCCTATGATAGTCGTGGCCATGCGTAATTTCTAGAGATAGTCGGTGGAGGGGCAGTGATCTAACGAAATTCCTATGATAGTCGGTGGTCGATGAGGAACTTGGTGGCAAGAGAGATCTCAGATTTATCTTTCTCTCTCCCCTCACACTCCTTCAATGAAGAATAAGGGGTCTATTTATATTTTTTTGGGAGTGACATGATCAGTAACAAGTGGTTTGAATGGACGACCGATATTGATCCATTTGATCGTGAATTGTTTATCAAATATTTGGGTGCCGTAACAATGTCAAATTTTGACAATCTTGGGCTCGTTAGAGTCGTCTCGTTGACCTGCTCGATTTGACTATAAGCATGCCAAAATTTTGAAAATCGTTGGTAATCCAAGTTAGAGTTTGAACCTTTTAAATGTGCTTCGTGTCTTCGATTTAGTACCATTATAGCTCGTATTGAGTTGAATTTGATGTCATTCGGTTCGTCTTTTTTAGACGTTCAGTTCGATCATACATTTGCTAAAATCGAAGTTCGAATGGCCCCTAGATTTAATTTTGGAAGCTTCCCATGCTTTTTTGCCTCGAGATTTGAGCTTGATCATGACAAAATTTTGATGATATAACAACCCTAAATGGAGCCTAGCCTATAATTTGTTCATATGATATGCATATTTTCTATTTATTATTAATAAGATATAATAATAAAATACATTATATCTGTCAAATAAATCTATTTTTTCTTTATTATTTATTTCAAATATAAAAGAGTCAAAAAAAAAAAAAAAAAAATGCATTCACTTTTATTTGAACTAAACAGTCTCTTAAGTATTTATTATTGGAATGATTTTATATTAATTTTTAATTTTTAAAAATAAATTTATAAAACAGTTTTATAATAATTAACTTTGGAGTTTGGAGTTCCTACCTTCTCTTAACTGAACTCAATATTTAATTAGTAATTTTCTCTGTAACATGACCGGGCCATTAAAGCCTAATCGCTTAGCCGTGCACTGTAGTCTTTCCTTCTTCTTCTTCAGCGAGAGGGACGGAGAGGAGAGAGAAGAAAGCTTGGCGTCAGAGTCCACAGATATGGATATATCGTTGCTTGTGTCAGCCACTCTATGCGACCGAGCTCTGCCGCACAGAGAGACTGACAGAGACTGGTGAGGCGAAAGTAGAACATAGGTAAAGCATCCATCTTTCTCTCTTTCTCTCTCTTATAAATTGTTCTTCCTTTGTTATAAGGTTCTTGATGTGATCCGTGGTTGGCCTTTTGTCGGGCAGGAGGGGATCTTCTACTTCTTTTTGGCTTTCTTCAGGCGTTTCAGCTTCTGTTTGAGGATTTGTATTGGCGCCTTGGGAGCGGGGACCGCGTGCTCATCCTCTTTGGAGATCTTGGAATCGGAGAGATTAGTTGGTGGGGAAAATCTGCGGCGGAATTCAAGCAAGTGTACATTTGAGGCCCAGTGGTTGGTTTTCTGTGACTGTGATTCCGTTGGATTCATATCATTTCTAAGCGCTTTTTTCCGGAGACGCGATGATTCTTTTTTTCTTTTTTTTTGGCCAATGTATGATTTCGCAGAACTAGTTAAGCTTTGCTTTGCATCTGGTTTCTAGACTTCTTTGTTTGTGATGGATTATTTGTAAATTCGACCCTTGATAGTATGGAAACACGGAGTGAGATACAGAGATTCAGTTTTTTTAGGTTGTTTCCTGTAAATTTAGATTTTTTTTGAGAAATGTCGATTGGGTTTTTAGTTGTTGGAGATCCAGAGCTGGCTTTGTTGACAAAATGCCCGTATTTTCCCCACAAATCTACAAGCGATTTGTGATATTAGGTATTGGAGCTGGAAAGCTAGGTTTTTTTTTTTTGATAAATGTCCATTTTTGGTCATAAATCTACAAGGGATTTCTCGAAAGGCATGGTATTTTTGCTTCGTATGGATTGATTAGTTTAACTGTTCAAAGCCATTTTTGCATAGAATTTGGTTTAGGTTCTCTCTCTCTCTCTCTCTCTCTCTCTCTCTCTCTAAATTCCTGTTATTGTGAAACTGTCTTCAATGTGTTGATTTCTTGCTAATTAACGGAAAGATCTAATGTTTTCCCATGTGTATACGTTGGTACGACCT
Source organism: Dendrobium nobile (assembly GCA_022539455.1). Classification (NCBI taxonomy): domain Eukaryota; kingdom Viridiplantae; phylum Streptophyta; class Magnoliopsida; order Asparagales; family Orchidaceae; genus Dendrobium; species Dendrobium nobile. Next base: position 39,659,820 of record CM039727.1, read on the forward strand.
GTTAGAATCCAGTATAGCATCCCTCTACAGTTTTTACTAACAGCAACAGCTCGAGTTTGAAGTTTTTTTTCCTAAGTTTTCACTATAAAGTTCATTCTGCAGTCTGAAAGTCCTTTATCTGAAGAGAATATACCTCCTAAGCTATCTGAAAATTTTAACTCTGTTCTCTTTGGATCTGCTTTTGTTTTATTGTTTTCATATTCTACTTCTTAGCTTTTGTAATTTAGCAAAAGGCAAAGTTCTTTGGGACCTACCATTTTTTTTTTGGTGTTACATTAGTTATAACTGAAGCATTCATGCAAAAAATAAGATTTGCAATCATTTTTTTCAGAGTAATGTTCTGTAGAAGGCAAAGAAGATGGCCACTTTGGTCCCAGGTGTTCTCATCAAGCTTCTCCAGCACATGAATACAGATGTGAAAATTGCCGGCGAACATAGATCATCTCTCCTCCAGGTTGTTAGCATAGTTCCTGCACTTGCTGGTGGTGAGCTTTTCTCAAATCAGGGATTCTATCTTAAAGTCTCTGATTCCTCCCATGCTACTTATGTCTCCATTCCTGATGAGCATGATGACCTCATCTTGAGTGATAAGATACAGCTAGGCCAATTCATATATGTTGATAGACTCGAGGCAGCTATGCCTGTACCTGTCCTTCGAGGTGTGAGGCCAGTCCCCGGACGCCATCCTTGCGTGGGAAGCCCTGAGGATCTTGTGGCTACTCGCCCCCTCACTTTCCTCAATAGTTCTAAGGATACTGTAAGTCCATCACTGGGGAAAGAGAAGACCAATTCAGTGAAGGTAGATAGAACGACCAAAGTTGAAGTAATGGAAAAGAAAAAAGCATCTCTCAGCCAATCTAGTTCATCACTGTCAAATCTGTCTTTGAGTAATTCTGTGGGGAAGAAGCATAAAATTTATGAAAAGTCAAATTCAATGAGTTCAAGGTCAATTCCTTCGTCCCCTACAAGTTGCCATTCAGTACCATCATCTTTTGACAAGCTAACTAATGGAGTTAAACAACATTCAAAGGCTAAAGTGCCAGAAAAGCCATCTAGTACAAGAATGAACTTGTTAGAAAGAGCAGCATCTGTGTTAAGGGCAACTGCTGCTGGCAGGAAATCATTTGCTGGAAGTTCAGTAGTAAATCTGGTGCCAGGGATTGATCCAGGGCCCAAGTCTTTGAGAAAGAGTTGGGAGGGTACTGTAGAGACAAAGGGGAGGGATAGCTCGAATCCCAGGCCATTAAAGACAGAAAAGAAATCTGAAGCATGCAGCTCTACGGTCAGTCTCCTTCCTGTCTATGATTTTGCTATCTTTGAAGGTTATTAACAGTTACATTGACATAATGCGAATAGTACAATAGCTTGCTTTAGGTGTTAGGATTTGCTAAATTTTGGCAGCCAGCCTGCCCTTTGGCTCTGTTGATGCCTTATAAGCTTTTCCTTCATTTTGTTTTCTTATCCTTTTGTTCTTATGAACATTTGCTTTCTGGACAGCCATTCACATCTGGTGGAGAATGTATTTTCTGAATCTAATATGAAAAGTTAATATCTGAGTTGTATCAAATTTCTTGTTGAACAGGGCAAAGATTGCAGCAAGAACCTTAAATGCAGGAACTGTCATATGGTATGCTAGATGTAGTGATATGGAATGCATGATAAATCTATAATAGGCCCATTTTTATAGTGGGGAAATTCATTCAATTTCTTTGTATTAGCTGTAGCTGTAAGTTTTAGGCTTTTCCTTTCCCATTTGGGTTGTAGGTGGACTATTACATTTTATGTCTGTTATCTGAGCTTTTGATTTCAATGTGATCTTCAGAAGGAGACTGGAACAGATAACTAAAATAAATATTAAAAATACCTTGAATGTTCATTGATTATGTCATCTCCATTTGGTTGGCAGTTTTCTCGAAGGCTATCAATGCCAGTTGAGAGGCAACTACCAAAAGAAGATAGCAGGGCTCAAACTCCATTAAAGAAGGGCAACCTGAATGAACCTTTGGAAGATGTGGACAAATCAGTGAAGACACGAATTTCTAATGTAAAGAAGACATCGGATGTTACAATAACTAATAATATTTCCCCTGGTGGCTTGGTTAAGGTTTCCTCCAGTAGCAAGAGATTGTCAGATGGAAGCATTTCTTGGGCATCTCTTCCACTGCCCCTAGTGAAACTTGGAAAGGTTTAACATGTACCATTATATATATGCTCTTTAATTTGATAAATATAATTTTTCCGAATTTTGCCATGCCTTTCTATTTCAACATTTTCTTTTCTTTAACAAATATTCTCTGTTTTAGGAAGTTATGAGATACAGGGATGCCGCACAACTTGCTGCTATTGAGGCACTGCAAGAAGCTTCTGCAGCTGAGAGCTTAGTTCGATGCTTGAGGTAATATGCTTAAATGCGATCCAAAAGTGAAGTCTTACTTAAGCTAGTTAAGTTTACTTTTTTGTTTGAATAAAGAGTTATATTACACTTAGGTCCTTCAACTTTGGGAAGATCATTATTAAACTCCTGCACTAAAAAGCCAACGGCAGGTGTCTTAAGTTCATGTAAATTCAGAGAATTTGAGACGGAAAAAGCTTAATTATATTGCACAAAGCTATTCCTATTTATAGATCTATATAAGATGTCTTAATTAAAAAACAAATAATTGCAGAATCATGCATAATTACCTTAATATAATCCTTCCTAAATCAGTCACCCAAGTATAGATGGAGATCGGTGTGATCCAGTTGAGCCTTCCACAGATCCCCATGCTAGCCGTGTGATCATGGGCCAAGGGATGGTTGAGATTTAATAGTGTGATCTAGGCGAGCCTCCCACAGATCCCATGTCGTTCGTGAGATCAAGGGCCAAGAGATGGTTGAGATTTTAACATTTTCCCTCAAGTTGGGGAATACAATTTGTCATTCATAGCTTGATAATTAGTCTGAGAAAAATAGAGTTATCAAGTCCCTTTAGAGTCCTCAATTTTATCAAAACTTTGGGAAAAATTAACTTCCGACATTGCAGTGGCAAATGTTAGCAATGAAAGCTATATTAAGCATTAAGTAATGAAGACTACATTGGTTATTGATAGGATAACAACCACAAGGGAAGGCTGACAATGAAGGCACAACAATAGGAAAAAAATGTTTTTAGAGTTGCGAAAATTTTCAAGGACATCAGCAGAAAAATACGTCCCCATCGGCTCAGGATTTGGCACGCAAATCTCCTCCTGTTCGATCGAGCCAGTCTTCAGCCCAATGCAAATAAATCATCTGATACCACCTGAACACTTTTGTTCGATCAACCTCTTGCATGCACATACAAGGCCTCTGATCCCCCTTTGGTTTGATCGCAGGAAGGAGTGCAAGTCTTGTACTCTTGCTTGTCTCGGCCCTAAACCCTCACAAGAGGGAACTCTCAGTTCTTTCCATACGTAGACAAGAGGAGGCCTGCGCTCGACTTCTCTTGTTTCTACTTAGTCAACTCTGGACGTTGCATGTGAGAGGAGCCCTCCCACTTAATCTCTCCTCAGTCTTGGACACGTGAAGGAAGAAGCAGGACCAATATTCCTTAGAATTCTAGCAATGAAGGCCGGTGGAAGGACCAATATTCTTCAGAATTTTGGCAATGAAGGTCAGTGGTGGGAACCTATATTCCTCATAATTCTAGCAATGAAGGCTGGTGGTGGGAACTTGTATTCCTCAGAATTTTGGCAATGACGGTAGATGGTGGGAACCTGTACTCCTCAAAATTTCAACAATGATGACTGGTGGTGAAAACCAATATTCCTTAGAATTCCGACAATGAAGGTCGGTGGTGGGAATCTGGTTTTGATATCATGTTAAATTCAGAGAATTTGATAGGGAGAATGTTTAATTTTATTACACAAAACTATCTCTATTTATTGATATATACAAGATGTTTTAATAAAGAAACAAATAACTTCAGAATCATGTATAATTGCCTTAATGTAATCCTTTCTAAATCAGCCACCCAAATATAGAAGGAGATCGACGTGATCTAGGTGAGCCTTCCATGGGTCCCCATGCTAGCCGTGGGATCAAGGGTCAAGGGATGACTGAGATTTAACAGCATGATCTAGGGTGAGCCTCCCATGGATCCCCATGGGATTAAGGTCCAAGGTATGGTTTGGATTTTAACAATTCATAAGAAGGTTTAGATAGCTTCTTCAGGAACTTCTTATCTGTGCTGTTAAAGACTAATGCAAGGACAAAATAATTCTATAGAAATATTTAATTTGGTTTCCATCTTTTCACTGTAGTTTTTTCGATAGAACCTCAATAAAGTTTTCCCTGACAGCACTCCAGTATTGTCAAATTATCCCAGTGCATGTGCTTTGTCACTGGACTTGTGGCATTCGGGCCAAGGAAGACCTGGGAAGGATTATGTAGGTGTTTCTCATTGAATCGCAAGAGAGGGTAGAGAATGGAAAAGATAAAGTAATGTAGTGAAGATGAATGGATGGCTTAATCACACAGTCTCCTCCATTACTATCTCTTTTGTCACACACCAATATGCCACAAATGTTTACTTATAGGAAAGTGTCACAAACATTTTAAAGAGGGGAGTTAGGTTAGGGGGAAGGCTTGAGCTTAGTAAATCATTTGGACTTATGGCTTGTTCTATTTTTTATAACCGTAAACTATTTTTATGAAACTTCTAAAAACTTATGGGTCATATTAGTGAATTTTTGGTCGGCAAATAATCTACTGAGTGCTTGCTAACTTAGAAGATCAAAATTAAAGCATTTGGAGAACGATAATTGGTTATTTATTATGCTTTACTGGTCTTGTTAATGGAAGATAACTATTATGAATTCTTTGATATATTTAATGGACCTATCAATGATTTTTTAGGAGAATAACAAGTAACACACATGTTTTATGCGTGTGGGGTAAGAAGTATAGTTAAATTGACACATAAATAACTTCAAAAAATATTTATTTAAGATTTCAAAGCTATATATTTAGTATGCATGTCAATAGAATTAAATAGGCCCATCATGTAACGATGCACATGTCTTTTCTATTGGCATAATAATGCGTAAATAGTCAAATAGCAGATGCTATGATCATTATTGATGCGGTACGGCGCATAACACATTTTACTCATAGCTCTTGCTTTATATATATTTTTTAAAATTAAATAAAAGCTATCATATTCTGTTTTTCTATTTGAATGATTTTTTTTTAAACTTAGTTTTTTGTTTAAAACCCCTTTAAACTCCTTTTCTTGCTTGATTCCTCGTATTACCTTCTCCTAAGTCAATCTCTCTAGCAAATTCTCATGTGAAAAGTGTAAATGGCGTTATGAAAGCCACACGATCTCAATGGCTCAGCTCTCTCTTCCAAATCTTTATATCCTCTATGAGGCAAGCACAACCCTATCCTAAGCTGAAGATAGGAGCTTCTCTTTGTCTTCAATTTTCTCCATGTAGAAAGCAACTTTATCTCAAACTAAACACATGAGCTTCTGTTTGTTTTTGTTATTGACTAAAGGTCAAAACAACCCAATAAGAAGTAAGCATAAGAATTTATCTTCATCTTTGATTATTTTTTCAAGTAGAGCACAACCCCTTCCCACTCCTATAGGATCTCTTTGAGTCCGACCATGCATTTTCTTATTTCAATTAGTTTAGTTTATTTATGAGACTTGCAATAAATATATATATATATATATATATATATATATATATATATATATATATATATATATATAGTCATGCAACAACAAAAATAACATCAAACCTTTATCCCATTACGTGGGATCAACTACATGAATCAATTTTCTCCATCGTGTCCTATTAAGAGTTAAATTTTCATTTAAATGTAATAAACAAATGTCATTTCTAATGCTTTCTTATCAAGTATTTTTTAGGTCTATCTCTACCCTTCTTAACATAGGCCCGATCTAATACATCTACTCTCCTAACTAGGTCATCGAAAGGACGACTTTTTATGTGACCAAACCATCTAAGGTTACTCTCTTTAATCTTACTGCCACTGGAGCTACTCCAACCTTTTCACGTATATACTTATTTCACATTCTATCCTTAAGTGTAAAGTTACTCATCCACCTAAGCATCTTCATCTTTGCAACCCTTAACTTAATTTTATGCTTCTCTTTAATGGCCAACATTCAATGTCATAAAACATTGCAGGTCTTACCACCATCTTATTAAGACTTCTCTTCAGTTTGAGAGACACTTTTCTATCACACAAACAACTCGATGCATTCCTCCCCAACCATCCAACATGAATTCTACTAATAATATCTCCATCTATTTCACCATTGTTTTGAACAATAGACCAGAGATGTCTAAAACATGCACTTTTTTTAACGACTTGATCACCCAAAGTAATAATCCCACCACTAGATTTATTAATACTAAAATTTCACTCTATGTATTCAATTTTAGATCTATTCAAATGAAAATTGTTAGAGTTTAAATTTGACTGATGCATTTGGAAGTAAAAACAAGGTAGTAAGTATAAAATTGTATGAATTTGAAGATAGGAGCTAATTTTGAATAATACTTCAACAATAATGAAAGATACAATCGATCTATTATTCGAGATGTAGATCAACTCTCCCACAAACCCTAGACATCGTTAGGAACAACTATTAAGAAAAGTACAGCAAGCATAAATCACATTCTCCCAAAATAAAATAACCTAATTACCCTTACCATGGTTTAAAATTGCACAATATGAGGCTCATCTTGAGGTCCGCCTTTGCGCAATTCCAGTAAAAAACGCCTCGATGCTTACGCCTCGAGTTTTTGTTATGAGGCTTGCGCCTCAACTTGGTTGAGGCCTAGCTTAAGGCCCGCCTCGCCTCACTGGCATGAGGCATAATGACTTATGAGTTATTATGTGATATGTCATTGCTATTTATTTTTAGAATTTGGAATTATATGTTAATGAAAAGAATACTGGGATCTGGGAATGATATAATTTTGAGTTGAACTATATTTCATGTTGTCTTATTATTGAGATATTTTGATTTCACTTCATATCTTATGCTTTTTTATGTTTTATATTATGCTTATTAGTATATAAAAAATTTATCATTTTATGTTTACGCAATTTTTGATTTTGAGGCTTACGCATCAAAACGCCTTGAGGCTTACGCATCAAAACGCCTTGAAGCTTACGCCTCGCCTCACGAATGAAAAACACCTCAATACCCGAATATGCAATTTTAAACATTGACCCTTACATAAACCATCATATTTTCCTCCCATATCTCGAGGTGATGAGGAAGTTCATGGTATGTCAATCCACTAAATGTGAAAAAAGGGATATTTCCCTCTCAAATCTAAATTCAAATTAGTCATTTTTCCCTTAATAAAATATTCCTAATTTCCTCCCAAATCTGAATTCAAATTATCATTTTCTTAAATAAACCTTTTCTAATTTCCTTCCCAATCTAAATTCAAATTGACCATCTTTTCCTTAATAAACTTTCCTAAATATTTATCCCTTGATTTCGCCTCCTTACATAGTGCATATTAACTTCTTTGGGCCCCACAAGGTGGCCCCCCTAGTGTATAAATACTTTCCCCATAAAAAAAGTATCTTTTCCTATGGGTGGAAGGATAATAATTGTCTCCTGATTAGCTTGTAAGGTTCCTATGTGGCTTCGTGTTTTGGCAAATCCTTCCACTTGATAAGTACCTTATAACCAATAAACCCATTATGTTGAGAACGAATTGACAACTTTTATTACAACAACAACATCAAGCCTTTGTACCACTACGTGGGGTTGGCAAATTACATGAATCCTTTTTCGCCATTGTCCTGTTCAAAATCAAATTCTCATTTAAATCTAATAAAGAAAGATCATTTCTATTATTTTCTAACCAAGTCTTTTTAGGTCTACCTCTATCATTCTTAACATAAGTCAAATCTAATACCTCAACTTTCCTAATCAGTTCATCGGAAGGCCTTCGTTTAATATGACCAAATCCTTCCACTTGACCACCATAATATCGTAAGTAGATATAGGATAATTTTTATGAAGGGGAAAAAATGTACGATGCACTTGTGTATAATAGACTTGGCTGGGATATTATCTCGATGGAAGTTGTAAAAGAGCTCTCTAATATCTCTGATTGCATAAAAGTCATGAATTATCTACGTTGTTCAACAATTATTGGAACTTCAAGATTTAGATGATCATATGAATAATGCTCCATTCTTAGTCAGTTTTAGTAGAATCATGAAAGCCTTTCCTTGACATATAATCATGCCCTGGGGGTAAACTTATGCCATTTGCTACATTTGACCCTTGAGTATAGTTGAGATCATCAATATTCAGCCTTAGAGCTCCTAAATTTTAAGTTAACTGTGGTGTGCCATATTGAGAATTCCTGAGAATGGGTAAAACATACGAACTAAATTCTCGAGAACCAGGATTATTAGGTGTAGCTCTTGCTGCAAGATATTCAACTTGCTCTCATTAGGACTAGGATGCAGTGACCCTATGATTACCACCCAAGGATCCCTATCGCTCTAATAGCTTCAACCTCCTCTAGTGTAGCGATTGTTGTGATCCATCCATATTTCTCTTGTGTATCAAGGGTGGGAATACCACCTTACTTCAATTTGCCTCCCATGATTTGATCCCCATGGCTCGACTTTCCATCTTATTCTTCGTTTGTCCACTCCCTTCGTCCAAACCGCTTCCCATAGTGGTCGGTCACCCTACCACCTTCATCATAAAACTCCATTCCTACTGTCCCCCATCCGAAAACCCTATGATGCCTCTTATCGGAGCTCTAGGAGTTGATTCTTGCTGAAAGGAGCTCTCTTCTTTGAACTCTTATCGTTCGATCACTTTCCCTTTAGATTTAGCCAAAGGAATCCCGGTCAAATCGTGGTGGGGTTTAGCAATCGGAACAGCTGGTGGAGTTTTGGATTTCATCTCTTCAACATCTCCTCCAATCCTCTAAATTGTCTCTCCATCCTATTTTTTATGATTGAAAACCTTTCTTCGATGGTTGAGAATATCTCCTCCACCATGGATTTTATTTGCTCCATTTTACCTTTCAAAGCATCCACCTTCTTTGCTGTCATCTCTAAACAAACCTCGCTCTGATACCAATTTGATATGTATTGAAAGTAAAAACAATGGAAGAAACAATTAGAAACTGCAGTAATACAAAAGGGGTTTATTTTTTATTATCTTTTTAATAAGAAAGAAATATACAAGTGATCTAATATTCGAGAGGTAGATCGACTCTCCCATTAAACTTAGATGCCACTAGGAAACTCACAAAACATAAACTACAACAAACACAAATCACATATTGAAAATAAAACAACCTAATTATCCTTATATATAAACTATCATATTTTCCTCCAAAATCTGAATTCAAATCAACCCTCTTTCACCTAATAAAACATTCCTAATTCCCTCCCAAATCTGAATTCAAATCAGCCATCTTTCTCTAAATAAAACCTTCATAATTCTCACACAATTATGAATTCAAATCAAGCCCATTTTCTTAAATAATTTTTTTCTAATTTCATCTCCAATTTAAATTCAATTAGCCATCTTTCTCTAAATAAACTTTTCTAATTATTTCTCCCATGAATATTAATTTCCCATGGGTGTCACAAGGTGGGCCTCTTTGGCATTTTCAAGTTTTCTTTTTACTCCCTCTTTAGTCTTATCAACAAAATAATATTATTAGCAAAATGTATATACTTGGGTAAATCCTCTTGTAAATGTCTAGTAAAAACATTCATAAGTAAAGAAAAAATATACAAGCTTAAAATTGATCATTCTTGTATTCCAATTGAAATAGGAAAATATTTTGTCAAACCACAGAGTGTTGATGATGTGATACATGCAAGGAGTTTACGAGAGATTAACAAGAGAATCTATTAAAAGTGAACCGATATAAAATTATGCGTCAAATCAAAATAAGATTTTATAAATTCGTAGTCTTCCACTTGCTTAGGCAAAGAAGCACATGAAGATTAATCAAAACGCTCTTAATCAAATACAAAGGCAATCATAATGTAATAGTTTATCACATAAATTCGAAATTTAACGAGATGTTCACCTTGAAGGTTTGCACTCTCTATGGTTCTAGGGCTTAGCGGATGAAGATCTTCCACACTAGACTTGAAATAACCACTATGAAGAAAGAGCCGAGGAGCTTGATTATTGGGAAAGTAGCCAGAGGTGAAGGAGGCAAGGATCGTCTGAGGAGGAGCTAAGGTGTTCTTGGTCGTTGAAGCTCGATCATCTCGGCAAGGCAGTAAACGATGCGGTTGACGTAGCGTTCCACCGAACCGTCGTACTCCCAATCTAGTTCGTAGAAAGGAGATCGGAAGATATCTATCTCCCCTTGAGCGTTGTAAGCAAGGCCGTGGTCGATCTCATGATCGGCCATACATACTTGCCTTCAGAGGGAGGGGAGGAGGGGAATTTAAGTGGTATGAGAGAGGGAGGGGTGGCGGTTCGGGGAGAGGGGTTTGGCCATGGGTGAGAAGGGGAAAAAGGTGATGGGTGGAGAGGAGTGAAGGGTCAGCTAGAACTAGGATTATGGTGAGGTTATTTTTGGTTTAGTGGAGGGAAAACTTTAATTCGAAAATCTTGAATTTTATTTCAGATTTTCCTAAAAGTAATTTGAATTCAAATTAATCTCAAAATTAGGGCTGATGGGGGTGACAATTTTAGGAGAGATTTAAGGAGTATTAATTTTGGCCGGCCGTTGGGCCTTGACTGACTGGAGGCTGGCGGCTTGGGAGCCAGGGTGGGGGTTGTGCGCCCCAAGATCTAACTTGGAAAGAATCTCAATCAATTCATTAAAACCATTTACCAGAGCTATCTATAACGTCAATCAAACAGTCTATCAACATCTATAACATTTAAAACATCAATGTACAAGTAGATTTATATCTCAAAAGATCATATACAAAACTCAGGAACTACACTATAATCACCAGAACTGAAATCTATCCTGTCCTGAGTACAAAAGAATCACTATATCCAAAAAGAACAAAAACTTGGAGATTCTTGATCAACCTCAATCTCCTGCTCCCTTGCCCTGACCTGAAAATATCAACCACATATAATGAGCTTTACAAGGCCCAGCAGGTCACCTAATACCTATAACTGAAATCAAAGCACGGTACTGCTATCAATATGCATGTCAGTCAATCAAATCCATAACAGTCAATGGTCAATGAGTCTATGCAATACGGAAATCAATAGTCAATGAAATCAATAGTCAATGCAGCGATAGAAGAATCGATAAATCAAACTCAATACGTCAATTCTCAGAAGAATCCGTACACAGAAGAAAATCAATCGATCAGTCAAATCAATCGTATCGAATCAATCGATCAAATCAAGTCAATGAAATCGATTAGAAAAGCAGTACAATAAAGCTCAATCTATACTAGCAATGAATCAAATGCAGCAGGTTAATATGGTGCAGAAGCAATAGTATCAATGAATCTATAATCAATACTATCAAAGAATCTATAGTATCCATGTCCATAGCATCAATGAATCAATACAATATCTATATCCATCCATATCAATATCTATGCTCAGTCAGCGATCAATCAATGAAATCGATGAAATCGTACGATACAGTAAATCCATAAATTCGATCAAATCAATAAAGCAGTAAATCCATATGTCAAGGCTGTACACATGCAATACAATAATACTGAACAAGTACAATCACTGGCTATTCTGCTGTTGTAGATATCCATACGTTGGTTTCAATAAGAGTCGTCACTCTGTGCCCGTCGGCTGCCCGTCGGCATATTAAACTCCTTATGACTCCCAATCGTTATATCAATGATCAATAGTTTAAAGGAAAGCCCGTCGGCCCACCATCCTGTACAGGTCAAGTCAATCTCCAACCAACGTTCAACCAGGCTTGTCTTACAGTATTCAATAGTCAATATAAGAACAATGTAGAGCAATCATATCAACATTCATATGCATATCTATTCAATTCATCAATCTCAGAAAAATCGGAAATCGTGCGAAATTTCGGCAGCGTAACGGCAGTCTATCAAATTTACACAAAAATTCTACAAAATCACAATTCACCAAATTACAATAGAATGTTCACGACAATAATATAAGACTATTATTCTACTGAATCAATATCAATAAACATCCTGATATTTTTCTATTCGATCAAAACCGCGTAGAACCCAAAATAACCGGTGAAATCGTTCCAGAAAAGAATCAAATCGTGTAGAATATTCGTATCTATAACATATTAAAAATTGTGCGGTGAAAGTTGTGTCAATACAAAACCGGGTCCATTTTTCGATCACAAAAACACAAAACAGGTCACAACACGATCAAAACTCAATATCTCTGAAAACAGAAATAGGATTCGGAGTCCTTACCGCGAGATCTTCAATTCTTTCAACAGTGGCGACGGACGAAAAGCGCTCCGCGGCCTCCGAAATCCAAGATTTCTTCTCTTTTCCTTTCTCTTTCTCTCTCTTCAAAATCAGATATTTTAATAAATGATTTTCTCTCTCCTCGAACCGAGCTGATTTTTGATATAAACACAACTGATCGGCCCGGCCGATCGGCTCCATCGTCCAGGCCGATGTGAACAATTTCACATCATCCAGGACGATTTCCCAGGACGATGCTGGACGATAGAACAGGTTTTGCTCTCTGTATATTTGTCTTATCTGATCGTCCCCGGCCGATCCAAAATCGGCCTGGACGATCCAGTCCAGAAATCATTCCAGAGAACACTCCAGAAATCAGCCGTTTTCACTACACTGATCGGCCTGGATGATCTCAATATCGTCCCGGCCGATCCTGGGAGGAAAATCCAATTCAGAGAGGAACAGTAAGAGAACGAGATTTCACAGGGGTAGCGGTAGGGGTTTAAGGAAGAGGCTAGTTTTTTGATAAAAAAAAAAAGAAAACAGAGATGGTGGAAGGGAGAGGCCGGCGGGTGCTATGGGGAATTGAGGGAGTGTGGTGTAGGGTAAAAGAAGAAGAAGAAGAACCACGAACCAATGAATCCACCAAGGTTGACAGGTATTGTTTTCACCCACCTAGGGTCTCTCCTCTTATGAACTCACTTAGAGATCAAGCAAATAAAACTAAAATCTCATTTCAATCTTCATCATCTGATACAGTAAAGGAGGCCATAATATATAGGTCTAAGGAAATAAAAATACAATGACGCAAATGCCCCTGGGGCTACAACTCAAGACGACTCAAAAGAAAGGGTACAACTGTAAATAGCAATTAATACATAAAACATCAAAATAAAGATTAAGCATCAAAATAAAGGTCGTGGATCATAGCCATCGATCTACGCCTGATATACTCGTCAAAAATGTCTGTCGATGCCCTCATCAGTTGAACTCAAGAAACAATTTTTGTATGCATATCCTTAATGACTTGAATATAAACGCTATTAACTCTTTTTCCTTTCTAGAACTCTCAAGAGCACTTCTTTTGAAACTTTATTATATGATTTTGCTAAATTAATAAATTTCATATGTAGATCCTCCTTATACTCTCTATACTTTTCCATCAAACCTCTTAACAAATATATAGCTTCTATATTAGAGCTACCTAGTATGAATTCAAATTGACTTTGTGAAATCTTAGTATCATATCGTAATCTATGCTCAATCACTCTCTCCCATAATTTTCTTGTATTACACATTAACTTAATTCCTTGATTCACACACTCTTGTGCATCACCTTTATTCTTAAAAATAAAATTAACACACTCATTCTTTACTGATCTGACATCTTTTTGATCTGACATCTTTTTAATCTTCAAAATAATATTAAAAAAAGTACTAAGCCAAAATTTGTTTTTCCATCTTTTAAGATATTTTTACAACTTTATTGAAATATTATTAGGTTTAACTAATTTTTCATAGTTCAGTTTCTTTAAAATCTCTATAACTTCAATTTTACTAATACAACTATAAAATAAATTTTCTATTTTTTTAGCATGTTAAGGCTACTAAGTTCGCTAAAGTCAATCTTATTCTCATAATCTTCATTGAAAAAATTATCTAAATATCTCATGCACATATTGTTTAATTTTCTCTTCTAATAAAAATATTTTTTGATCTTAGTCTTTAATGCACTTCACTTAAACCAAATCCTTACTTCTCTTATCTCTTTGTTTGACTAATTTAACTTACACTTTTCACCCTCCTTGATATCTGATCTATTATAAAAATATTAAAACCTAAATTCTTTCTATTGCATGTTGCTTTTACATTTAAACTAATATTTATAGCAAAACTTCTAATTTTTTATCTTTTCTTGTACTTTTTTATTTCACCAATTATCTTTTTGCTTTAGTCATGGATGTTCTCACTAGACATTTGCAAGAGGATGTACCTTGGTGTATGCTTTTGATGATATTCTTCTTGTTGATAAGACTAGAGAGGGAGTTGAATGTAAACTTGAATTATGGAGGTCAACCTTTGAGTCTAAAGGTTTTCGCTTGAGTAGATCTAAAATGAAATATATGGAGTGTAATTTTAGTAGTAATAGACCTAGTGAGGGGATTGTGACTTTGGGCGATCAATTCATTAATAGGAGTACACGTTTTAGATATCTTGGATCTATTGTTCAGAGTGATGGTGAAATAGATGGGGATATTATCAGCAGAATTCAAGTTGGATAGTTGAAGTGGAGGAATGCATCGGGCTTGTTATGTGATAGAAATGTACCCCTCAAACTTAAGGATAAATTCTATAAGATGGTAGTGAGGCCTGCAATGCTTTATGGTGCCGAATGTTGGCCATTAAAAGAGAAGCATAATACTAAGTTAAGTGTAGCAGAGATGAGGATGCTCAGGTGGATGAGTGGCTTTACCCTTAGAGATAGGATACGAAATGAGCATATACGTGAAAAGGTTGGAGTAGCTCCAGTAGAAGATAAGATTAGAGAGAGTCGCCTTAGATGGTTTGGTCACATAAAACAGCGGCCTTCCGATGACTCGGTTAGGAGAGTAGATGTATTAGATTTAACTTATGTTAAGAAAGGTAGGGGTAGACCTAAAAAGACTTGGTTAGAAAATATTAGGAATGATCTTTCTTTATTAGATTTAAACTAGAATTTGACTTTTATAGAACAAAATGGAGAAAAAGGATTCATGTAGCCGACCCCACGTAGTGGGATAAAGGCTTGATGTTGTTGTTGTTGCCAAGCATATGCTTTGTAACATTCTTAATATTATTAGCTACTTTTTTCATATAACATTAGTTTCATTATGCACAATCAAAATCTTGAGAACTTAAATCTTATTATAAAAAAATATTTTTTTAGTATCTATTAAATACCCTTATCTAATTCTAGGAAAATATTTTATTTTATTTTTTATATTTAGCCACTTCATCTTAAAGTACAAAAATAATAATCAATGTTGGGTACATAAACTTTCACTTGAAATAACTTACAATCTTTAAACGATCTATATTTCTTATAATAAAATAATCAATCTGTGTTTTACTATATCTATTCTTTTAAGTGATAAAATGTCCATCTCTTTTCTTAAATAGGGTACTAACAATTACAAAATCTTAAGTTAGAGCAAATCTAAAATGGTCCTACCACCTTTATTAATCGCTCCAAACTCATAATCACCATGAATATTTTTAAAATCTACTAAAATGTCTATTTAAATCTTTTAAAAATTTATTTATTCAAGAGATATCTAATTTATTAATTCTTCTAAGTCATTCCAGAATTAAAATTTTTAACGCATATCCAAGTCTCTACTTAAGTATAAGCATTTATAATATTAATAATCTTAGTATAACCTTGCCTCGGAGCTATACTCAGGCCTTATGTCATTGTTACTGATGACTCCAACAACTCTAACAATATAGTTCACAAATACCTTTTTTTCGCATCTCTCTATTTTTCGACCAACTAGACAAGCATCCTTAAGAGGAATCTGAATGTTATTCTCTGCCTACTGACTACATGACGGACTTCTCACCTTTCCAAATGTTGATTCTAGAAAGGTCTTTGCTTGCAAAATTTATGGAGATGACACTCAACTTATTCAAGCGGTCAAAGCAACCCAATTGAGCATCTAAACAATTTTGATGATGCCTTGGCTTTAATTTTGACTCTTGACCACTAAGAAATTATCATGTTGTACACTCGGATGCAACACTAATATGTTTCATTCACTTTCCACCTGATAACTTGTCTTTTATGTGCTACATTGGCATTTCGTCACTATTTTTTTTATTTCCTAGTTGACAGCCCCTAAGGCCCAGAGGACCTTGACTTCTATGAGCTCTAATCAGTCATTTCCTATGTTTGACTGTGAGAGCGTTGCAATTTTTTTAAACATTCAAGAGGAGTATTTTTGCTTGCTAACATCATCCTGTCACCCTCATAAAGAAATTCTAGTCACTCAAAGATGTGTTTACTGTAAGTTGTCATGAGATGGACTGTTGAGGCTTAAAGCACTTTTGGAGAAATTGTTGGAGGAATGCCATTTAAGAATTTCTTGGCATGGCTAGTATCTCATCTGTCTAAAGCCAATAATATTGAATAAAGGCTGATCGTCAAATCCGCCCATAGAATGATAGAATCACAATATTATTCACATCATTGAGTGGTTGATACGATTATCTAATGCACCATTTTCAAAGCTATTATGTACATTTCACTCATTCTCTTGCATCTTTTAATATCTCTTTTATGATGGCGGCCTCCCCCTCACCCATAATATATATGATGTTTCCATCATCATCATCTGAGCTATTATGAACAACTATGTAGTGATTCTCATCTTAATTGATACGAGTAGCTCAATGAATGTCATCTTCTCATACTAAGCTTTCTAGATGGCTAGATATTTGGAACCTCTTGGTGCCATAGGTGGTCTCGTTAGGTTTGTTGATGAGCTCAAACTGCTGGGGATGATAAGTACTTTGCTTCTTGAAGGGCATTCTTTTTGCTATGTCGGCCGCCAATGTGGTAGAATTCATATTCGGTTACCCATTGCTCAACAACTGGTATTTATGTTCCACTTGTGCTACATAACAATAGTTTAGGAAGACTTGGTGACCTAGGTGATTCTACCTTAGCATGGTGAAAGAACAATTGGATCGGGTGATTAACATAGTAGAGGTATAGGAGAATAACACTCAATTGGATGAGGAGGCTATAGAAATTCTGGGCAACCCCAAGGTTCTCCTTCCTTTTATTGGATTTTTCTATAAAGAGTAACCTGTGGACATGGTTTAATGGGTCTTCAACAACAAGAGACAGACTTGTCCCTTATCTCATGTGGTAAAATTCAAGTTGAATTCTTTGAGGAGGTTAGAATTGGCCTCCTCCTGTTAGAGATGATGAATAATTGTCAAGTCATTTCTTCACTGAATACCATTGCCCCACAGTCTTCAACATATTACGATGGTGTGGGGTAGGGTACCATAAGCCTTCCAACTACTAAAGGTTTAAGAAATGAAATACTTTCACCGTGAAAAATGGCATTATGAGCCTTGAAGAGGTCAATAATCCCCTACAGGATGATGGAGTTGGGAGTAAGCTACACCAGGATTTCATCCTTTACAAACTTTTTGATCTACAACAAGAATAGAAGCGACATCCTTTAAGTGAACTGCTCTAGGTAGAAGCACAATCCTTAGTTGATTATGGTATTATTTTCTTTTGGTTAAATGTATTAGCTAAGTCATCATCTTGGTTGGAAGAAAATGTTTTGCCATTAATATGTCCAATAGGGATGTCAATTCGGATCAACGGGTCGGGGTTCAGGTCCAATATGAACTGACTCGGGCTTAAGCGGGATCACCCGAACCGGACCCGTTTAACTATACAGGTCCACTTGCTCAACCCGAACCCAACCCGGGTCGTGACACGACCCGCCAAACGACCCAATGAAATCCTTCTATACACAAGACAACTGCAAGAATGAATTTAATATACTAAACAAGTCTTAGTATTAGTACAGAAACATCACAATAAACCCAAATCTCAATAGCAACACTACACCACACTATAACTATGTAATAGAGCAGCTCAATATAAACATAAAAACATAGCCATCACGAGTTCACGACAACAAATGTGCAAAACATAACAGAAAAACATAACAACAGACATTAATCTTCAGAGTCTAGACCAACATAACAAGTTCACAAGTCAAAACTACAAAACATAACAGAAAATAGCCAAACCCTATTCTCCAGACCAACATAACAAGGTCACAACAACAAACCCTAATCTCTAGACTAACATGTTACATGTCAACAACATATTAAACAACAAGACAACAAATCTGGAAACTCCCTAATAACAGATTAACTAATGTTTGAAACATCTAAAATAGTAAAATCATAAAATCCTTATCTCCAAAAGCATTTCAACTTCACTTTCAAATCCCAAAATCCAAATGGGCAAAGTATGGCAAACTGAAAGAATAGATCTTCAATCAAAAACATGTTTTCGAAATCTTAAAGAAAACTGTTCACACCTTCAATGGAAATCTGAAACATCCGAAATATCAAAGTTATTCATGAGATTATAGACCGTAGGGGAAGTCAGATTGTCGGAGGAATCACGAGATGACGAGAAGTTGAGAACTTTAGAAGGCCCAACGAGCTGCGAGAACTCCAATCACTCCACACTCCATCCTCCGCTCTCTACTCGTGCTAAAAGGGTGGGCCACGGGCGCGGGGGGTGGGGGGGGATGAAAATTTTCAACAATGTTAAATCACCTTAAATGGACCACTTTTCAACAATCACCTTTGTCAGTGACACCAAATCACGTCATAGCCATGAGAGGTAATTTAAACTTTTGTTAAGAACCGTGATGCGATATTACCAATAAAAAATTTTAAGCACTTTTTGGTTATGGTATAACTCCTAAGATTAATCTTATGGTATTTGGGTGGAATCTCGTAGTTTTGTGATCGATCATATGGAATAAACTAATTTAAGAATTTGTTTCCACCTTTAATTTTCCTTGGAATTAGGGTAAACCGAAGTATTTTACATTTGCTCACATGGTTTTGCTTGGTTGGAGGACTTTTATTTTAGGTGTAAGCTTAGTTTTTATGGTTAACCTTCATCTTTTGGTCCCTTTGGATCAAGCAAATCTCTATCAAATTGAGCGTGTTTCTACTTGCATTATCCAACACTTAGGGTTAGATAAAAGTTCTTTTCTTTGAAATAATGAGTTTACATTTTTACCTTAAGTTCTCTACTACAACAATAACAATAACATCATGCCTTTATCCTACTACATGGGGTTGGCTACATGAATTTTTTTTTTCTCTATTGTGTTTCTGGTAAGAGTCAAATTCTCATTTAAATCAAATAAATAAAGGTCATTTTAAATATTTTTAGCTTAAGTTATCTATTGAGTTTATAGTTTTATGCCAATTCATCCTTCAAAATTTATTGGGCTAGCTTCTTAGCCTTTGGGCTGATTGGACAAGTGCTCATAACTTGACATCTCACACAAGAAAAATTGATTGAAATTTCCTCCTCACAACCTTATTCTTCCCTCGACGAAAATGTGCATTTGCGATAGGCATAATTTTTGGCATCTCAAGTCAAACCTCTTGGATCCGAGTGAGAAGCATTGGTGCGACTGTCTTATTTTACAAGGTTTGGTATTGAAAATGGTCTCTTCTCACCATTGCAATAATATTCAGCTCCACCCTCTCAATGGTAGCTTAGGAGAGAATGCTAGGAAGCTCAAGAGTGCGGGTGGCTAGTGTCTGTACTCAATATGTTACCACTGTGACAAGAATTAGTTTGTGGCCAATCACAACAGTTTCCTAGTTCTTAGTCTCTATATCCATCAAATCTTTAAGCTTTGCCTTGTAAACTATCTCACAATTATCCCTATGATTGATTGCCTCGATAATTTCTCCATTAGTGATTGAGAATTGTGAGAGCTTACCATCTATTTGAATAAAATGATTATCAATAGATCATAAGCGATCTGTGGGGGCTAGCCTATCGATTATATGTATAATTGCATTTTGATCGTGAAAATATTGGCCATAATTTTGTTGGAGGGACTCTTAATAGCTTGTCTCTTGGTCATGCCATCGCTTTCAAGTCATTGATTTCTTGTTATTCGTTGACTAGTCACTGCAATTGTTTAACAGTTGCGATAATAATCTCCAATCGTCTTGCTTGGTTTGATCTGAGTTTTTCTTGAGGGGATGGCTAACCTTGTAGGTTCGCATGCCAATTTTCTTTTACTACCGAAGAGAACAATACATTTCTTATTGTTTGTCTGCTAGTTGTTGCAGTTTTTCAACAGTTGCAACATTAACCTTCAATTTTCCTGCTTGGTTTGATCAAAGTTTCTTTTGAGAAAATGATTTTTCTCCCACTACGTAGTAGGCTAGTACTTGCTATCGAATAGAATGAGCACATGATGTAGACAACCTTGAAGTTATTGTTGAGGAAGCAACATTCATTTTATGCTCTCCTAGGGCGCATCCTATTTGACCCCTAGACTTCGTGGTGTTGCTCATCATTTCCAAATATGGGAGGGTGATTCTTTCACTTACACGCACTTACTCTCAAGAGGCTTGTGACTTGGAAACTCTTGGAGATTCTGTTGGAACATTATGCATGAATCAAAAGGACTATCATCAATAGAAGTCTCATCCCTTACCAACTCCAATGTTGTTGTCATTGTTGGCTTTTTGTTTGCACTACTTTTGAGAAGGAAGACATGGTGGTCTCCATTATTTTTGCAACCACAACCACCTTTCCTTTGCAACTTCTATAGCAATCAATGTCGTCGATAACCTTACCAACTCCACTGTTGTTGATGCAACATTCGCGATTTCAACCACCCCTATCTCCTTCTCTTCATCCGCTGCCTTTTTTTCCTCAATCTTCTATCTCTTCCTCACAAGCATCACTTTAAAGTTGTTGAATCCAAAAGCCTTAGCCATTTCTCTACGAGCGCCAAAGGAATTTAATAAATGTAAATAGGAGAAGAAAAATAATATGGGCATTGAAAGGTGTGTTCGAAGCCATTAAAAATGCCTATTTATTAGTTTTTGAAGCAAGGGGAAATGTAAACAACTCATTCCATGCACTTCATCATAGGTGTCCATGTTTCTAGAAATTTGAATTCTAGTTTTGACATTTGGATCTGGCTAAATTTATAATGCGTCTCGGGAAGGGCTAGTCCAACCCCAATGCGTAGATCAACATTGCCCTTAAGAATGTTGACCAATTCTAGGCTCACTAGCCAGTTAACATCCTTGATAGCTCAAGAATTTTTGCCTTCTTCATCATTTCATGTTGATAGTATCATCTAGGAACTACTAACAGGATCAAACTTAACATGCTTGTTCAAAATATGCCTCTTTCTTGACTGAATTTGTTTCTTGAGATCTAGAAGATTCCACCTTTTTGTTATAATGTATTTGCCATTGTCATTCCCCGATTAAGTCATCAAGAAGTGCCATGTATCCATTTTTTGTATGGAGTAATGGCCACACCAGGAATATTCTCCTTAGCATCAATCTCTTTGACATAAATTTTCACTGCTTTGTCAATCATCCGATCATTAGATGTCTGACATGTAGGGTATATCAGTTTCCAAGCCCATCATGTGAACTACAAACTCTATTGCTGCCAGATTCGATTGCTCGTGGCTCACATCTCATTTTTCTCCTCAAAATCACCTCAGGCTGGAAAGATGCCTTTAAATACGTTCTCTTTAGACTTTTCAACCATAAAGATGAAATCAAGCTCTATTGCTTTGCTAGATAGCAATCCAAGAGTGAGAATTTGTAGAAGAAGAGATTGTAATCTTTTATATTTAGAATTGTGAAATCTTCCCCTTCTGCTATGGTGGATTTAGGTCTTAACGTTCAACTACTTTACTTTCTATATTGTGTCCTTCCACTCTCTTCTTCTTGTCTTTCTCTTGACAACCAAACTCTCCTCACCATCAGGAGGTAGATCAGTTCAAACACCTCCTTTTCTCTTTCCTTAGTGAAGTAAGCCTCATTGCTAAATCACTAAAAACTTTCTATGTTGTCTTCTTTGCTACATAACTATGACACATCTTTATAAATAAATGTTAATTAGTCTTCGTAGTGTGATTTATTTGTAGTGCAAAAAATAGGCTGCACAATTTGACAAAGGACTCAATAGAAATTATAAAAAAATGAATATTCATAAAGCTAATCCCAAAATTTTTAGAAATAGTCCCTTTTGTGATCTATTTAGGATGAGGGTAATGACTATCAAAATAGACCAGCTGTAAGAATATACAATATATTGGTCCAATAGTTATAGTCAAGTACATTTTATGGTGAAATGCTCTCAAATTTTATTTTTTGAGGTTTTGCCTTCGTTAGGTCTCATCATTCTCAATGCCATAAAGCGTTACATAAGAATAAAATTTTATTGATTTAACTAAGCATTGTTAATCAAAAAATCTAAACTAGAGGATCGAGAAATGAATAGAAATTAAGAATTGGGAAAGAGAAGGTGAAGCATTTTTTTTTCTTGTTATGGCCCACGTTTTTACTACTAGCTTTATCGACTGCATGCCTTTCCCACAATTTCCTTACGTGCGCTACATTGTCAAAGTATCAAATCATTTAAATTTAAAAAAAATGCTAAAAAAGTAAAAAATTTGATTGAACGGAGGAAACAGCTCATGACTTCTATGGTTTAAACCCTTTCTATCCTATGTATCAATTAATATAAAGCATGTATTAGTGCTCCCCGAGAGGCAATGGAGAAAAATGATTCACGTAGCCAACCCCACATAGTGGAATAAAGGCTTGATGTTGTTGTTGTATGTATTAGTGCTCCCCCGTAAACTTAGTTACCTTGGTTCTTAATCAGAGGCAGCCTAACATACATATAATTACCCTAATATTTTATAAATAATAAGTAGCAACGCATTCATCTTTCTCATCATATACATTTTGCATGGTAATTGTATTTACTATAATACGGTTTATATCCATATTTGCTGTGCAAGAATCTTCCCTATACTACTGGAAATATAAACATATGCTCTTCATCATCTTACCAAGCATGAGATATATTCACCATTTGAGGTGTAATTTCAAGCACTCTCCACTTGTAGTATAATTTTAGTTTTCATTTCAGGGAGACTATAGTGTAGTTTTAGTTAGAATTTGGCGTCATATCATATTGTTTTATTGATAGAGTGGATGGTGGGATCACATATTCTATGCTTTAATTTGGGAAGTATTGAAGAATAAATAAACACAAAAATCTTCTTCTTTAGGCGACTCTCTACTTAGCAGCTTTATCTTTAGGCATAAAAGTGGACAGCAGTATTCTTTGCTAAGTCCAGCTTTGCTGTAGTCAAATCTAGCCTGTGGGTAATATCAATGCTTTACCTTTTGTTCTTAGTTTTAACTAAATCATCCCATGCAAAAATGGTAAATAGATAATCTCTTCACAAAAATTGCGCTACATGGAAGGATTTTTCTTAGTCAATGATTTTTATTCCTGATAGATTAAATTTCAGAAAAGTCCTCCAACTATCATTTGCAGCTCGTTTAGTTTTAAAATATCACATTTCTCCAATTTAATTTCTCGAATATATAAAAATTAGATTCTAAATAACCCCTAATAACTAGAACTACAATAATGTGCATGTAATTTTATCAATTTAGCTGAGCATTTCATGAGTTTGTTTCTGAAATTCCAGTTGTTGTAAGATGGTTGTGAGAGTTCTAGGTTTGATATTTAGATTTACGCATCTTTTTTACATATCAGAGAGCAGTTTTTCCAGGAATACTGATGTGGATTGGGTGATTGCTGTGAAATGTGTGCATGTTTATCAATAGCAAGATATTTCATCTATAGCAACCATCAGGTTATAGAAACTTGGTTTAAAGAATATGGAATTTGTTAGATTTCATCATTTGGCTGCATGAAATTTGTAATCAACTTGAAATTAAGACTTTTTAGGCTCAATATTGCGAGTAAAGTCATCACTTTATGAAATTAAAATTTATTTTTTATCACACGGAGCTAATGTGCCCTGCCCTTATAAACCAGGGCAACTAGTTTGAAAACAGTTGAATACAACAATAGCAACAACAACAACCATAAGTCTTTATCAGATCACATGGGATCGGTTTTATGAATCTTTTCTCTCCATTTGTCCTATTAATAGTCAAATTCTCGTCTAAATTGAATATAGAAAAATATCATTTGTAATATTTTCCAATCAAGTCTTTTAGATCCACCTTCACTTTTCTTAACATAGACTACATATTATATGTCTACTCTCTTAATAAGGTCATTGAAAAGCTGACATTTCATGTGATCAAACCCTAAGACAATTCTCTCTAATCTTACCTATCATTGAAGCTACTCTAACCTTTTATGTATATATTTGTTTCACATCTATCTCTAAGTTTAAAGCCACTAATCCATCTGAGTATTCACTTGACATCCCCATCTTTGTAGCACATAATTTTATGCTTCTCTTTTAATGGCCAAAATTTTGCACCATAAAGCATTGCAGGTCACAACATCATCTTATAAATTTCTCTTTAGTTTTAGGGGTACTTTTCTATCACACAACAAACTTGATGCATTCCTCAACTTCAATCCCCCAACATGAATTCTACTAATAATATTCTCATATATTTCTCCATTGCTTAGAACAATAGACCCGAGATATTTAAAACATGCACTCTTTTTAATGTTTTGATCACCGAATATCACATTCCCATCACTAGATCTATTACTTCTTTAAATTGCATTCCATGCATTCAATTTTAAATGTAGTTAAATAAAAATCTTTACTCTAAAGTTGACCTTCATAATTCAAGTTTTTGATCAACTCTCTCTCTAGTTTTATCAACAAGAACAATATCATCAGCAAAAAGCATATGCTAAGGTACATCATCTTGCAAATTTCTAGTAAAAACATTCATGATTAAAACAAAGAGATATGGGCTTAAAGCTGATTGTTGATGTACACCAACTAAAATAGGAAAATGCTTGCTCAAACCACCCTGTGTTTGAGCACCAACTGAAATAGGAAAATAGTTGGTCCAATCACAAGTAACAACTTCTGCATAGTTATCTTTAATGACTTGAATATAATCATTTTATTTTATTAATGTATTTTTTAACCTGTACCATGTTACTCCATCCTGATGAGGAAATTGATAGTGAATTTTTAAACTTTTTTGACCAGATCTTAATAAGTAACGCAATTTTCTGATTTTTGTGTTAAAAATGGCTGTTGTGTGGTGCTTCATCTTTATTAATTAGGTTAATTAGCTTCTGGCATAAAAATTCGTTCCTCTGTTTATCCTTGCAGCATTTATGCCGAGTTATCTTCTACGGCGAAGGAGGATAACCCGCAGCCAGTTGTGGAACAGTTTCTCAGCCTACATTCGAATCTCGCCCGTTCAGGCCTCGTCTCTGAATCGCTGAAGGCTTCCAGAGCCTGCCGCTGCAGCTCTCCAGATCAATCTCCAGCCAGCAGCAGCACCACCATTATCCCAGAGGACACCACCCGCCTTTCCTCTGAAAACCACTGTCGTGCAATGGCTTGGGTGAACGCCGCCCTCGGCACCGACCTCTCACCACTCTCCCTCTATACCCACAAGTCCCAGTCCTTGTCTTCCAGCGGCACGCCGCAACGAGCAGTCGCAGTTCTAGACAGTGCGGTCAAGGTGACAGCACCATCATCAAAAGCCAAGCAGCGGGCACCTGCAACTGCTACAAAGGCAGGGAAGCAGCGACCGGCGACTGCGACTGTATCACCCCCAGCAAGGCCATGGGAAAAGGGGGGTGGATTGGAGGAAGGAGTGGAGCTAGCAAGGGCATTGGAGGAGGAGGCCAAGAACTGGTTTGTAAGGTTTGTGGAGAGGTTTCTGGATGGAGAAGCCAGTGGGGTTTCAAGGCTGCCATGGGATCGAGAGTTGGTTGCCGGAATGCTCTCCCATCTGAAGAAAGTAAACGATTGGCTCGATAGCGTCGGGAAGAGGGATGATTTGGGAGAGGAGGATGGGCATCAAAGCAGGACTGGTGGCTTGCCACAAGAAACAGTGGAGAGGCTGAGAAAGAAGATATATGAGTATCTCCTGACTCATGTGGAGTCTGCTGCAGTAGCTCTCGGGGGCGGCGGCGGAGGTCCTGGGACTTTGTCGGCAGCGATAACAGAACGGAAGGGAAGAAAGAGTTGATTGATGGATCAAACCTAACCCGAGAGTTTGAATTGTTTGGTGGCGGGAAACCGTTAGCTGACCTGGGGGCTGGGAAACTGGCCCTGTATATGAATTTAGGGTGTTCCAGTTTACTAATTGTGATTTGTAACTTGGTAAAAAAGATAAGAGCGCAAGCAATACTGTGTCTGAAAAGAATTTGATGTGTGCAGTCATATTCCTCTTCAATTACAAGGAGATTGTTTTGGTCATTCAAATTCATCCTCTTCTGAATGTGCTTTTGTGTTTAGGGTTCTGTAGATTTGAATATCAAGCTGATTTGATTTTAAGCATAGTTACATTGGAAGGAAATTGTAACGGTATTTTTCTCTGTTTTGCCTGTCTACTTCTTTAAGGGGTTGATTGGTTGCCTCTAAAGTAAATGCAGTGTAAAGTAAATGTAGGGTAAAGTAAATGTAGCGTATTCCAAATATTTTAAGGTTGTTTGGTTGTCTGTAAAATAAACGCAGGAGAACTGTTTTCCTTGTTTAATTAGATATATCCAATGTAAACTAAAATCAGTGCATTTGTAATTTTTTTTTGTTATTATAACTGGTGTATTTTTTTTTGTCATTATAACACAGGCGAAATGATCACCCTGACAGACCTTTACTCCGTCCTCACAGCCATAGTGCCACTCTACGTAATGATCCTCACTTATGGCTCTGTCTAGTGAGAGCGGAGCCGGAGCCGGTGAGAGCAGAGCCGGAGCCGGTGGTTTGGTTAATGTTGACTGGTTCGGTGGCAGTGGAATTATTGCCGCCAGGTTTGTAAATGGCTTCAAGCTCGCTGAAGAGTTTGTAATTGTTGCCTGGATGGGAATTCTCCAGCTCCTCTGTAATTCCTCTGCTTCGCTTAGAAAAATGGAGCTTCGCTGACTCCTCTTTGCACCGCTTGATTGTTGCTGTTAATGTAGTCTAAATCTAATGGCCGCCTGAAAAGAGTTATAATTATAAAATAAGAAAAAAGTAGAACTTTTGAATTTGGGATCTTTAAGGATAGGTACGTAGTATTTACCAAAACGGCTCCTTTATGGTGCAGTCTTCTCTATTCCATGAACGGAATCGGCTCTCTGAGGCATTTTCGCCGTGGAAAATGCTGCCGCTGCTGTTGTCGACGGAGAGTTTAAATTTCATGTCGGCGGGGAGAAAAGGAGGCGACGGGCCGCCGTCGCCGTGAATCAACGCGCCGCCGCCGGAATTCTCTGGATTTTGATCGTGGTCGAGGGAAGGTGAATTGGGGATAAGGCGGCGGTGGTTGTGATTATTGGCTTGAAAGAGTTGGAAATGGTGGTGGTGGTGGTGAGGCTGCCGTGGCGGTGGTGTGAAGAGTTGTTGAGTGATGGGGATATTCGATTGGTCCAGATTCTTATTGCCGACTGCCTCCCCTAATACTCAGACATCACCTCTCTCGACGGTGGGCGAGATTTTCTCCAGGCAGAAGCAGAGATGGGAGGTGATGGCAAGATCCATGTAACTGTGAGAAAGTCCACATCGTCTAGGCGATCCATCTCGCTGATGACGCCCCGACCGTCGAATCTCACGGGTGCTGAGATATATTCGCCCAGCTCGTCGAGGAATCCAACTAGTGCCACTCTGATTTCTTTGCCATGTGCAGTGGAGCATCGCAACAGCCACAAAGAATTCCTAACCGGGGGTTTCAAAGTCACGCAAACTGCCTCCCCTAATACCCCGCTTCAGAGGTATTTGTTTCGTTCCACTCAAAATTAACCAAACAACTAAAATTAGTAAATGCATGTAATTATTTTACTTTACACTCCTAATGTAAAATAAATGTAATGCATCGCGAATACTTTGAATATGTTTGGTTGTCTGCAAAATAAACGCAGGAGAATTGTTTCCCTTATTTGATTAGTTATATACAAAGTAAAGTAAAACTTATTTTTTTAAATAATTTATTTTGGCATTAAAATAAGTTTATTTTTAAAAAACATTATCTTTATAATAATTATTATTATTTGGTTTTATAAAATAAAATCAATGTATTTATTTATTGCATGTAAATATTATACTTTTTTTAAAAGATATAAAATTATGCTATGTATTAATTTAACAATGTGCTGCAATAGACGAAAATATACATGTGATAGAGAAAAATTTTAATTTTCAATTTGTAAAAAAATTTAAATTTTTATTTTCAAGTAATTTTTTTTACAAAAAAATTGTTGAAAAACTAAATTGTCAAACCGATTTCTTTGATTAAATTCACGATAAAATCAATTGTTTTCAATTATCAATCAATAAATAACATAATTCTCAATCATAACATGTAAACACCATTAATGAAAATGTATAATTAAAAAACCAAAAATAAAAATATACCAATTATTCGTAGTTATAATGACAACAAATTAACACGAAATAGTTTAATAGATATGTCAATCTTCAACTACTTAAATGTATTCCATACTTTATTTGAAGCAATCCAGCTATCCACTCAGGTTTTAAGTTCCATAAAAAATTTTTTCCTCTTCGTCTTCAAATTACCTTTCATCTCTGTTTGTGACAAATTCATTCTCCCTTACATAAATCATAAGAAAATTTTAGTATTCGTACATTTTATACACAATTTTGCTGTAAATCATAAGAATCAAACAATACAGGTCATCAAGCACATGGAAGAGGATCAAGCTTGTTTGTTTAGTTTTGTCTTCATAACTTTAGTTAGCCGCATATCATTCTGATGAAATAGATAGTTAGTAATTGTTACAAGTGAACTTTGGAAGATACCAGAATTTGTTGTTCTGCCGCAGCAACACTTAAAATATGTTAATCCTGCTTCAGAAAAGCAAAATAAAACTAAGCAGGAACAAACCGGACGCTGTATAATTTTTAAAACTTGCTGCTTTAAGTAAAGATGGATTATAAAATGGGGTCGGTACATTGCCATGGCCTATTGCTTTTCACCTAACATATAATTCGAGTTAAACTTAAATG
Source organism: Dendrobium nobile (assembly GCA_022539455.1). Classification (NCBI taxonomy): domain Eukaryota; kingdom Viridiplantae; phylum Streptophyta; class Magnoliopsida; order Asparagales; family Orchidaceae; genus Dendrobium; species Dendrobium nobile. The sequence goes on from CM039727.1 coordinate 39,689,036, forward strand.
CCCTCTTATTGTTAGATCGCATAAGCTATTCAGAACAGATACGATGATCTTAAATTAGGATCAAGATATGATCTACACTAGTAAAATATCTTGAGTATAGAAAATTAAAATAAAAAAATTAAGATAATTTAACTCGACAAACTACAGGAAAACCAATAACAAAGCAGGCAAAAAAAAAAAAAAAAAAAAACAAAGGCAACGAAAAGAACAAAAATTTTACTTTTAACTAATTCATTTTTAATAAAAACGGCACTGCCCAGAATTTTCCAAAAAAAAAAAAAAAAAAATGTATGAGGAGTTCGAAAGCTGAAGAGAAAAGGAAACTCCCATTCAATATTTCTTACTGTTTCAAAATAAATTAAGGAAATCGATAGAGACGTAATAACTACAGAAGCCTTAAAGCTGGAGCGAAAAAGCTGGATAGCTGGAGAGAAAATGGACTTTAGCTCTTTCAGAGAGAAGAAAACAAAAATGTCAAGCGTAGAGGCGGAGGACCACGACAGAGGTGAATGAGTTACTCGATATGCGTGAAATGGCTGGAGATCAGGCCCTTAGACGAAGCCCTTTTTTTAGTCCTGAGTCCTGACGCAGCTAGGTCCGGACTTCCGCACCTGATAATTCTCTTGACTAAAAATTTGGAGTCCGCGACTAATAATTATATCTGGATTCTTTCTCTCTTCTAGCCATTTCTTCTGCGCCCTGCTTTCTTTTCCGCCACCTCCAAGTTGCTTGTCGGAACGGAAATCGCGCCCGGAGCTCGCCGCCAAGGTACGTGCTTCTTCGTTTGTTGTCGGTTCAGAAGTCGCGTGGGAGCTAGTCGCGAAGGTAACGAGATTTCTATAGTATTCGCGATCTTCAAGACTTCAAATGTTGCATTGGTAATAGATATGTTACTAACTGCTCGCTGGTTATTAGAATTTACAATACTCCATCTTTGCTTTCCTCCTGGATGTTTAACTATTACTCTTTTTTTTTTTTTGATAGAAGCAAGAATTGCATTAATAAAAGGAAAAAAAACAAGAAATTACAAGATAACTCCCATAGATAAAAAACTGAATTGCAGTAGATTTTACGTAACAAAGTATTTTGAGCCTTTAACCAATTGCATCTATAATCCATGTTATCCAAAACTGGAATACAAAACCCCCATTCATTAAGGCAATTAAAAACTTCCAAAAGTTTTTTACATCTGTTAGCCACATGCTCTATATTTTCTGGCTCATTACAACCTCTAGGACAGAGGACATTAGATTGCAGTTTTCTACTTGAAAGAAGTTGAAAAGTAGGAATGGCATTTTTAAATAATCTCCACCAAAAGTTTTCTACTCTAGCATTGAGTTTAGCCTCTTTGATCCAACTCCAATACAAGTCTTTATCACAGTCATCACAAATTTCAGCATAAGCCATGGCTGAAATAGTCTTTCCAGAACATGAATTAATCAACTCCAATCTGTCTTCACTGTTGCAAGAATGAATTTTAATGTTTCTGATAATTTCCACGAGATGCTTTCCAAAAGATTTATTCAATTCATCTAAATTCCAGCAATCACCTGAAATCAGAGAACTGACTCTTCTATTTCCTTCCATACTATCATCCATAGCTAAAACCGTTGGCCATTCATTTAAGCTTTTATCCATTATCCAAGTATCCTGTAAGATGTCAATTGAATCACCATTTGAGATTTTCCATCTAACAATTGGTTTGAGAAATTTCCAACCATCCTTGATAATTTTCCAAGCAGATGAGGTAGATTTTCTACCATTCTTCATATCACCCAGCATGCCATATTTAGGAAAGAGGAATTTATATAAAAGAGAGTCTTTATCTGTGCTGTATTTCCAAGCCATTTTAGCTCTAAGAGGGCCAATCTTCTTAGAGCATGATTGTAATCCTCTTCCTCCATACATCACCGGATCACACAAAGAGTTCCAGTTAACATAATGAATGCCATATTCACCTCTGTTCTTGTTCCAGATAAAATTCCTGCAATGCTTCTCAATCTCATACAATAAACCTTTAGGGATTAAGGAAAGAGTAGAATAAAATGTTGGATAAGCAAGAAGAACCGTCTTTACAAGCATAATCCTTCCGGCTAAGGAAATAAACTTGCTACCCCATACACTTAACATTTTAAGGACTTTATCAATTATGAATTGAAAGTCGGATTTCTTCAATCTTCTCAAAGTTATCTTGATACCAAGATAATTGAATTCCTTAACCAATTTAAATCCCATGATTTTAGAAATTTCATTTTTCCTCCTCCTCTTGACCGAATTGCCACAAAGAATCAAAGATTTTTCATTATTAACTTTCTGACCAGTCCAATCACAAAATTTCTTAACCAATCCTTTGATTTCTTCACCATATTAAGCTTGGCTTCCGAAAATATGATGATATCATCAGCATATAGTAAGTGAGAAATTTTAGGACCATTAGGAGAAATCTGAATACCAATTGAATCATTCATCTGGAACATATTAGAAATAAGCTGAGAGCAAAGAATGAAGAGGTAAGGAGATAATGGACATCCCTGCCGAAATCCACTATAAGCTCTTATCCAAGGAGACCGGTTACCATTGATTAACAAAGAGAATTTAGGATTTTTAACACATTCCATTAAAAGATTACAGAATTTTTCAGGAAATCTAAAATAATATAAGACCTTGTTCAAAGCTGGCCAACCCATGGAATCATAAGCTTGTTCCATATCAATTTTGAAAGAAACAAGGCCTTTATTAGATTTGGAGTATCTAAACTTATGAAAAATCTCCTGAGCCAAAATAACCTGGTCATTAAGAGACCTACCCGAAAGGAAAGCAGCTTGCTCTCTAGAAATAAGTTTTGGAATGATACCTGCCATTCTGTTAAACAAAACTTTCGCTGCAATCTTATAAAGAGTATTACACAAACTAATAGGCCTGTAGTTTGAAGGTGTAATGGGATTATTAACTTTTGGAATTAAGACTATGAGAGTTTCCTTCCAACTCTCACACATGATCTCATTTACAAAGAAATGTTGAATAGCATTCCAAAGCTCTATTTTAATGATGCTCCAATAACTTTTGATAAAAGAGTAAGTTATGCCATCCATACCTGGGGCAATAAAACCACCTGAAGATTTGATAGCATTTTCAACTTCTAACAAAGTGAAATCATTATTCAGCCATTTTCTATCCTCTTCATCCAAATAGCTATTAGACTCCGGCCAACCATCCAGTTTACAGTTTCTCTGCTGCCATTTATTTTTGAAAAATTCCATTAGAACTTCTTCAACATGATCAGGTTCTTCTTCCATATTTCCATCAGCACCTCTTATACTATTGATGAAATTACTATTTCTTCTGGCATTAGCATAAGAATGGAAGAAATTTGAGTTGCAATCTCCCTCTTTCCACCATTTGATCTTTGCTCGCTGTTTCCACCATGTAGTTAATCGAGCTAAAGTAGAATTTAGCTCATTAATTTTTGATTTGAGAATCCACAATTCTTCAGCCGAGAGAAAACCTTGTTCGCTTTCTTTAAGTTGGATTTCCCAAATTTCTTTTTTAAGATCTTCCTTCTGCTGAAATAAAGACTTCATCTTCTGTCTGCTCCAAAAAAACAGAGATCTGATGGCTCTTTTTAATTTTAAATTCAGAATTTCTGCATGGTTACCGAATGCTTTTTTATTCCAAGCTTCCCTTACAACTTTGGTAAAAGCTGGGTATGAAGCCCAAATATCTTCAAATTTGATAGTTCTATTTGCTTTAGGACAATTTTGAAAAAGATTTATCATTATTGGAGAATGATCAGAAGCAATTCTAGAGAGATGCCTAACCACCAAGTGTTGAGATGATTCAAGAGCTTTAGAATTTACATAGCATCTATCCAATCTTTCAAGGATACGGTCTCCACCACTTTTGTTATTACACCAAGTGTACTTTGGCCCCACATAACCAACTTCATGCAAATCATTACAAGAAAGGAAGGATTTCATTTCTTTAGAGCTTAAAGAAAAATAAAATCTTCTTCCACCCTTTTTGTCATCTTTAGAAAGCACACAATTGAAATCGCCTCCCATTATCAAAGGCAAATCTGAAATATTATGATGCTCCAAATTTTCCCAAAGCAGTCTTCTTTTATAAGGATTTGTGCTTCCATAAACTGTGATAATACTCCATTTTCCTTTATTAGGGATTTCCAATTCACCCAAAATGAATTGAGAAGAATAATCAATAACCTTGAAAGAAGCAATATTGCTTTTCCAAATTACCACAATACCACCTGATAAGCCTTCCGAAGGGACATGAAAAAAATCCCAACCATTTCCAATTAAGGATTCAATATCCTTATTGTTAATAGAAGATAGTTTTGATTCCAGCAATCCCACAAAAACAGCATCAAAATCTCTAACAACCTCCTTAAGATAAAGAGAAGCTTTCCTCTTTCTAGCTCCTCTACAATTCAAAAAAATTAGAGAAGTCATTGGTGGATAAGAGGGGATTGATTCCCCACTTTTTCCTTAATTTCATTTTCAGCTCTCCTGTTCCTTGAAATCAAATTGATAGGTCCAAGTCCCTTTAATTGCTTCACACCTTTTTTCTTATTTATTGAAGAATTCCTTTCAATAGACTGTACCTTCCCAGAGTCCATATCCATTTGTTTCACATTAACAGAAACATCTGGATCTCCTTCATAATTGCAGTTAATCAATGTGGAATCCATTTCTCTAATTTCTCCTTCCTCCGATAAAGAGTCAAGCACTTCAAATTTGTTAGATGAACTTAAAGAAGCATCAGGTTTTAGAGCCAAACCTTGATCTTGAACTAATTGCATAATTTCCATGTTTTGAACTCCCTCATAAATAGAATTCAAATCATCTTTAGCAGCATTGAACAAATTCTCTGAATCTTCATCAATCTGGACAAGGCAAGATTCCAGACTTTTTATTTGATTCTCCTCACTAGTAGACTTGGCATTCAATTGTAAGGTTTTCTTCTCAGCAATAATCCCAATTTCCTTTTTATCAGTGACATTAACACCAGACTTATTATTAAAATTTGCTTGATTCTGCCTTGAATTTCTGAAAACTTTCTTTCCATATTTGACATGGACCCAAGGTCCATAATTAACCTCATTCTGAATTCCAGCTTTTGCTTCTTTATCATCCATAGAAGAAGATTTATCCATATTTTGGTTAGTTTTTAAAACAGGGCCTTGAGTAGACTTCTCTAGACAATCTTCTTGCAAATGTCCTAACTTTCCACATTTAAAACAAAATGTAAGAAGTTTTTCATACTCAATGTTTTGGTAGAATTTACCAAAATTACCTTCCACCCATACTCCAAGAGGTAATTTTTCATCAAGCTTTATCCGAACACAAATTCTTGCAAATTCTCTCCTACTCCATTGGAACATGTTTCCATTAATGAGATAAGGAGATCCGACCATAGATGCAATTCTACACATTGACTTCATCCCAACAATGAAGAGGGAGATTTGGCATGCGAATCCAAATGGGGGCCGAAAGACCTTTGAAAGAAGAAGGATTGAATGATGGGGACCATTTGTCCATCCCAACAATATTACCATTGACATACCAAGGTCCAGAAGTTAAAACTTTCTCCAAAGCTTCAGGTTCTTCAAAAGCACAAAGAACCCAACCTAAACCAAGCAAAGTTAAATGAAACTTCCCATAAATGCTCCATTGTCTTCTAAGTTCAATACTGATAATATGAAATGGAATATTGTCCCCAAAAATTTTAATAACCAAAGACTTCTTAAGTTTGCTAGCATTCTCCAATTCCTTGTTCATGTTGAGTTTGACAACCGATCCATCTTTAATGAAATCATCTCCAGATTTAAATCAGCAACCAAAATATTGGATTTCTTCTTCCAGGCATTCCCAACTGTTTTATTCATTTCCGTCAAATTTTTCAAATTGCTTTCAGGTTTATTTGCATTGTCATCCAGAATTTCAATTCCCTCCACCTTGTTCATTTGGACTTCAGAATTTTCAATCAAATTACAGCAATTACCCAGATCAGCAGAAATGCAATCTCGGACCTTTTCAGTGTTACAATCTCCCAAGATGATCTTTTCATCCAAAGCCAGATTTGGATGAGCTGGGATGTTAACAGCGGGAAATAATAACGCATTGAAATCAAGATTTGAAACCTCAGATTCAGTAACTTTAGACTGAAATCTTTCAAACCATTTCTGCAACACAGAATCTTTGTGCGATTCATCTGGGAATTCTTCAAGAATCTTCTTTCCTTTTCCAGAGTAATTCATTTGTTTTTTTTGTTGGATCAAACCTCCTTCGTTGATAATCAATGCACCAGACTTTCTAAATCTTGGTTTGGGTTCATGACCGAACAATCCATTTGCATCTCCAAAAGCAGGTGGAGACGATCCTTGAGAGGCTCGGGGAATCATGCGACCGGCATTTTTGTTCAATCGACGACCTTCAATGATCTCGGAGGGAGGTGGCCGGCGGTCCTCCACCGCCATCAGGGAGGGACGGGATTTGCGGGAAACACAAATTCAAATCAGCGATTCACTTTTTTTAACTATTACTCATCACCTTGAAAAAACCCTTCACCTGCTGCATCAATATATTATGTGGAAAAGTATTTGTTCTTCTGCCATTAAAGCAAAAAAATAGTTTTGGTTTCAATGTCTAGCTGTTCAGTTCCTTATCCCTGCTATGGGATCATCCTTGGTGTCCGTATTGGTGTTATTATTGTTTCTAACAGTTGGAATCTTCCTGATTCTTGTCCCGTTGCCATCAGAGATAAAATTCGGTCTATTTCTATAAAGATGCTAGTAAATATTGTTTATTCAAGATTTTTACAAGGAAGAAAATTTAGTAGCATGGTATTCTATGGCTGGCACAAACATTATACTCTCAGATTTTTACAACCGTTATAAAATCAAGCATCCATTCAAAGTTGGTTACAAGAGTTCTCCGTATTCCACTTGCTTAGGCAAAGAATTACATGGAAATTGATCAAAACAATTTAATCATGGTATCAGAGAGATCCATGACAGACCAAAACTCGGCGACCTCCCACCTACCGAACTCATCTCTCTCTTCCTCCTTCGTTGACTTCACTGTGCCGGCGCCATTGAAGTTCTTGATATCAAATCTCAAGAACTTGGTTCCAACTCAACTCACCATCGATACCTACGCAATGTGGTGCCTTCAACTACTTCAACATTTCACGGCTAACGGATTCGTCGGACATCTCATCGGTGCTTGCACCTGCCCCACCGTTCTTCACATCCCGACTTCACTCTGTGGAATCTTGTCGACAAGAATTTGATTTCCGCCCTATTCTCTACAATCTCCCCCTCAATCCTTCCATACGTGCTTTCATGCTCCACTGCTCATGAAGCTTGGATTGTTCTTGAAAGATGCCTTCAATCCTCCAGCCGTTCTCGAGTTCTTCAACTCAAAAACGAGTTACACCACATCCAACTAAAGAACTGCTCAATGCAGCAATACCTAGCGCAAATCAAGCAATCGTCAATACTATTGCTGCCTCAGGCTCTACAGTTGATCCTGAAGACATCGTTCTCTATATACTAAACGGTCTCCCATATACTTATAATTCCTTTAAAACCGCCATCAGAACCTCTCTTCTTCCCATCGATCTTGATACCCTTTACTCGCTTCTTTGTAGCGAGGAAATTCACATTCAACAAGAACATCATAAAGAAACTCTCTCCTTCACGGGCACACTTGCTCTTTGCTCCGCCTCCAACCCACCTCGCGGCCGCAATCAGAAACGGTTCTTTAAAACAAAGAACACCCCCTCTCAGCATGTCTCCTCTGCCCCTTCAACTAGTCTCCAACGACCTACTCTCAGGTTGTCAAACATCAACACTGGTGTTTGGCTATGTTCGCCAAATTTCTCACCTTACAACAATAAGGAACCTGGTCCTTAGTGCCTCACCCCATCAACCCTAATCTACCCTTTCTTGACCTGGCTCCATTTTTCCATCCGATCTTTGATTCCTGAAAAGTCAGTAGTAAAAGACAGTCCAAGACAAGTAAGAGTGTTTACCAATCATCAAAATATAGTTCATGGACCTGAATTTGTAACAACCCTTAACTTTCAAAAATAATCCACCCATCCATCTTTCATAAATAACTAGATAATAAGGTTTTGAATCGATTAGCTAGGTGGTTAGCTGGCTCCCAAATCCAGGATGGGGTAAGTTCAGATTTTACACTACATTAGTTATGACACGGTTGTTAGTGTTGTATGTAAAACCCCAATCAAGATTTAGGATTCAATGCTATTGCATTCAGTCTCATGGTATGCCTAAATAGCGGGTAAGTCATTTCTCTTTAGGGACTATAAATCTTACTTATTTGCAGCACATGGATGATGCCACCTCCATCTTTCTCTCATGTATGTGTCGTTTGCTTGAATTTTTCTCCAGTTTTTTCTTTAGTGCCTTAGTCCCTCTGAATGTTGGTATGAACCTTACATGTTGACTAAGTCAAATTGGACCTTTCTTCCGTTTGAGTAGGACTTCCTAGTCTCCACCCATATGTTAATCTCATTTTGAAAGGATAATATAGGATCCTTAATTGAGAGTCTTCTTAGGCTCCGACGAAATATGTAATTAACCACGGGGGCTTCCGCCCGTGGAAAACTGAATTCCACCATCTAATAAACCCCACTTGAGTTGATGTATCGTGTGGGGGAAACCCATTGTTGTGATTCAGGCCATATATATTATTACCCATCAAGGTGCATAGGTGAGAGCTGCTATCCTTTATGATTAATCATATGTATGGTCTAATCAGCCCTTCCATCGGTCCGTTTATGAGTGTTGGGGGAATTTTAAAAATAGGTTTTGAAAATATCGGTTTTCTTTGAAAACTTTGAAATTAAAGTTAAATTCTAATTCTAAAATTGAATTATCTCATTAGAAAATATATATCACCTCAAAATGTGAAAATAGAATTTCATAACGTATTCAGATCTAGAATTATAAACCTCACCTTGAGTATTGTAACCAGATGCTAAAGAGAACTTCGTATAGCCCCGGAGGACCAAAATGAGGTTCAACTAAATATCCAGCTACAATATTCAAGAAGTATGATTGTTAAGTTCACATCCAAAGCCTTATCAAAGAAAGATGTATCTCCCCAAAGGGAGATAATACCATTCAATGATAATTCTTTGAATGTGATAATAACGATCATCTTTTGATCTTTTCCAAAGGAATCCAATAAAAACTTTGGAAACTCAATTTTTTAAAAATTAAGTGAGTGTGTGGTTCTAAATCTCCTACGAGCGCAAGCCCTCGTAGTTAATTACATTATAGGGAGGTAGAGTCCCCTACAAAAACTGTCGATTAAAATAATGGCAAAATTTTGTTAGATTTTTTAGGAGTGATATCAAAAAAGGTGAATTTTGGAGACTCAAAAGAGAAAAGATAAAAAATTGAGCAGTTATTATCAAAATTGAGGGAGGAAAAGTATGGGGCACTTTGAGATTTCAGAACCATCCAGAAGTGTCCCAACTTAATCTAAGTGTTGGGCTTTAAATTTTGGATTGAAATGAAATTTAGTTAGAGTTGAGTATTTTATTAGAAATTTGGGATTATATTCTTAAAGTTTGGGGTCTTATAATTAATGATCTGCCTAGGATCCTAAATCTAATTTGGATGTTGGACCACAGTTGTCCGAACCTAATTAATGCAGTGCGAGGTCTAGACTTACCCCGACCTGGATTGGGGAGCTAGCTAACCACATAATCAATTTAAAATAAATGAGTCTGGTCTTCTATGAAAGAGTGGTAGGGACATTTTATTTAAGATTTTAAAGAGTTGGGGCCGACGACTAGAGATTTTCCTAATTGACCCCTTTGACTGATATTAGGGTTTAGGACTGATGCAATTAGAATTTTGACACTTTTAAATGTGTTTCTAATGCAATGCATGCTAGTCAACAACTTCAAATCATGAATGCTTGAAAGTTAAAAATAGGCTTAAAAAATAATTTTTAGAAGACTGAGCTTCCCCAGGTTTGGCATCTCTTCCTCATAGGTTAGACTATCCGGACTCTAACAGTAGGCGAGGAAGGGCTAAAATAAGGAGAGTAGTGCAATAATATGCATGTGACCCCAGGGTCGATTCCCGGCTAATTTCCTAGATTTGTTATCTTTCTATATTATTTAGACTCACTAAATTTTAAACTTTAAGATTATGAGTATAAAAATTTTTGCACCCTTAGGAGTTTCACGAGTCCAGGAAAAAACAAAAGTGACACATAAATATAAAAAAACTAATAAAAATAGGTAATTCTATACGCAGTAACATCAAAACATCAAATATAATGAATCAATTAATAAATGTCTATAGGCAAAGTTGCCTTGATTATTACAAACCACAGTCTTACAGAAAGTAAAATGGCCAGGCACCACTAATAATAACCCGGATTCTAAACCTAGTAGAGACGTAAGCGATTTTGAGTTGGATACTTTTGTCTTTGAGTCTTCAATCTTGTTTTCCTTCGTACTCCTTTTCTTCAAGCTCATTGAATTTTTTGTAGTAGGCTACCCAAATGGATAAGAGGGCACTTCCTTTGAGGGGAAGGCCACTCTTTTCTCTTTGGGTAAGGAGGAAGTGATCCAAATTTAGATCTCCAAATAGAAAAGGGCTACTCCTCTAAGGGGTATTCTTTTCTCTTTGGAGTCCAAGCTTTGGACCTATGTATTCCAACTCAAAATCCTACTTTCACAACACTTAACACTTACACAAATTACATTTATATGAAAATGAAAAATTCTAGACTCTCCTGTAGGGTTTTCCTAAGTAGTTAATAAATAAAAAATATTCCTAAGAAGTTATATCTTTGCAGAAAAATAAATAAACACACTAGCCACGCTCTTTTTATTATTTTGGGGGCTTTAGTAGCTGAACCACCTGTGCAAGCATTTATAATTGATTTTATTGACTTAGCCCCCCCTTTTTATTGCACTGCATGAGCATAGTCATCTACAGAAAATTGTGTGAACATCCAGATCGCTCCTATCCTAAGGGTAATCTAATCACCAAACACACCAATAATCCATAGAGTACAGTAAAAAGTAAGCATACACAATTGGTGGGAAAAATTAAGTCACCACGCAGATTTTGATTTCTCCTATTTTATAATCGAATACTGCATTGAGAATAAAGTACAATCTCGAAAGTTTGACACAATATTCTACAATGGATATCAAAATAGGGTTTTAAAAAGATATATTTCTATGATCAAACATAATTCAAAGAATAACATATCATCTCGAAAGATGAATATAAAATTCTATAGAATATGTTTAAAAATAGAAATAAATTTTTTTAAAAAGTTATCCATTCTTTTATTTAGATATAACAAGGAGAATATTATATCATCTTGAAAGACGAACATAACATTCTTCAAGACATCCAAAACAAGAATATATTTTTTAAAATTCATCATTTTTAAAATTGAATATAATAAGCAGGATATTATATTATCTGAAAAGATAATAATAACATCCTACAAATATATTTAAAATTAGAAATGAAGTTTTAAAGACATCTGCATTATCAAAGATTCTCCCATTATTTTATATAAATAAAATAATGTTTATTTTAGTTTGGGGTTCTCAAATCCCTATAGGAGCAAGCTCCTATAGTTAATTATATCCTAGGAGGAGTGCTCCTAAGAAAACTCTTGATTAAAGCAGTGATTTCATACCCTTTTGACTTCAAAGTAAAAGATAAAGAAATAAAAGTAAAGAGTTTTCAAGGAGAAAGCTCAATATTGAACATTTATTAGCGAATAAAAGGAGGAAAAGTAGGAGGTGCCGGATTCTGAGAAACTCAGAGGCGACCTCAGTTTACCCTATGTTGGACTTTATATTTTAAGAGAAAATTTTATGTTTAAGTTGATATTTTATTAGAAATTTGCGATTATATTCCGGGGGGGGGGGGGGGGGGGGGGGGCGAGGACTTAAGATCTAAAAAGAATCAGCCTCGAACCTAAATCTAATTTGGGTACTATAAAATAGTGACCCGAACCTAACTAATGAAGTAGAAATCTGGACTTATCCCGGCTTGGATTGGGGAGCCAGCTAACCACCTAAATGCTTTAAAACCATGTTTCAAGTCTCTTATGAAAGATATGTAGGGATGTTGCTTAAGTTTTAATGAATTGGGGCCGATGTCTAAGACAGTTCCTAATTAGCCCCTCAACTTGTGTAGGGTGAGTTATGCCTAAAAATGCAATTAACATTTTAGATTCTTTTTAATTTGTATCTAATGCAATGCATGCTAATTGACTCGAATGCATAAAATGAATATGAATCAGTTTTAAAATTAGGCTTAGAAAATAGGTTTTTCCCTAGAGATTGCATAACTTCCCCTTGACAGAACTGCACCCTCATAGGTCAAGTGGTCTGCCAGAACCCACAGGCGGGGAGGTGCCTAACAAGGAAGAGAAAGTATTAATATGCTTATGCTGACTCTCTGCGGTCCCGAGCTTACTTCTTAGATCATTAGAGTTACTATGTGAGCCTAAATTTTTTTATTAAAATTACAAGTAGAAGAATTTTAAGCGTACCTTTACAAAAAAAGCACTCCGATTCGTATCCAAGATAAAACAAAACACGGCATGCAAGAGTCCTAAAAAAAGCTACTGCACAAATAATATAATCAAATTTAATAATCCAAATATAATGTCCAATGTCCATATAATTACATTCAGAATTTACAGAAAAATAAAGTGGCCGGGCATCACTGACAACAAACTCGGATTCTAATCCTAAGAATGACGCAAAGGATTTTTGAAATGGGATACATTCTTTCTTGTATCTTCAGTTCTTCCTCTTCTTTCTTCTGTTTCTTCATTTTATTCTTTCTTTTTCTACGAACTCCTTAGATCCGTTGGGTCTGGATATCCAAATGAAAAGAAAACTCATCCCTGAAAAGGGGTATTTTCTTTTCTATTTGGATATTTAAATCATCATAATCTGGCTTTCCAAATGAAAGAGAATAATCCTTTAAGGTATATTCTCTTTTCTTTGGATTACAAATTGGATGTGATATCCCATTTTCAAAATCACTTTAACAATTTTTGACTTTTCAAATACATTTACATTACATTACATTTCACAGAAAGAAAAAAAAAATCTAGACTACCTACAGGGTTATCCTATGCAGTTTATATAAAAATCATCCCAAGCAGTTATATATTAGCATTTAAATTAAATTAATTAGCCACACTTGGCCACACTCCTTTTTATTTTGGGGGCTAAGCAGCTGAAGCACATGTAGCATTTATATGATTATTAATTAATTAGCCCCCTTTTTACTGCCTTGCATGAGTGTGGCCACATGCAGAAAGTTTTATTAACAACCAGATTGCTCCTAACATATAGGTAATCTAATCGTCAATCAAATTATATCACAGAGTGCAGTAAAAGTAAATAAACAAACACATCAACAGTTTTACATCCAACATGCAATGAAAGTCGAGAAAGCCTGTCACAATGCAGTAAGGAAATAAACACCGGCATAACCTAAAACTAGAGTCGGTTGTCCTAGCAAACAAATCTAAGTGTGTGTAGTAAGCTGTGAGGTTTTGATATGTCCTAGGTTAGTTATTGGCTAAAGTTTTCTAATTGATTGAATTTTAATTTAAAAATATTCACTGATCTTAAGGTAAGGTGTCACTAAATTTCTATGTTATATGTTTCTATTCTATAGTGTGCATGCATCCTAAGTCTAGATTTTCTAAGACTCGATCCTTAATTATTGTCCTTATGTGTCACTAGCGTTGTATAGGGTGAAAATTATTGTTATTACTAACACTTAGGACTTTGCGTGCATATAAAAAGGTTTAAGGATCTAAGAGTAAATAAAAGTAAAGCTAATAAAATTGAAGTTACTACAAGGACCTAAAGGAAGGGTTCGCACAAACCACATCAAAGGGGCCCCTAAAGGTTTTCTAAGTTTAAAATACTCACAGTCACCGGGGGCTACGACCCGGTGGTTTCGCCCGTAGCACCTCTACCCGGCTGGATAGAGGCGACTGACGTCATTAGCTCTTTATACTTTTGTCCACTCAATCAGTATCGTTCCTCATAGTTCATGCCAATAAAGAAAAGAAAACAGGTAAAAACAGGAAAACATGGATTAGAAAGTACATTTAATAATTAATAATAAAATAATTGAAATTTACTGAAAATAAAGTCGTACCTTTTTCGGGCTTCTTGGTTGATCTTCTTTGTTTTGTCTTTCAAACGTCAAATTTTGATATGTATTTGTAGATTTGATATTTACACATAATCATCAGGAGAAATGATTAGAGGGGGAGAGAAACAAAGATTCATAGTCATGAATAAGAATTAGATCTAAATATAATATGTATATATAGTAGCAAGTATATATATATATATATAAAATATGTACTTTATGTGACAGTTAGAACATAAGACATAACTTTATCATGATTAAAATGTTCAAATTAAATACATTAATATTGCTAGAGTCTAAATATGAATATATATTTTATATCACAAACATATTGTTTATTAAAGTTGAATTTATACATAATTTGAATAGTAAGTATACATAAATATCGAAGTCATCGACACTTATTGGGATGCCAAAATATGAATGTTTAAATAGCTTAGTCATAACTTATAATAAAGTAATTAAAAGCATGAATGTATATATGAAATTCTCAAAATCAGTTGGTAGAAAAGAAGAATAGTGAGATCGAGTTATGGAGAGAAATAGTGAGGAAATTATTTTAAATTATTTTATCTTATTATTGATAGATAAAGAAAGGTGTATTTCATCAAAAATATATTAAATTAAACCAAAATTAACTTGTTATTTTAATTATATCTCGAAAATGTATCCAATATTAGAGTTTTTGATATACCAATTTAATTTAAATAAAAATGAAAACAATTCTTATAAGATATAGATTAGAATCCATTATGAGTAATCATGATCTGAAAAGTTAATCAAAGGTACGAAGTGTAATATATATATATATATATATATATATATATATATATATATATATATATATATATATATATATATATATATATATATATACTAAAATATATAATAACAAAGCCTAAGTGGATAAGACCTTGAGTGGAAGCAGAAAGAAAGCACGGGCTGGGTTCATAAGGGCGGCTTCACGTAGGCTGAAGCGGAGTGTGGGCAAGGCATGCAGCGACGTTGAGCTTCCCTGAGCAGAACGAATGGAGGGAAGGAGGAGATAGGGCTCGGTTTTGCTGGAGAAGAGCCGAACTGGGGGCGTTCGGTCTTCTTGCGAACAGAGAGGGGCGACGAGCTGAGGGATTTCGCCAATCAGAGTGAGGGGAAGAAGATTTCGTCTGGTCTCGTCGCGAACTGATTGGGATAGGGGGCTTCGGTTTTTGCAAAATGAGAGAGAGAGGGCGGTTCGTGAATTGCTGAGAGTGGGATCGTGCGAATAAGAAGGGAAGTGGGATCATGGGATGGATCGGCTCAATCAAATTCAAACCAGTTTTTTAATTCAAAATCAATGGCTAGGATTAAATTATATCTTAAAATGATTTTAGGAGTTAGTTTATAATTCAAAAATAATTTAGAGATTAATTTAGAAAAATAATTAATAATTCAAAATACTTATTTTGAGTTAATTTAAAAATAGAAATAATTTTAAAATACTAATTTTATCTCAAACACAATGATTTGAATTTGATTGAGTCGAGGCAAATTGATTTAGGTCGATTTAAAAGATCGAGTCTGTGCTACGTCATTAGGTATCCACCTAAGGAAAATCCTATGGGGGCGACGTCTACACTAGGTTAGGAAGACCTAGGTACTAGAATTGATTCCAGGGAAATTGACCTCGAATAATGAGGTCAACAACAATAAGTATAGTCATCGACAACATGCAGTAAAATTATGAAAAATTCGGTACACAGCAGTAAAGTAAATACCAGTATAACCTAGATCTAGAGTTGGTTGTCCTAGAAAATCATCTAAAGTGTGTGTAAAAGGTCGTGTGGCTGGGGTAGATCCTAGGTTGGGTGACTAGTTAGAGTTATCAAAAAATTTGAATTTATTGATGCTTAAGGGGAATTTATGTTAACATTTAAATATTAATATATTAAGAATTTTAGTTAAATATTATTTAAGGGTTAATTGATTATTATCTTTGTTTCATACCGATGCCGTAAAGTTTATTTCACCTTCCTTGGGCCTAAGCTAATAGCCTCGTAGGCCTGGGTTACCTAGTAGTAATCAGGGTTGATTAAGTTAATTTAAATTGGTTGAAATATAAGGAGTGTATTAATATAAAAAAGAGTTGGTTACTAATTTTAGAGGATTGGTTGAGAATTTTATTAATCAAGTTAGAAAATTTTGAAATTTCAATGAATTAATGGGTTTAGGAAATTATCTTGATATGTTAATTGAGCGGTTAAAACTTCACCTTTAAAATTAGAAAAAATCATAAATGTTTCAGATTTTTAATAAATACTAAACTTTATTATGAGTTGTTAGACAGGTGGCACACTCAAATTGGAGTTTTCTATAAAAAGTTATGATTTTTAGAAGTTTTGACCCGTTTTTGACCTAAGGTTGACCAAAATGTTGACTTTTTGACTTTGATCAGATTTTGGATGTTTGAAGTTTTTAAAAAATACTAGATTTTATTTAGAGTCATTAGCCACTGATTTTGATTGATTTGGACTTTTCTACAATTAGTTATGAATTTTATAAGTTTGGTTATTTTAAAGATTTATTTAATTGTTTTAATTAAGGGTCCTTTTTAGTGATTTGAGCCCAAATGAGTCCTAAACCTCTTGAAATCAACCTCAAAGATCAGAGATGATCTAAGGGGAGATCAGCAAGTGTTTAAAGAATTTTTGGGATTTTTTACTTATTTTAAATTAATTAAAATTGATTAAACATTGATTTTTTCTTAAAATTAGATTAAGGTTGAATTTGATATCTAATTAAAGAAATTTCAACTTTCACTGTTTAAGGGTTCTGTTAAGGTTAATTAGACATATTTTGAGTAATTTTTAGGGATTGATAAGATTTTTAATGAATTAATTAGGCTTTAGGCTAATTATAGGAAGGGGATTTTTTTGGCTCCTAGTTGGTGGACTAAGTGGGCACCAAATCTGAAGAAATTTGGACCATGAGATCACCTGATCTCAAGGCTAAACAAACCAAATTTGATCCTAAATGGAATTCTCTAAGGTGGCAAACCAAGCCACCTAAGGTGATCTCTAAGTCACCTTAGATAAATCCTAGGGAGCTATCCTAAGGTTGGATTGGGGCAAAACCACTGGCCCTGAACTCCCTATACTACACATCATCAGCACATTCAAAACCAAGTCCTAAATCTCATTGGATAGGTGATGGTGCCAATTTGGATCTTCGGATCAAACCATGACCCTTGAATCAAAATTGGGGTGGTGATGCCCTTAAACACTTCAAACAAGGGAGATAAAAATTAGGAATGTCAAGGATTTGACCAAATTCATTCTCCCAAAATCCCAGGCCTTGAAGAATTTATTTTAGAAAATAAATGCAATAATTCATAAAACACTAATACTAGAATTAAATTCAATACAGATGCAATCAAGGCCTGGAATCATAAGGCTTTTATAGATCTCCCTGAGACATTTCCAATGAGCTTAAGAACACCTAATTTGGTTAAGTGTGTAGGGAGATATCAATTTTTGAAATTCCCCTTAATTTTTTATAAAATTAAATCCTTTAATTATCCAGTCAACCGGCACTTTTCACGCAGCGCATCATGATTGGCAAAGAAATCATTAGTGGTTGACCAGATAACTTTCGGATCGACCGTAGCCATCAGATTGGGGATCAGACGGCTGCGATCAAACGGGCTTTGAGACCGCGGGATCTAATCCGTGCCGTTGATTAAAATCAATGGTCAGAATTTTGTCTTCTAGCTCCAGCTAGAACCCAAACCCGTAAGGCTTTTCTGGCGTGATTCGAGCGACCCCGCCGTCAAACTTCGATGAACTTTTATAGGGAGGATCAGGGGAGCAGAAACCTTCAATCCAACGGTGGAGATCCACTGAGGTGAAGGTTTTCTTCACACTTGATCGGACTACTTATCTAGGGAGCTCAGGATCAAAATATTACCATAGAGAAGGCCTCAATGGATGAGCTTCTTTATCAGGAAGCTTCAGGAGATGAAGATAAGCGAGTCTCCTTCAGACGTCAGGACCGAAGGATGGCCGAAGGTACGACTTCGAGCAAGGTGCCGAAAGCTTTGGCTGGAGTTCGGTCGAACGGATCAAGGGAATGGCGTGGGAAGTTAGGGAACAAAGTAGTTGGGAAAAAGGAGCTCTGGGAAGTGATTTCAAATGCCTGGGATCAAATGGGGACATGAGTCTGGGTCTGGTCCACCCAATGTAAGTGGCAATTGGGTTCAATTTGATTTGGGGTCAAAGATGGCTTGGGTCCATGTGGTTTTGTCCACTTTGAGTTAGCCCACAGGTTGACCCAAGTCAACCCAAGGCTTGGGTCAGCTGGAGGAGGTTTATTAGACCTAGGGCCACCTAATGGAGGTATTGGTTAGGTTCAATTGGGATCAGGAAAAGAGTTGGCTCAATCCCAGATGGTTATGGCCACTTTGGGTTAGCTTAACTCTTGACCCAAGTGGACTCAATAGCTGGACTGGTTAAGGGAGGTGTCTTGGGTTAGGAGAGACCCAATGGCACCTTAGTTTGGGTTAAATTTGATTAGGATTGAGAAATAGTTCAAAGGAAGCCTCTCTTTGGGCACTTGGGTCAAGCCAAAAGGCTAACCCAAGTGGGCCCAAGGCTTGGGTCTTGAAGAGGGATCTCTTGGAAGCCTAAGGAGTCACCCCATGGGTTCAAATTGGGTTGAAATGGGTTTGGTCAAAGGGTTCAGATGAAAGGAGGGGTATATGGGTCTTTTGGTCAAACTTGGTTAACTTGGTCAATGAAGTTGACCTAGGACTAGAGTTAGGTCCAATGGAATCAATTTGGTCATATGAACCGAATGGATGGGGTATCAAGGTATGGAGGAAACATTTGGGTCAAAGTGACCATTTTGAACCTTAAGGGGCCTTTAGGTCAAAATATATTGACTTGATCAACAAAATTGACCTAATGTTGGAGTTGAGTTCAAAAGGTCTAAAAAATTATTTGGAAGCATTTGAAGAAGATTTCAAAGACTGATGGTTGAGTCAAGTTGAGTTAAGGCCAAGAGTCCAAAGATCCCTTTTAAGGGCATTTTGGTCATTTTGACCTTGAGTCAAATTTTGGGTCAAATTGAACCTATAAAGATGTAGACTACTACTTAACAAGTTAATGTCAAGGTATTATGACTGATCAAAAGATTTGGAGGGAGCTCCAGGGTCAAATTCCAATAGGTGGAAGGCCTAGTGGCATTGATTATAAATATTTGAAGGTTTTGCAACCTTTGGAACTGGATTAAGTTTATGGTGTTAGAATTCTCCAATTGAGTTCAAATTTGGAGGCTTGACACAAGAGACATGTCATATCAATATGAAATTGACGGACCCTGAATCATATGCCTAATTGACTGGGTTTCAAAGTGATGGAATAATCATCTAAAAAGGGTTTCGGGACCTAAGTCTTTGGCCCAAGGGTTCTAGGTTTGAATTGAGTTAAAATTTGGATTGGGCCTAAGGGCTATGAACTAAGAAGATCATAGGATCTAGAGTCCAAAGAAACCTAAGGTCCAAAGTTCAAGAAGGGGTTAAAAGTGACCTCAGACAAAAATGAGGTCAATAAATAGACCCCCAATGTGTGTAGTAGAAAGAACTTCTACTGCGCACATTGGCGTTGACCGAATGATAAATTTGAATAGGATTTTGGAAGTCCAAGGAAGGGCATCACCCAACCTTAGGTCTATAGGATGCTAATAGAAGACTTACTCCTAATAGACAAATTAACTGGAAAACCAAGGTAGGAATTACCTAACCTTGGGTCTAAGGAAGGGCATCACCCAACCTTAGGTCTATAGGATGCTGATAGAAGACTTACTCCTAATAGACGGATTAACTGGGATAGTCATGTGGGGAGGAAACTTGCTCCACATAGAGGACCAAAACTGGCAAACTAGAATGGTGCCACGAAGGGCGTACTCCACCACTAGCAAATGATCATGTGGGGAGAAAACTTACTCCACATAGAGGACTGGAACTGGAAAACTAGGATGGTGCCACAAAGGGCATAGTCCACCACTAGCGAATGATCATGTGGGGAAGAAACTTGCTCCATACAAAGGATCGGAACTGGCAAACTCGGATGGTGCCACGAAGGGCGTACTCCACCACTAGCGACTGCTCATGTGGCGAGGAAACTTGCTCCACACAGAGGATCAAAACTAGCAAACTAAGGTGGTGCCACGGAGGGCATACTCCCCCACTAGCGAATAGTCATGTGGGGAGGAAACTTGCTCCACACAAGAGGATCAGAATTGCAAACTAGGATGGTGCCGCAAAAGGCATACTCCACCTCTAGAGAATGGTCATGTGTGGAGGAAACTTACTCCACACAGAGGACCAAAAATGGCAAATTAGGATGGTGCCACGAAGGGCGTATTCCACCACTAGTGAATGGTCATGTGGGGAGGAAACTTTCTCCACACAGAGGACCGAAACTGGCAAACTAGGATGGTGCCATGAAGGGCATACTCCACCACTAGCGAATGGTCATGTGATGAGAAAATTTTCTCCACACAGAGAACCAAAATTGGCAAACTAGGATGGTGCCACGAAGGGCGTACTCTGTTGAGTCTAGTAATTAGGTTGTTAAGCCTAAGTGAATGTCCCAATGTTACCAAGAGGGGAGTGAATTGGTAGTTTAAAAAATTTAAGTCCCCTTTTTGAAAATTATTGAACCGAAATAAAATTTCTTTTAAATTTTGTAGAAAAATGTTTTTCAACCACGTACAGAGTTTTTTTTAAACTGAAATATAAAGTGCGGAAACGTAAAAATAGAAAAGTAAATGACACCAGATTTATAGTGGTTCGGTCTTTAACCAGACCTACATCCACTCCCCAGAGGCACCCTCTGAGTATTGCACTAATACCAATAGTGACTCTCCTTTTGCATCCACAGCAAGGAGGAGAAGCCTTTACAACACACTCTTTTCACCACTATTCGGTGCGGCAGAGAACCGTTCATCCTTTTATACTCTCCTAGTGTGGGCAGAGAACCCTTCAGTTGTTTACACTCTCCAAGTGTGGGCAGAGAACCCTTCGGCTGTTCACACTCTCCAAGTGTAGGCAGAGAATCGTCCGTCCTTTTACACTCTCCTAGTGTGGGCAGAGAACCCTTCGGCTGTTCACACTCTCCAAGTGTCGGCAGAGAACCGGATCTCCTTGACAGATCTTCTCACAAGATTCTAGAAGGAAGAAGGAAAAGAGTGAAGTAATCCCAATTTACAAGTAGAGACTCTTACCTTTGAACTCCAAATGAAGCCTTCTCGCTCCAGTGGTAGGAATCCTCCCTTGAATGCTTTCTTCCACTCTCTCCTTGGCTATTCTCTCAAGAGGCACGAAGATCAAATGACAAAAAGATTGGGTGGCAGTCTAATTTGGACTATTTATACAAAAGACAAGAAAAATCGCCCAAAAACTGCAAGTATTCAATTCTGTACGCAGTGGATCGTCCTGTACGATCGTGGATCGTCCTGTACGATCGTGGATCGTCCTGGACGATTTTACTTAGATGATCTGAAATGACCCTATTTGAATATGTGTACGAAATGTCTTCGTACAGCTGATCGTCCTGTACGAATTAGGTTCGACCAGTACGAACGGTTATTACAAGGTCGGTTCTAGAAACTAGTGAAAACTGTCCTAAGTCGGTTAATCGTTTAGACGAAAATTGATTCGTCTGGATGAAATTTTTACAGAGGACCGATTGTCCTGGACGATTATTAATTTTATCTGGACGAAAATTTTCCAGAAGACCAATTGCCACGGACGATAATTTAATTTCGTCTGGACAAAAATTTTCCAGAGACCCGATCGTCCTAGACGATTTTTAATTTCGTCTGGACGAAAATTTTCCAGAGAACCAGTCGTAATGGACGATAATTTAATTTCGTCTGGACGAAAATTTTACAGAGAGCCAATCATCCTGGACGATAATTTATTTCGTCCTGGACGAATAGGACTTAGAAAAAATTTTCCGAGCAAGTTCCTATTCGTTCCATATGCTGTATAGGAGATAACAGTCTGATCGTCCAGCACGAACGTATATCGTCCTGTACTATCAATATAAATTTTATATGATCTCCTCATGTGTGTGTGTATATTTTTATTCACTCAAGTTACAATCACTCCCTTTCAATTTTTATTTCAAAGAAAAGTGCAAGCTTCAAATATTACAAAATATCTCATGATGAATTCAATTTGAAGTCATCGTAATCTGGAGTTCGTTTTCCCTGAAATGTTAGTACACACAAGAGCAAATACAATTCTTCCAAATTTGTTAGGAGATAACTACACATTTGAACAATAATATTTGGAATCATCAAAACTTCATAAGTTGCAAAAATGTAAAGCCTGCAAATAGCAACTATATTAACAATCTCCCCCTTTTTGATGATGGCAAAATAAATATTGTTTGTATGATTTCAATTTAAACAAATCTCCTATCTCCTAAACTCCCCCTGAATTGATGAATACATGAAAATAAGGAGGCAATTTGAACCATAAACCACAAAAAAATTTTTATTTTTAAAAAAAATAAACTAGAAACACACAAACAAAACATACAAACACAATGATTTCTCCCCCTTTTTGACAACAACAAAAAGTGAAGAAGAAATGGACGAGAAATGTAAGTAATTGTATGAAATTCATTTGAACATTTAATCTATATGGTGATTGACACAAGGTATGCAATTTTAAACTAAAAACATTAGGTCAATCATAGAAATTCATGAAATTTAAAAAGTGATATAACATTGTAAGTAAGAAGACTTTACCAAAAACATAATTCAATTTAGACATTCCAATATAGAAAATCATTACAAGAGAGATGAAGAAAAATTTGATATTTCAAAGTTCAATAGAATATAAATGAACATAAGATCAATTTGAATTAAGAGATTGAAAGAATTTGGAAAGAAGAGAATTACCACATGTGGCGCTTTGCGCATCTTTTTCAAAATTTTTGGGCACATTTTTGTGCATCTTTTGATATTGGGCTGATTTTGTGCCTCTTTTTCATATTTGCGAACCTTTGCGCATTCCTTTTGATTTTTTATACTTTTTGTACAATTTTCAAGAGTAATTGAGACCAATTCTTTCCAAAATCAATAATCTAAAATTTCAAATATTTCTAAGTGCATAAATATTATTTGGGCAAGGAAATACAAAATAAGAAAATATCTAAATTGCAATAATAATATTAACTTTTATGTAGTCTAAATGAATAGACATGAATTTAAAAGTTCTAATTACAACAAGTTATAAATAACTTTTAAATTTAGAAAGACTAGATTTTCTAATGTAGATAATCTCAAATTACAATCTAATTTAAGCACTATGAAGATTAAATAATACTAATGAAATTCATAAAAATTAACCACATTTCAAAAACAAATCAAATTTGAAACAAGAACAACATGCATTGATATTAATGAAAGGATTACACATTTCATAATATCTAAAAACATTTAAGAACATACACTTAACTTAAAAGAAAAGAAAAACATAAAAACAAAACAGTTAACATAAACACTGACACAACAAAACATGAAACAAACATGAGTACAGCAAACATAAAGAAAATCATATCTACTGTTCTGGTGGAGGAGGAGGAATGCCACCGAAAAGGTTGAAGTAGGAGGCCATCAATATTACATTGGTATTGATTTCATGTACTTCATTTCTAATGATACTAATGTCTTGTTGTTGCTGCATAAGTTGAGCATCAAATTGATCAAACCTTTGATCAACATGAGTCTCTAATCTATCAAATCTCTGATAATCTGATTGAGGTGCAGAGGTTTGCATTCCTTCTTCTTCTTCTTCTGAGGCACTGCCATGTGCTTTTTCTTTTTCTTTTTCCTCCTTGAAAAGCAATCTGAAGGAAGCATCATTATAATAAACTGGCTCTTCATACTCATCATCAGGATGCACTAAGTTATACTTCTTTTCCAAGATGTAGGTAACTAAGTGTCCTAAAGAGATGTTCCTTTTTCTTTTCTGATCTGCATGTCCTATTTCTGAAAGCCCATAGATGTGATCTATGATAAGTTGGGCTTCGTCGATTGGGTGACACTCCATAATTAAAAAGGTTAGAACAGAAAGGAGAGGGGTAATATTGATCCTATCACCAGCTTTAGGAATGATTGAAGAACGAAGGATATGTTGGATGATACGGGCATTCTTGGTCATACCAGATACTCTAGCTACATGATAGGTTAGGCCACTTTTTCTAATTACCCTATTGACATCTTCCCATTTGAATGTGCTTTCAGTCATTAGGGTGTGAGCTTTATATCCTTCAGTTCTTAAGTTTAGAAATGCACCAATGTCATGCTTGGTGATTTCTACTTTTTGCTTGAAAACAAAGGAACTAATGGAAGAGTGGTCCGAGTTAAAACTCATGTTTGCTAGGAAATAGTGGAAGGTTTGCTTGTTGTAGAAGTGGACGAGAGAAAGTATGAAATGGAATTGGGTTGAGGCAAAAAGGTGTATTACCTTATAATTTATCTCGCTTTGGATTAAGATGCGAGATGGAGTTATTTTGGCGAAAGCAAAACGAGGAAAAGATTCCTCATTTGCCTTAGATAGGAAGTTTTCTGAGGCATTTCTATTGTGCTTCTTCACTAACACCTTTTGTCTCTTGCTTGATGAGGCCATTGATGATTTGAAGTAGAAAGGGATTGAAAGAGAAGTTTGGAAGTGTGATTGTTGAGTTAGAAAGCCTTCATATTTAAAGAAAAACGATACATTCGTCCTGGACGAAAACAGTTCGTCCTGGACGAAAACAGTTCGTCCTGGACGAAAATCATCATTCGTTGGGATGAAAATATTTCGTACAGACGATCCATTTCATCCAAAATGTAACGGCTTTTCGTAATCAACACAACTTACGATGCGTCCCTTCGTACAGGCTTTTTGACTTGACCGATCGTATAGACGAAATAATTTCGTACCGACGATCCAAAAGTAACTTAATTTCCAGTCTCTTGAAAACCGTCCCCTACAATGAAACGACATTTGTTCGTCTGGACGAACCAAATATTTGTACAGACGAAATTTATATTTAAAACTGTCTTATCCACTCAATCGCTGTATTCAATCGTCTCGACGTTTGAGAAAAAGAAAAATTTGGTCCTAGACGATCTAATTAAAAACTGCTCTCAAGACGGTTAAAATTTACGCAAACCAATTTATCTCACATCGTCCAGTACGAAACAAAAGTCGTCCCGGACGATTTCCTCCAATTTTTGAATTTTGAATTTTAATTTAAGGAAATCAAACTAAACATTTAAAAACACAGAAAACATAAAATAAAAACTTACACTTAAAAACAAGTTCATTCAAAAACACAAAAAATTTACAAAATCAAAAACAAAACAAAAACATAAATATCAATGTTGCAAAGACATTTTGTTTAGGCATTTAAATCAATAACACCTAGCCTTGTTCTTAAAGTACTGAAGGTATCAAGGGCTAAAGGTTTTGTAAAAATGTCTGCAAGTTGATTTTCAGTTGAAACATGTGTGAGTTCAATTTCTCCTTTGGATACATGATCCCTTATGAAATGATATCTTATATCAATGTGTTTGGTTCTAGAATGTTGAATAGGATTTTTGGAAATGTAAATAGCACTAATATTGTCACAATAAATTGGAATAGTGCCTACAGATAATCCTAAATCAATCAACTGTTGTTTTAACCAAAGTACTTGTGCCACACAACTTCCTAATGCAATGTATTCTGCTTTTGCAGTAGATAGAGCTACTGAATTTTGTTTTCTACTGGACCAAGAAACTAATGAATTTCTAATGAATTGACATGTTCCAGAAGTGCTTTTCCTATCCACTCTACAGCCTGCAAAGTCAGAATCTGAATAACCAATAATTTCAAATGAAGAGCTAAACTTAGGATACCAAATTCCTAAGTTTTGAATTCCTAGTAAGTATCTTAAAATCCTTTTCACTGCTGTCAAATGTGATTCTTTTGGATCTGATTGAAATCTAGCACATAAGCAAACACTGAACATAATATCTGGTCGGCTAGCAGTCAAGTAAAGCAAAGATCCAATAATCCCTCTATATTTCTTTTGATCAACAGATTTTCCCTTAAGGTCCTTATCCAACTGAACTGAGGAACTCATTGGTGTACTAACAGGTTTAGCATTGTCCATTTCATATTTCTTGAGGATGTCCTTAATATATTTAGTTTGACTAAGAAATGTCCCTTCCTCAAGTTGCTTGATGCTAAAACCTAGAAAGTAATTTAAATCTCCCATTAGACTCATTTCAAATTCACTACTCATTGTATTAGAAAAATTATCACAAAGATTTTTATTTGAAGATCCAAAGATGATATCATCCACATAAATTTGAACAATGAGAATTTCCTTTCCAAATTTCTTTAAGAAGAGAGTTGTATCCACACTTCCTTTTTCAAAAGATCTTTTAAGTAGGAAAGTGCTCAATCTCTCATACCAAGCCCTAGGTGCCTGTTTCAATCCATATAATGTCTTTTTTAACTTAAAAACATGGTTTGGGTATTTTGAATTTTCAAATTTTGGAGGTTGTTCTACAAAAACATCTTCTTCAATAACACCATTCAAAAAGGCACTTTTGACATCCATTTGAAATAATTTAAAACTTTTAAAACAGGCAAAGGCAAGTAAAACCCTAATTGCTTCAAGTCTTGCTACAGGGGCAAAGGTCTCCTCAAAATCAATTCCTTCAATTTGATTATACCCCTTAGCAACTAATCTAGCCTTATTTCTAATGACTACTCCTGAGTCATTCATTTTATTTTTGAACACCCACTTAGTTCCAACAACACTTTGATCTTTTGGCCTTGTAGTTAATTCCCAAACTTTATTTCTTACAAATTGATTTAACTCTTCTTGCATGGCCAATATCCAAAATTCATCAGAAAGTGCCTGATCAATATTAGTGGGTTCTATGGTTGAAATAAAGGCTGAATGATTGACTTCCTTATTTAATCCACGCCTAGTTCTAACACCCTCACTAGGTTCTCCTATAATCAATTCTCTTGGGTGGTTTTTAGAAAATCTTAAATCTCTAGGCAAAGGGTTTTCTCTTTCCAAATTTTCTTCCACATTTTCTTTCAAATTTAATCTATCAATCTTTTGGGAGTTTTTCTCATTTTCTTCTTCAACAATATTTGGCTCTTCTAAATTTCCAGATTTATCAAATACAACATGTGTGGTTTCTTCAATAACTAAAGTTCTTTTGTTGAATACTCTATAAGATTTTCCAACACTTGAATATCCAACAAAAATTCCTTTATCTGATTTTGGATCAAATTTTCCTAAGGCAGATTTTCCATTGTTATGAATGAATACCTTGCAACCAAAAACATGCAAATGAGACAAATTTGGTGTTCTACCTTTTAGTAACTCATAGGGTGTTTTATTTAAATTCGATCTCACATTCACCCTATTCAGAACATAACATGCAGTGCTAACCGCCTCAGCCCAAAAATATCTAGGAAGTGAGTATTCTGCCAACATTGCTCTGGCGGCTTCTATTAATGTTCTGTTTTTCCTTTCAACTACCCCATTTTGTTGAGGGGTTCTAGGTGCAGAAAAATTGTGATCAATCCCTTTTTCTTTACAAAAATTTTCAAATCTTTCATTTTCAAATTCTCCTCCATGATCACTTTGTAAAGACATTATTTCACATCCTAGTTTTCTCTGTATCCAAGTTGAAAAATTTTTAAATTCCTCAAATGATTCACTTTTATGAAAAAGAAATCTAACCCAAGTGAATCTTGAGAAATCATCCACAATAACAAATCTGTATACCTTCCCTCCTAGACTTACAGTTCCTACTAGTCCAAAAAGATCCATATGAAGAATTTCCAATTGTTTACTAGTTCTAAGATCATTATTGGACTTGAAAGAGGACTTCACTTATTTTCCTAACTGACATGCATCACAAAGGTGGTCCTTAGTAAAGTCTAGTTTTCGTATACCTCTTACTAAATTCTTTTGGGTAATTCTCCTAAGATTTTTCATACTAGAATGACAAAGTCTCCTATGCCAAAGCCAAGATTCATCAGAAACAGTTTTCAAACAGAAAGCAATAGGAGTATGAAATAAATTCAAATCTAGCATGTAAACATTGTTTATCCTTTTTCCATTTAAAACTTCTTTACCATTTAGGCTTAATATGTAGCTAGTAGGTAAAAATTTCACATTATATCCCTTGTCACATAGCTGACTTATACTTAATAAATTATGCTTTAAGCCTTCAACCAATAACACATTGTCTATAAAAAAGTTTTTGAAATTACCAATCATACCAGATCCAACCACTTTCTTTGTGGTATTATCTCCAAGTGTAACCTTGCCTCCATTCCTGGCTTCTAGCGATATGAATTGTGTAGTGTCTCCAGTCATATGCTTTGAACATCCGCTATCCAGGTACCATATGCTCCCACGAGGTCTTGTGTGAGAGCAATCCTGCAAAAATATCAAATGTTAGACCTGGGAACCCAAACAAGTTTGGGTTCTCCTTTTAGCAATTTATAATCAGATGCATGTATGATATGTCTAGGTTTATACATCTTAGGTCTCCACACCAAATTAGATTTCATCATCAAGGTACAGGTGTGAGCTATATGTCCCAAAATTTCACAATTATTACATTTAACATTAGGAAAAATATTCCTAAGTTTTCTTCCTTGTGATTGTCTTCTAAGGGATTTCATGAATTTAGGATAATATTTAGGATTTGTAAAATCTTCTAGTCTGGGAGGTTTTCTATTATCCTCGAGAGCTCTTATAGTTAGTTTATAAAATGAATTCATATCTTCCAAAATTCGATTAGTATAATTGATTCTATATGCTTTGCTCTCTGATTCATCCTTAAAATTTTTAAAATCTTTTTCAAGATCAGCATAGGATGATTTTAGATTTTCAAAATTCTTATCCAAGTCATCATATTCATCAAGTAGTTTCATGTGGTTGTCATTTATTAATGCATGATCTTTCCTAAGGATTTCATGTTCCTTCTTGAGCTCTTCAAATTTTAAACTTAAACTAGCATGCATCTTTTTTATTTTCCTATATGCATCATGCATGTGTTCAGAAACTTCAAATAATTCATCATAGGTTAAGTCACATACCTCTTCTTGATCTGAGTGATCCACATTGTCTGCCATCAAGCAAAGATTAGTGACTTCTTCTTCTTTTTTCGTCTCAGATGAGTCTGAAGCTGAGTCCGCCCAGAAAGCTCTTTGAAACTTCTTCTTGCCCTTCTTTACCATAGGTTTCTCCTCCACCTTCTCCTTAGCAGGAGTGGCTTTGAGTTTTGGGCATTCAGTCTTAATATGACCTGGTTTTCTGCATTCATAACAAATCACTTCATTAGAAACCTTGCCATTTCTATTAAACTTACCTCTACTCCATTGCTGGCGTCTCTTCTGCTTCCTCTTTAAAAAGCTTCTGAATTGTCTAGTCATCAGTGCAATATCATCTTCATCCTCAGGTTGTGAGTGTTCACTCTCTGACTCTTCCACTTTTAATGCTATATTCTTCTCCTTTCGAGATTCACCTGCATCAATCTTTCTTTGACTTACTCCTTGCTCATAAGCAATGAGTGAACCAAGAAGATTGTCAATATAATAAATGTTTAAATCTTTAGACTCTGTAATTGCAGTAATTTTTGCATCATAAGCAGTAGGTAAACAACGAAGAATCTTATTGACTATTTCAGCATTAGTTAATTCCCTACCAAGTGCATACAAAGAAGTGATAATTTGTGTAAATCTTGTGTACATGTCATAAATAGATTCATTAGGTTTCATGCGAAATAATTCATAGTCATGTAACAAGATATTGAGCCTTGATTGTTTAACCTTATTTGTCCCTTCATAAGTTATACAAAGTCTATCCCATATGTCCTTTCCGCTTTTGCAAGTGGAAACCCGCATGTAGTCTTCAGATTTTAAAGCACAAAAGAAACTGTTTAAACATTTGGCATTTAATTGTGCTAAGTCACGTTCTTCTACAGTCCAATCTGTAAAAGATATTTCTACCATTACTCCATCAACTAATCTAGTTGGTTTTGTGTAGCCATCCTGGACTAACATCCACATGTGATAATCAAGTGACTGTAAGAAAGTAGACATGCGTGTTTTCCAAAAATTAAAAGGAATATTGTCAAACAGTGGAGGTCTAGTGATAGAGTAACCCTCAGGTGTGTTTCAGTTTCCGAAAGTAGCCATCTACGTTAATCAAAAAGTAGTTCAAACTTATGATTTTGAAATGAAGCTCTGATACCACTTGTTGAGTCTAGTAATTAGGTTGTTAAGCCTAAGTGAATGTCCCAAGGCTACCAAGAGGGGGGTGAATTGGTAGTTTCAAAAATTTAAGTCTCCTTTTTGAAAATTATTGAACCGAAATAAAATTTCTTTTAAATTTTGTAGAAAAATGTTTTTCAACCACGTACAGAGTTTTTTTAAACTGAAATATAAAGTGCGGAAACGTAAAAATAGAAAAGTAAATGACACCAGATTTATAGTGGTTCGGTCTATAACCAGACCTGCATCCACTCCCCAGAGGCACCCTCTGAGTATTGCACTAATACCAATAGTGACTCTCCTTTTGCATCCACATCAAGGCGGAGAAGCCTTTACAACACACTCTTTTCACCACTACCCGGTGCGGCAGAGAACCGTCCGTCCTTTTACACTCTCCTAGTGTGGGCAGAGAACCCTTCAGCTGTTTATACTCTCCAAGTGTGGGCAGAGAACTCTTCGGCTGTTCACACTCTCCAAGTGTCGGCAGAGAACCGTCCGTCCTTTTACACTCTCTTAGTGTGGGCAGAGAACCCTTCGACTGTTCACACTCTCCAAGTGTCGGCAGAGAACCGGATCTCCTTGACAGATCTTCTCACAAGATTCTAGAAGGAAGAAGGAAAAGAGTGAAGTAATCCCAATTTACAAGTAGAGACTCTTACCTTTGAACTCCAAATAAAGCCTTCTCGCTCCAGTGGTAGGAATCCTCCCTTGAATGCTTTCTTCCACTCTCTGCTTGGCTATTCTCTCAAGAGGCACGAAGATCAAATGACAAAAAGATTGGGTGGTAGTCTAATTTGGACTATTTATACAAAAGACAAGAAAAACCGCCCAAAAACTGCAAGTATTCAATTCTGTACGCAGTGGATCGTCCTGTACGATCGTGGATCGTCCTGGACGATTTTACTTAAATGATCTGAAACGACCCTATTTGAATATGTGTACGAAATGTCTTCGTATAGCTGACCGTCCTGTACGAATTAGGTTCGTCCAGTACAAACGGTTATTACAAGGTCGGTTCTAGAAACTAGTGAAAACTGTCCTAAGTCGGTTAATCGTTTGGACGAAAATTGATTCGTCTGGACAAAATTTTTACAGAGGACCGATCGTCCTGGACGATTATTAATTTCGTCTGGACGAAAATTTTCCAGAGGACCAATCGCCAAGGACGATAATTTAATTTTGTCTGGACGAAAATTTTCAAGAGACCCGATCGTCCTGGATGATTTTTAATTTCATCTGGATGAAAATTTTCCAGAGAACCAGTCACCATGGACGATAATTTAATTTCGTCTGGACGAAAATTTTATAGAGAGCCAATCGTCCTGGACGATAATTTATTTCGTCCTGGACGAATAGGACTTAGAAAAAATTTTTCGAGGAAGTTCCTATTCGTTCCATATGCTCTATAGGAGATAACAGTCTGATCGTCCAGCACGAACGTATATCGTCCTGTACGATCAATATAAATTTTATATGATCTCCTCATGTGTGTGTGTATGTTTTTATTCACTCAAGTTACAATCACTCCCTTTCAATTTTTATTTCAAAGAAAAGTGCAAGCTTCAAATATTACAAAATATCTCATGATGAATTCAATTTGAAGTCATCGTAATCTGGAGTTCGTTTTCCCTGAAATGTTAGTACACACAAGAGCAAATACAATTCTTCCAAATTTGTTAGGAGATAACTACACATTTGAACAATAATGTTTGGAATCATCAAAACTTCTTAAGTTGCAAAAATGTAAAGCATGCAAATAGCAACTATCTTAACATACTCCACCACTAGTGAATCTAATCCTAAAGAAAGGAAGGTCCTTACATTAAGGAAAAGATAGATGGATTAAAAAAAGGAAGCACAAGAGGACGTACTGAAATGATTCAAAGTTATAAGTCGAAAGCAAAGCAAATTTTATTGATTGATAAAATGAGCTACATCAAGCATAGTACCTCTTAAGGAAATGCCCGTTGACATGTAACATTGGGTGATTTCCTTTACAATCCACTAGCTGATACGAGCCTCGTTCGTAGACATTCCCTACAACAAAGGGTCCTTCCCAAATTGGTTCAAACTTCCCGCCGATCTTTCGATGGGCTAAGATAGGCCTCCAAAGGACCAATACCAAGTCTCCTACTTGGAAGGTCCTAGGTCGCACTAACTTATCATGAGCTTGAACCATTCAAGATTTATACAACTCTAGACTTTGTTGAGCTTGAAGATGTCGCTCTTCAAGTTCTTCGAGTTCTTCTAATCAAAGTTTCGCATTTTGTTCATTTGTGATTTGATTCTGAACTACAATTCTGAGCGAAGGAATCTATATCTCTAAGGGTAGAAAGGCCTCAGATCCATACGCTAATGCAAAAGGAGTGGATTGGGTCAGGGTTCTTTAAGTGGTACAGTAAGCCCACAAAGCTTCCACCAACCGCTAATCCCATTGCCATTGGTTATCATTTAGGGTCATTTTAATGATTTGTACCAAGGTTTTGTTGAAGGCCTCAGCTAATCCATTTGCCCGGGGGTAATTGATCATTGAGTATCTCCAATAAGTGTTATGGCATCTTATAAAACTATTAATTTTTGTGGACTTGAATGCATACCCATTATTGGATATGATTCTGCGGGGTACACCGAATAGATATACGATATGGTCACGAAAAAACCATAACACATGGTGGGATGTTACATTACGCGGGGGAATCGCTTCCACCTATTTTGAAAAGTAATCAGTCGCAGCTAATATGAAGCGATGACCTCTCGAAGAAGGAGGGTCAATTAGCCCGATAACATCCGTGCCCCAACTCTCGAAGGGCCATGAAGCTATTGTGGGGTGTAACACTTTAGGCGGATGATGTAAAATCACACCAAGGACCTGGCATTGATGACAGTGCTTTGCAATGTTCATGCAATCGTCAATCATTATAGGCCAGTAATACTCAAGTCAATTGATTTTTAATTTTATTTTTGGACCCGATTGGTGTGCACCGTATAATCCAGAATGGACTTCATTAACAATCTTAATGGCTTCTCGCTTGTTTAAACAACGTAACGACATTTGATCGAATGATCGGTGATACAAGGAATTGTTCACTAGTGCATATGATAGGGCACGTTTCTTAACCTGGGCAGCGAGAGATTAATCTTACGGAAGTTTTCCCTCTTGTAGGTAGTTGATCAACAGTTGTCTCCAATCGCCTTCTTCATCAATTGTCGAAGAGGTAGAAAGGATTTGGAGAGGCTTCTTGTTGATGTATTCCAAATCCATATGGGAGAGGGCTTTGCGACCCTGAATTTTTATAGGGATGAAATCTTTTTCTTGACATGCAAATTCCTTTGCGAGTTTTGCTAAGGCATCTGCCAAAGAATTACTTCCACGTGGAACCCTATAAAAGTCACTATAGGAATCTGCTCAAGTAAGTGAATGGTGCACTGATGGTATTTTAATAGATTAGGATTCAAGACCTTGTAGGTTCCCGCAACTTGGTTAATCACCAATTGAGAGTCGCTAAAGATCTTAATCGCTTTAATCTCCATCAAAATTGCAAGTTCCAAACTAGTTATTAGAGCTTTGTATTCACCCTCGTTATTCGTGCAAGGCTCTGATAAGTGGTAGGAAAAATGCATCATCCTTCTCTCCGGTGTTATAAAGATTAGGCCAACTCTACCTTTCCGGGAATTGTAAATTGTTGGGTTGCATCCCGGCGGGAGGATGCTGCACCATCAAAATATAGCTCCCAAACAGCTTCTTCAGATTTCATGATTTTACAATGCTTGTAGAGCCATACACATAACCTCTAATAACTTATCATTATTAAAAAACTTTGTAATGGCTATTGATGAACTTTTTGGTGGAATTATTTATAAATTTTGTAGTATGTTAATTGAAAAATAATTAATTTATATAAATTTATTTAATTAATTAATAATATAGAAATTAATTATTAATTACATTACAAATTAATTTATAATTCATTTGAAAATTATTAATTTGTAAATGAATTGTTTATTAATTAATTTATAAGTTAATTTTCAATTAAAGCTTAATTAGCCTATTATTACATATATTATTAAATTTAAATAAATTACCTAATTTAAGTAACATATTTTAGATTAATTAATAGTTAATTTGCAATTTACTTTGTATTTAATTAACAAATTAATTAATTTTTTTATCTTAATTAACTAATAATTCGTTTGCAAGTTATTTTAAATAATGAATATTTATTTGTTTGATTAATTTAAAAAGTAAAAAAAAAATAATTAAAATTAAAATTAATAACAAAATTCACACAGCCATCTAAACTCGTTCCTCGTCGGTCTACACAACTCCCTCATCGCCAAGATAAATTATTGTCTGGATAGGGTACTAACCATACCGAGCGGTACCGAGCGCCCAGTGATGTAGCATTTTTTTATAGGTCTCTGGATGCTTTCGGTGTTCGGACACAATAATTACTCCATCGCCAAAGGATGTTGCAAGTCGACTTTCCTCAATGACTCAGTTGGAAAAGGACATCCCATATCAAACCTGGTGTGTCAAATCTCCATTCCATAATGAATCCGCCGATAGTGTTGCACGTGCGCTTCATCAACCTTTGTGCCAGTAGCCGTCTTCCTCCAGTCACAGTTGCTAACGGGCAAATGCGTGTGTACTAGTGCTTGCTCATTAGAGGATGCCCCGGTAGTCAGTAGGGGGCTAAGAACTTGTAAGTAGGATCCTATTTGATAGAATATATGCTATTTTAGTATAGGTGATCAAGTATCCATGGGTCAATCATCTAATTTCTCCTACAGCTCTGCCACCTATGCGCGAAACTGAATGTTGATACGCAGGAGTTGTGAACTTTTCAAAACGATGGAACTTGAAGATGCACGCGCGATATGAATCATCCGGAACAATAGAAGAATTTCATAGAAGAGGCGCGGAGCGGCTCGAATGAGGAACGTGCACTATAGCTGGCGTCGACCCACTTTGCAATACGAACGAAAGACCGGAGGGGAATACCGGGGGGTAGAAAGGTTCCAAGAGAGAATTCCTATCAATAGTCAAAGAAAAGTCAATCTACATTACATACAAAAAAAGAAAAAAAGAGGGAAGAGAAGATTCAAGAGGGATCATTCCCGCTCATTGAAGGCTCATCACCTTCCCGCGTATCTGAGTCTGAAGCTGTGCATTCGGCTTTTGATGAAAGGTTCGTACCATGAGGCAGCTGAGTAGGCAGAAATGTCTTATTCAGCCAACCTTACCTCAGTCAAGAGTAACCTTAGCCCACTTACAACGGTGGACTGTGGTTTTCTTGAATGACTACCTGAGTCATGCTTAGGCGCCTTCCTTCCCAGGTGCTAAAGCAGCTCCCTAGCCCTGAGTCCGGGTGAGTTCTGGGTTGGGTAAAATCGCTCACTTAATGACAGGGCCAATAATTTGAGCGATACGCCCTAGGTTTTGTTCTTCAAGTGTAGAAACCACAGGATCAGAAGTAGTGGGATTGCTTCTCATAATCATAAATCATAATAAATATGTCGAAATTCTTTTTTGAAAAGTACTGAATCGAAAAGAAATATCCGATAGCAAGTTGATCGGTTAATTCCATAAGAATAAGAAAGAAATGGGAGTTAGCATTCTCTTGAGTTGCCAATCGAATCCAATTCAATCCTTGACTCAGTGAATGAGTCAATTTTCAATTCTTATTGTCTTTTTTTTTCTCTTTCTTTTTTTATATTCATATTCTCTATCATATTCATTCTTCTTCATACTCATTTTTCTAATGAATAAAAAAGATTAAGAAGGTGATCAATTCCATTAGAAATAGAAATTTTCAAAACGAAGATTGGGTTGCGAAATAATGTTACGAATTTCTCCTATCATTTTACCAAGGAGTAACCCGTCACCGAGACAAAGAATGGAAATCTGGTGACTTAGTCAAACAACCATCAGATGATGGATCCCAAGAAACCCATGTAGCGGTCTGAATGAATCACAAACTGAAACTTCCTTTGAAGCACCTGTATGGATCTTTCATAGTTCATAGGATATCTGTCAAACACTTTTATGAAACAAACAAGTGATCTCTTTGATAACATTAGAAAAGAGAATAAGAAAGAATATGACAATCCTTAAACAACAAAACTGCTGGTATAATAAGTCTTTCGAGGAATGATATATAAAATGATTGACCCATGGATACCATATTGCTTTGAGACTGTAAGGAATGTCAGTCATAAAGAATGAAATCCATAGAACTCTACTCCGAGTTGTGAGAACATCGTGCATGTTGCGATTGTGTGGCTTGGTTGGAGACCCCCTATGAACCAAAAAAAAGTCTTTGGTCGAGAAAGCCGCTTTAACGGGAAGGACGCGCGGGGATTACCCCGAAAACCTTCGCTTGCTTGGAGGCATCTGGAGGCTCACGCAGCACTGGTCGACCAGCCAACAAGTACCGTGGAAACCCCACATACAAATCTCTATCCTCTATCTATTGAGAAATTCTCATATCTGAAGAAAGGACAGGTTGAAAATTAACTTCAAGATATGAACATTATTGAAAAGAAGCCAGCACAAGAAGAACAATGGGAGACTGCGGTCTCCAAGAAAACTGTGAAGATGTTGAAACAGCTTGAAGGAGTTCCATGTGTGAAATGGAAATCTCCCACGGAATTAGTGTTAGATCCCAAAGCTCTGCCCGTGGTGCGAGCCTTTACTTCTAAACAATTTTCCAACCAAGTTGGTACTTCAAAGTCTGGAAAGAAAAAGTACTCCAAGAAGAAGACCAAACTGAAGAAGCCCAAGGAGAAGAAAACAATAACCCAAAGGGTTATAGACAGTTTGGATGAATACTACCAGACCGCAAGACGTCCCATTAAGCTCGCTGACTTTATGTCAGAGCTCAAGGTTGACGAAGCAGAGGAAGCTGATGAGGATCCTCTTCCTACAGAAGTTTGTCGAGTCATTTCAGTAGCAAACTGTTTGATGTTCTCTTCAAGAAATTAGATTCTGCCAATCTTTTTGGCCAGTTCGTTCTTTATCAAATTATATATTAATAACACTCATTCCTCTCATTTTCATTTACCGTATGCTCATTTTTTAAAAATAAGCCACGAATCTCCGAAACCAAGGAAATAGTGACTTTTTAAAGGAGCTTATTTAGGATTTGTTTGTTTGAGCGTTTTTTTGCCTTTTCCGTTTGGAAAAATAGAAGATTTTTTTTTTTGGTGTTATTTGGTTCGTGAAATCACGTTCCCAATAACTCCATTTTTTCATTTTTCTGCAGTTTTGAGATATCTTTTTATATATGCTTCTCCGTTAGAAAACTCCATTTTCAGAACTAATGTTTTTTAAAACTGCTTTTTACAAATGCACAAAAAAAAAAAAACAAACGAAGCCTTACTTATAAGTTTTAGAAAACCTATAAGCCTGTTCAACCTGCCAAACAACACCAAAAAAAACAAACGCACTAAGATCATGTGTTCATGTGAGATCTCTACGAGCCCTTACTATATTACTATATGGAATGGGGCAGTCCTCTTAGGCGGAGCTGGGCCAGTAGCGTGCACGTGTGCTGAAACACTGGAGTAAAGTGAAAAAAACTACAAGGTGCGACTTACAGGAGCATTTGATGCAGGAGTTTCTTGTAGTGGTCCAGTAAAGCCTATATCGCTTGTTTTTAGCCTTCATGGTGAATGGCCCACCCTTTCTTTGAACCTTGTCAATGATCGAACTTCAAGATATGAACTGAGTGCCATTTGATGTGGGGTTTTAGATGATTCGCCGATGGTAATGTGTTTTGGAGATATGAAATTCATAATGAGTACCATGATAATGCTTCGAGAGGGGGAGGAGACCTTAGCCGATGATTCGCCAAAAATGCATGACCTGCTACGCCCTTCTTTGCTAATCTTTGCTTTTGCAACACTTTTCCTGACTCCCCCTTGCCATATTGAAGATAGAACGTTGGCATCGGTGGTGCCAGCGCGTGGCAGATAGGGAGCCAGCAAACCTGAGCCGCCTTCTTTTTTTCGTCTTTCTTTCTAGGTGCGTGAAGTGAGTGGTGCGCCAAAGCAACCCTAGCTTATAGTAAGCTCACCTTTTTTGGCGGAAGGGAATCCCACGACATTTGTAGTATCCATGGGTCAATCATATTCCCTTTTTTACCTATCCATGTGTGCCTGAGAGATATGAAGGAAATCCCTTTACTTACTGGTACGAATATGATTGACCCATGGATACCACATTGCTTCGAGACTGGAAGGAATGTCAGTCATAAAGAATGAATTCCATAGAACTCTACTCTGAGTTGTGAGAACATCGTGCCTGTTGCTATTGTGTGGCTTGGTTGGAGACCCCCTATGAACAAAAAAAAAGTCTTTGGTCGAGAAAGCTGCCTTAACAGGAGGGATGCGTGGCGATCACCCTGAAAACCTTCGCTTGCTTGGAGGCATCTGGAGGCTCACACAGCACTGGTCGACCAGCCAACAAGTACCGTGGAAACCCCACTTCCAAATCTCCATCCTCTATCTATTGAGAAATTCTCATATATGAAGAAAGGGCAGGTTGAACATTAATTTCAAGATATGAACATTTTTGAAATGAGGCCAGCTCAAGAAGAACAATGGGAGACTGCGGTCTCCAAGAAAATTGTGAAGATGTTGAAACTGCTTGAAGGAGTTCCATGTATGAAATTGAAATCTCCCATGAAATTAGTGTTAGATCCCAAAGCTCTGCCCGTGGTGCGAGCCTTTACTTCTAAACAATTTTTCAACCAAGTTGGTACTTCAAAGTCTGGAAAGAAAAAGTCCTCCAAGAAGAAGACCAAACTGAAGAAGCCTAAGGAGAAGAAAACAACAACCCAAAGGGTTATAGACAGTTTGGATGAATACTACCAGACCACAAGACGTCCTATTAAGCTCGGTGACTTTATGTCAGAGCTCAAGGTTGACGAAGCAGAGGAAGCTGATGAGGATCCTCTTCCTACAGAAGTTTGTCGAGTCATTTCAGTAGCAAACTATTTGATGTTCTCTTCAAGAAATTAAATTCTGCCAATCTTTTTGGCCAGTTCGTTCTTTATCAAATTATATCTTAATAACACTCATTCCTTTCATTTTCGTTTACCGTACGCTCATTTTTAAAAAATAAGCCACGAATCTCCGAAGCCAAGGAAATAGTGACTTTTTAAAGGTGCTTATTTAGGATTTGTTTGTTTGAGTGTTTTTTTGCCTTTTCCATTTGGAAAAATGGAAGAATTTTTTTTGGTGTTGTTTGGTTCGTCAAATCACGTTCCCAATAACTCCATTTTTTTATTTTTCTGCAGTTTTGAGATATCTTTTTATATATGCTTCTCCGTTAGAAAACTCCATTTTCAGAACTAATGTTTTTTAAAACTGCTTTTTACAAACGCACAAAAAAACAAACGAAGCCTTAAACTTTAAAGTCTAAGGCTTTGTTTGTTTGAGCGTTTTTTTTGCCTTTTCCGTTTCCGGAAACGGAGGATTTTTTTTTGTGTTGTTTGGTTCGTCAAATCACGTTCCCAATAACTCCTTTTTTTCATTTTTCTGCATTTTTGAAAAAGCTTTTTATATATGCTTCTCCGTTAGAAAACTCTATTTTCTGAACTAATGTTTTTTAAAACTGTCTTTTACAAAAGCACCAAAAAAACAAACGAAGCCTTAGAAGGAGCGGTGTCGGAAAGTTATTCAAAAAGGAGCCATAAAATTATTTAGCATATGCTGCATTTATGATGAAAACGTCAAATTATTTCCCATTTTCTATTCAAACTTTTTGGCGTTTTCACGCTATTACACCAAAAAGGTTGGCGCCTTCTAGTTGTGATTTGGGATTGGTGAGTCAAGGAGGCCGAACTATGCCAAATTTATTAAGATAAATTTAAATTAAACATTCTATAATTTGTTTTAGTAAATGTAATTTTTGTCAACTAGGCGTTGGTGCGGACTACCAAAAATATTGTAGCTCTAGTCCATCAATTTCTCCCACAAGAATTGACCTATTTTTTTGGAGTATTAGAAATTTTAAAATGCTACATTTTTGTTTGATCAAATTTGTGCTAATACATATATGCCAATATAAAGGCAAGAGAATAAAGCAATAATGGAAATACAATAAAATAAAATATTCTCAATAATGATGATATATTACATAAATACATGTGATAGATTTTTTACTATAAATATTATATGAGAATGAATAATTATAAATACTCTATTTGCTCAAGCATTAAAAATATATTATT
Source organism: Dendrobium nobile (assembly GCA_022539455.1). Lineage (NCBI taxonomy): Eukaryota > Viridiplantae > Streptophyta > Magnoliopsida > Asparagales > Orchidaceae > Dendrobium > Dendrobium nobile. Next base: position 39,729,840 of record CM039727.1, read on the forward strand.
GTCAATGCTAATGTTTATGATAGATAAACTTACTTCTAAAAAGAAAGTAGTGAGAAAGCTTAATTTATATTATATATAAAGAAATGTCTTATTATGACAGATATATTAAGCATGATACATTGCTCTTTAGCACATGCTTCAAAACTATCAATAATGTATAATAAAGATTAAATAGGAAGTTCATCATGCCCCGAATGTTCTAGAAAAACATCACCTACCCTATAATAAGTGCAAATCTGGTTTACCACATGATGAAGATGAAAAGAACCTACAAGTACACAAGTGTTCTAATAATATATTCTACATCTCATTGGATCCATTTCACAATCTAGTCATTCTGTTGTCTAATTTTATTCTAAATGAATGAAGTAGAAATTATATTTAGTTCCTTAATGAATAAAATTAGGATAGATATAAATTTGACAATCACAAAAGATGTTCTGTAACACTGTTCACTCAAGTGGCACTTAGCATGAACATGCCTTTTTAGGCTTAAGGTTTCATTATACCAAAGGTATATTAATTTTTAATTAATGGGATTTCTCCTAAAAATTGTATCAGGGTTTTTTTTAATCTGAGTTATTAATTCTTATGAGAGCAAACCCTTATAGTTAATTAGCTCTCCTACTTCGTAGGAGAGCACTCTTAATTAAGGATGAATCACTTAGCACAGGCTCAAAATTTTGGGTTTTAGTCTTGTTTGTGGGGGGAATGATGATGTTGCCCAATCAAGATTCTTTGGTTCCGTTAGCCAGGGATGTCATAGTCCCTGGTCTACTGTCAAAGGAGATAATTAACCCAACTTGATAGAAGGAATCTTGTCAGCAGCCATGAGTTGCTTCTTTCAATGATACCTTATAGACTTGGGGTTGACGTTTATCAAAGATGATAGATTTGAGTCCATCTTAGCTGAGAAAAAGGTATTTGTGCCTATCGAGCATATCCTATGATTTATTACTTAAGAATTAGAAGCCGTTTGGGAACATACAAGCTTTGGCCATGATCGTAGTATAGTTATACCATTTTGAAGTAAAATCACTCAATCAGAGGGCACGTGTCACATCCCTACTAACAAAAGATTATTTGAGAATAAATTTAAGTGATACACCCAACATGAGATTTGCTATTTATGAGCTTAATTTAGTTTTAAATTTCTCACCCCAATAAATAGATACATAAGGTAGATGCATTTTTTTATTTTTAAGTTTTTTAAGTTTAGAGCTTACAACTTCTATTAGAAGTTGCCCAATTTAGTTAAAACATATATTATCGCTTCCATTGAAAGTTATCATGGTTGGTTTATTTAGTTTGGGGCTTACGACTCTTTTTAGGCGTTGCCCATTATGTTTGTTTAGTTTGTGTCTTACGGCTCCTTTTAGGAGTTGCCCAACGATTTTAATTGAGATGGGGCTTACAGTTTCTTTGGAGTTTCCTACTAATTTTATTTGAGATGGGGCTTTTTAGGAGTTGCCCATTAGTTTTTTAGATTTTTGGTAGAAATAAGGCTTACTACTTCACTTAAAAGTGGCTTAATTTAGCTTAAGAATATGTCTTACTGCTTTTATTGAAAGTAGCCTTATTTAAGTTAGGAGAGGGTCTAACTGCTTCTATTAGAAATAGTGTAGTTTCATTTAGAAGTGACTCTTACTACTTCCCTTGGAAGTAGCCCGTAGTATTGATTTGGGTAATTCTTACTTCTTCCCTTGGAAGTGGCTTTTAATTTTCTTTAAGCTAAGGTTTATTGCTCTCCTTTAAGGGTTGCCTAATTGATGGGCCTTACAACCTAGCCTTATAGGTGAGATGACTCATTCATTTGCTTTAGTTTGAATTTGATTTAGGGATAAATACTTCTCTTAGAAGTTTCCCTTTTATTTTTATTGAATTATGTCTAACTATTTTCCTTGGTAGCCTGTAGCCTTGATTTGAGGCAGGCCTTACTAAAGTTGTCTGAGCATTATTTTTTATATAGGGTTCACTTCTTCCATCAAAATTGGCATGTAGTTTAATTTTGGGTCTCTTAGAAGTTATCCAAATAATAAGTTGTCATGCTTTCATTGAAAGTTGCATGAGCATTCAATTTTTAATTTAGGATAGATCAAACAACAGTTACCTAGTTTGCACTTTTCTATTGCCTTGACACTAGTATTTTTTGCTTCAATACTTTACTTATCTTGCTTTACCATTTTTCTTTCTGCTTCAACACTCTGCTTTAATTTTAGTACTTTTATTTCTAGCACTGCAGTTTTGTTACAACACTTTTGTTTCTTCTCTTCAGCACTACTATTTTATTTGGAGTACCGAGTTGGCCTCTATTTGTTTTGTTTTCAAGTATTTGGAGCCCACACTGCTAGGAGTTTACCTGGAGCTTTAGGATATGATTGTGAATCTTTTATAGAGTTTTGTTTGAGTTTGATTGAGTTTTTTGTTTGAGTTTGAGTTTATGCTTAATTTGTTTTTGGAGTTTGAGTTTTAGTTTGTACTTAGGTTTATTTAGTGTCCATGGAATTAATTTAGTTTGGGTCAGTTAATATATTTAGTTTGTACTTAAATTAGATTGGGTAAGTTAAATTATACTCAAATCGAGTTAATTTAACCCGACGTTGAGTCAAAATGAGTTGATGCTGTTGATGGAATATATTTAATTAAAGTTAAATTACTTTTAATTAATTTGGGTTTAAGATTCAATTCAATTTAATTGGTCGACGCTGGTATTGAAAGATAGCCTTGACTCAGCATCGAGTTGAATCGGCTCAACATAACCCGATTTAGCATGATTTTGATCAAACTGGTTTTATTTTAAATTTAAAATATACTTAATTAAATAAATGGAAGTTGATTGAGATTGTTTTAGTATCAAATTTGAGTGTGAATTTGGTTAAGTTCAATTAGTGATAACTTTATTTTTTTTATTTAAATATTTGTTTTAATTAACACTAATTTGATTCCAATTAAATTCGAAACGAGCTAGCCAGCATCAATTGAAGTTATTGACGTCGGATTGGGTTCGATTTGGTTTCTTGGTGTTGATATAATTTTAATTAATTCAAAGTGTGTTAACTTAGGCCAATCGAGATTGAGTCGACGCAATGTCATCCGAAATCCACCTAAAGGTAATCATAAATGTGACTTCGACACTACGGCAAAGGACCATAAGTTTAGAAGAATCCTAGAGGAAGGTCGACCTCACCAAAAGTGAGGTCAACAAATGGACCCCCAATAGGTGTGGTGGATTCTGTAAGAGTACACCACACGTATTAGAATCCAAAAATAAGTAAAAAAGTTTATTTTGATTTTATATTTGCTTAGTTCTTTAGCTTGACATGAGATGAAGAGCTTGAATTTAAATTGATTTATTGGATGTGATAAATTCAATTAGATTGAGTTTGTAAGGGTCCCCTAATTCTAAAAGGAGGATAGTTGAACATAGGAATTCCCACCTATCTAGTTCAAGGAAAGGCCGTCTAAGTATGTGGACTCACACCTATTCCAATAAACTAGAGGGTGCTTCTCCTAAGTGTGGAGATTCACACCTATCCTTTGGAAGACTAACGAAAATATCAAGATTAAAAAACTAAGAAGATGCCTGTAAAGGCGTGCTCCAACACTAGTTAACCAGGTCGTTAGGGAAAATGATGCCTAAGTGTGAGGACTTACACCTATCCCTAAAGGACGAATTGAAATATCTGATCAGGAAGGTTAAACTGTAAAAGGCGTTCTCCAACACTAGCTAACCAGATCTTAAGGGAAAAGATGCATATGTATGGGAACTCACACCTATCCCTAAAGGACGAATTGAGATATCTGATCATAAAGGTTAAACTAGGAAGGTGCCTATAAAAGGCGTTCTCCAACACTAGTTAACTGGATCCTAAAGGAAAGGATGCCTAAGTATGGGAACTCACACCTTCCCTAAATGACGAATTGAAATATCTGATCAGGAAGGTTAAACTAGGAAGGTGCCTGTAAAAGGCGTTCTCCAACACTAGCTACTCGGACCCTAAGGGAAATGATGCCTAAGTATGGGGACTCAAACCTATCCCTAAAGGACGAATTGAAATATCTGACCATGAAGGTATATGTAAAAGGCGTTCTCCAACACTAGCTAACCGAATCCTAAAAGAAAGGATGCCTAAGTATGGGGACTCACACATATCCCTAAAGGATGAATTGAAATATCTAAACAGGAAGGTTAAATTAGGATGGTGCTTGTAAAAGGCATCCTCAAACACTAGCTAACCGGATCCTAAGGGTAAAGATGCATAAGTATGGAGACTTATACCTATCCCTAAAGAACAAATTCAAATATATGATCATGAAGGTTAAACTAGGAAGGGGCCTATAAAATGCATGCTGACTGGATTATAAGAGAAAGGATGCCTAAGTATGGAGACTCACACCAATCCCTAAATGATGAATTCAAATATTTTATCAGGAAGGTTATACTAGGAAGGTGTCAGGAAAAGGCGTCCTCCAACACTAGCTAATTAGATCTTAAGGAAAAGGATGCCTAAGTATGGTGCTCACACCTATCCATAAATGAAGAATTAAAATACCTGATCATGAAGGTTAAACTAGTAAGGTGCTTGTAAAGGTGTCCTCCAACAATAGCTAACCGTATCCTAAAGGAAAGGATGCCTAAGTATGGGGACTCACACCTATCCCTAAAGGATGAATTGGATGACTAGGGAAAGGTTTTCTAACCTATACCTAATGTCGCACTAGAAATGGGATCCAAAGATCCAAGCCCTTACTAATGCTACACCGACAATTACACTAGAAATGGGATCCAAAGATCTAAACGCTTACTAGCGCTCCCTAACTCAAACTACAGTTAAGCATAGTGATGAGTCATCCTAAACTGCAAAATGATAAGGGACCTAAGTTTGAAAGATTTGAAAAAGTTTTGATTTTAACATTTTAATCATCCCTCTCCATCACAATAGGACATTGCATATGATCAAATATTTTCTCCATCCTCCTAAACTAGTCCTCTACTGCCCTGGGCTTTACAGCACCCTCAAATCACTAAGGCTTCAATCACAGGAACATCTATATATGTCTATTTACATCATTAGATCTCAAAACAAGAATCCTAATATGTGCCTTATCCATCATTTGGGCTATCAGACTAGCCAAGTATGAAATTATATGAAAATTGACTGTTAGAAATATACTATATACAAGAGCTACCTAATTGACACTCTGCTTGTATTTTATATTCATAATCACACAGAATATGTAATTGAACACACATACACATAAAACAAAAATAATAATAATATTTTCCACTATCATGATTGATTTCATATTTGAATGAAAATCAATTTATGAACATATTTCTTGATAAATTTAATTTTTTTTCATCCATGTTTGTGATATGAAACACTTGAAGATTTCAAATATATTCTGTCAATTTCTAAAAAATAACGAGAAAATGCTTCCAAACTCCATTATAAAATAGCAAAACATTAATTTTATAACATGAAATCAAATAACACTGAAAGGATAGAGTAAGATACAATTGATCCTTTATTCGAGAGGATGATCGTTCTCTCCCAATCTCTAGACGCCGCTAGAGCCCAAAACCTAAAATTTAAGAGAGCCCAAATTTTCAGCCAAATTCAAGGTGCCCTTGTCACGACACAACCCGACCAGAACGAATCCCATCGCATCGGGTCGCGACGGATGTAACTCCAAGATCTAGCTTTGGAATTTGCTTCAAACTTTCTTTCAAATATCAAACTTATTGAAAACACAGAGCTACTATAAACATCAAATATATAGAAAAGTTTATCTATAATTTTCTTCTTTCTTTCATCAAAATAATCATATATAATACAGTGCATGGCTACAGAAAAAAAGAACAAAATAAAAAAGCCATGATTGTACAAAAATCAATAGTACAAAATACCTAATCAGATCAGACGCTGAACGGCTAGTCCAAGTCTTCATTCCCTTTCCCAGTACCTGAAAATCACGCAAATATCAAGAATGAGCTAACAGCTCAGCAAGACTACACTAGCCAACCAAAATCTCCAGAAATTACATCCAAAATACATCAATACAGTAGCCGTACTGAATTCGAATAATCGTTCAGAAAATCATACAATTAGACAGGATACAGATACTTGAACAAACAGAAATCAAACCACAAATGGAATTCATTTCATATAATAGAATATTCAAGTCAGATTTCATAGAACAAACAGAATCGTAAAGAACAGACAGAATCATACAAAACAGACATAATCGTACATAACAGATTTCAAATCAGATAAAACCATGTTTCACATATCAGATAACACATCAAATTTCACATATCAGATTCCCGGACCCTGACAGAATCTCAACAGATTTTGGCCCCTTATGTCTCCCTTCCTTGACACAGATAGAATCTCAACGGATTCTGGCCCCTTATGCCTCCCTTCCCTGACATAGATAGAATCTATATGGATTTTGGCCCCTTATGTCTCCCTTGTGCTTACAGCACCAAAATTTATCAGATATATAGAATTTTCAGAACAGAACTTATTTTCAGATTTCAGATTCCCGGACACTGACAGAATCTCTAAGGATTCTGGCCCCTTATAACTCCCTTGATAGCATACAAACATATCAAATAATCAAATTCAGTAATTAGATTTCATCAGAAAAATCGTCAGTGGCATAATGGCAGTATACGAAAATTCCATAGAATTTATAATTTCAAAAATTTATCAAATTACCACAGATAGCAGAAAACATCATTTCAAGACTTTCATTGTACTGAAGAAAAAATTTTCAACATCCAGATAATTCGCTATTCGATAAAAACTCCATAGAATTCAAAATACCTAGTGAAAAATTTCCAGAAAATACTCAAAACGTGCAAAAACATCATTTCAGAAACATACCAAAAGTTACACGGTAAAAAGTTTACCATAACAAAATGATACCAGATTTTCACTAACGAAAATCAAATTTGAAACGGAAAAGTCATCAAAATCCACATTTCTGAAAATAGAGAAAGGAATAATATGCCTTACCTCGAGTCGAGCAACTTGTCCAACAACCGCGACGGACGAAAACGATCCGAAGTCACCCAAAAATCACTTTTTCTTCTTTTTCCTTCAATTTTATCTCCTGGTTTTTTTCTCTCTCTTCAAAAATATATCAATCCAATATATACACATGCAGATCGTCTTGGACGAAGTGTATTTGTCCCAAGATGATTTCTTCTTGGAAAAAATTTCGTTTAGACGAAGTGTATTCGTACATGGACGACTTGCTATCTGGACAAATTTCGTGCAGACGAACCCAATTTCATCCTGGGATGAATTTCTCTATCACCTGATTTTGAACTAATCATCTCGGACAAACCTGGAAGGAAAACCTTCGTCCAGACGAAGCGTTCACAACCCTAACCTGAGGAAACAAAATATTTACTGCATACAATTGAAAAGGAAATCCCTAAACAATCCTTACATTCAAATTTTCCTCCTAATTCCCTAAACAACTATTCCAAAATAGCTCCCTTGGATCTTGCGACATCCGCGGCTCATATAAGAGGCAGAACCTCCTCATCTGTTTCGCCCATAAGATGGTCCCACATGGACCAGCTAGACCGGTCTAACAACACTGCCCTCCCAAAGATCCACCTTGTCCACAAGGTGGAAAGATGACACCCTCTTCTCCTTGTCTCATCATGTACAAGCCTTCGAAATTATTGTCTCCTGCTCCTTTTTCCAGGTGCCTCTGATCCTCCACCAATCGAGTTAGCTCCATAGACTCTCCAAAGTCCCGAGGTCTCATCACTCTAACTATTGTGCGGATGTTTGGTTTCAGTCCCTTCACAAATTTTCCCTATAGTACAATCTCTAGAAGACGATCCAATCAATAACAAGGTACTCGAATTGCTCACGGTACTCCATTATTGTCCCCTCCTGCATCAAAGCGAAGAACTGTTCGTAGAAGTCCCCTACCCTACTGGTTTGGAAACGTTCCAACAGGCAGTCCTTAAACTTCCTCCAGGTCCTTATTGGTCACCTCGTATCCTTCCACTGGTACCATGCTAAAGCTTTCCTTTCCAAGCACATCCTGGCTGCCATTAGTCTCTCCCCCTCCATCAACCTGTTAATGGTAAAGTAGATTTTCACCTTGTAGATCCACCCATGGGCATCCTCTCCCTCAAAAATAGGCATCTTCATCTTCCTAACCCTCAGATCACCTCTATTCCCTTCATAATGTTTTCTTCCCCAAGGGGGTGGTTCTCCACAAGTGTTCCAATAAACCCTTCTACATTCATACCTAAGCCTTTCATCAAATTCTCACATTCTCCTTTCAAATTCAGCACCCATTGTATCATAACAAACCCCTCCCCTTTCAAATGTAGTTGCCCTTTGGACATAATCTCCCCTTTCTCTTTCAAATTCAACACCTCTTTGATCATATTCAAGTCCTCATATTTTCAATTCAGCCCCTCTTCTTTCCAATTGAACATTTCTCCACTCATTCCCAGCCCCCTCACATCTCTCCACATACCCTCTATCAGACTCCTCCCTAGGAATAGGTCCTAAGGGTGGCATTTTTTCTATTCCTTCAAAATCTCCACCTCTTAATATTCCTTTCGTCTGGTTGGCTTTGGATTTTCCCCACTTCTGGGGATGTTGGCGCCTTCCCTCACCTCCGACGGCAATATTTTGATTTGGCCCTTAAGCACTTTCTTGAACATCTCCTCCATAATGAAAAATTTCGAATCCAACTTATCATGGATGGCTGAAACATTCTTTTTTAAATCTGAAACTTGAGTTTGAAAATCTGAAATTTCATATTTCATTTGTCCAATCTATACTTTGAGGCTCCAACGCAATAATTTTCTTGGCCGCCATTGATCCATAAATTTTTGTAAAAATAAAAATATGAACTTCGATCTTCAAAAATAGCAACTTTCTTCTACGAAGTTTCAAGAATAGTCGCTGAAATTCACCAAAACAGCCCACCAAAGGTCCCAAAAACATCTCTGATACCAATTTGATAGGAAACATTTGAAGATTCCAAGTATTTCCAATCGATTTCTGAAAATAATGAGAAAACAGTTCCAAACTCCAATGAAAAATAGAAAAATAATAATTTTATGGCATGAAATCAAATAACACTGAAAGGAAAGAGCAAGATACAATTAATCTTCTATTCGAGAGAAGGATCATTCTTTCCCAATCTCTAGACGGCGCTAGAGTCCAAAACCTAAAACCTAAGAAATCCCAAATTTTCAGCCAAATTCAATATGCCCTAACCCTAGGAAAACAAACTATTTAATGCATACAAATCAAAAGAAAATCCCTAAATAGTCCCTACATTCAAATTTCCCTCTTAATTCCCTAAAAAACCTTCCAAAATAGCTCCCTTGAATCTCGCTGCATCCACAGTTCGTACAGGAGGTGGAACCTCCGTCTCTGTTTCACCCGTAAGCCGGTGGGGATCAGCTATACCGGTCTAACAGTATGCTAAATCCTATGAACTTCAAATAAATTTAATTCTTTTTCCACTACCATGATTTCATCATATTTGCTGAATAACTGTAAGTAAAAAACGTGTTGTATATTAGATATATAAACTATTATTCTCAAGTAGATAAACTTCGGTTGTATTTAATATGAAGTGATAAAAGCAATAAATTGTAGATAATGAATGAAACATAAGCCAAAAATAGATATGCTAGAAGTGTGAAAATTTTTGGAAAGAAGATATAGATCAATCATTGCCAATATATTTTGATCTAATGTTGTCACGAAATGATATTTAATTGCATGAGTAATAATTTGTATATATCATGTGATTATATTTACTTATTCAAGTATTGGGATTATAATACATGTTAAAATCACTAAGCCCCTAAACCTGGCACTTACTATCATTTAGGGGTGTCAGTGAGCCGAGTCGGCTCTCGAGCCGGCTCGAGCTCGACTTGTTTATGGGCTCACGAGCCGAACTTATCTTGCTCACGAGTCGAGTTCAAGCTCGTTTAGTAAACGAGCTTGAGTTTGAGCTCAAGCCTGCTCGGCTCATGAGCTCGTGAGCCGGCTTGAATAAATATTACTATTTTTAAATAATTTTATTTTATTTATTAAATTTAAATATTAAAACAATTAATAAAAACCACCTAAGTTTTATTTAAAAGTTGAAGATTTCATCATTTTATTTTAATTTTAACTAAGTTTTAAAATCCCCCTTAAGTTTTAATAATCCCGCCTAATTTTTAAAATTCTTGCCTAAAATTTAAAATTCATGCCCATGTCTCGCGAGCTGGTTCGTGCTCGTTTACAGTAAAAGGAGCTCATGGTCGCTTTCCAACCGACGAGCCAATCTCAATAAAGACTTAAACTCGACTCGACTTGACTCATTCACACCTCTACTATCATTTTTGAAATATTCAGTATGACGATCTAAAATTGGACTCTATAACAATTATTCTGACCTTTAAAAGACCACTGCAAGCAATGAGAATAACTCAGAACAATCATTCATAGGTTCTCATAAAAGGATTTAGGTCAAAAAATTGAAATGATACTATAATCTATAAAATCAAAATAAACAACAAAAAACCTAAATAATTTTAATAATAATAGTAACTTCTTAAATGTCATGAAATTTGAGAATATTTTTCCAACAAAACAAGAGATGGAGGTGCTCCATAACCACCACCACCACCACGACCAAAAGCAGGTCTTACACTAGCCCTCTGCATCAACAAAATAAAGATTATAAACTTTGAAAGAAACAAAACATGATTTATCAATATAAATAAATTCAAAAAAAAATAGAAAATGTGATTTACGTAATATAAACATATGCTTTATCATACATTATCTGTATGAATTAGAACAAAGAATAAAGAAAGATTATGAAAATTATCTAGTTTATTGATTATCCTCCCTTTCCTCCTCATCAGCATAGTCAACCAAGCATATCGAGCAACGTTCATCAATGATCTTACGCTGAAGTGGAGGGGGAGCGGTGGAACGAAAGTAGAATAAGTAAAAGATGAATGTGATGGCGGAGATAAGGAAGAGGATGATGATGGTCATGGCGGTGGCGTGGCTCGTTTGTATAATCAGCTTGTTAAAGTTAATTCTTTTATCATTATTATTTTATATTAGTGAACTTGTTAAAGTTCATTATTTATCAAAACTATTTTATTGGAGTATCAAATCTTTTCTGATTAATCATATTATCATTTGTTATAATTTTTTGCCAACAAGAAATCAAGTGCTCAAGAGATTATTTAAACGAGCTACGCCACCGCCATGACCATCATCGTCCTCTTCCTTATCACCGCCATCACATTCATCTTTTACTTATTATACTTTCGTTCCACTGCTCCCCCTCCACTTCAGCCTGGGATCACTGCTGAACGTTGCTCGATATGTTTGGTTGACTATGTTGAATTCTCTAATGAGAGTGAACTGGAGCCTGCGTAAGAGTATCAAGCATTGATTGCCGCCTCCAGTATTTAAACTCCTGCCGGACAGTTTTTCTCCCGATGGGAGTGTACTGGAGCCTACATAAGAGTACCGGGCCATAATCACCACATCCGGTATTTAAACTCTTGTCAGACAATTTTTCCCCCAATGAGAGTGAACTAGAGTCTGTGTAAGAATACAGGGCCTTGATCACCGCCTCTAGTATTTAAACTCTTGCAGAACAATTTTTCTCCCAATGGGAGTGAACTGGAGCCTGCGTATCGAGCCTTGATCACCGCTTCCAGTATTTAAACTCTTGCCGGACAGTTTTTCCCCCGACGGGAGTGAACTGGAGCCTGCGTAAGAGTACCAGGTCTTAGTCATCGCCACCAAAAATTTTTATTTTTGCCATTCCGACTTTTCCTAACTTTGTAGGAGACGTTTTGGAACCGACTAAAGAGAGGTGGTGTCTTCTCCCTAGCCTCTGAGGGGGGTTTTATAGCTTTTTTAAAGGAGGTTTGAGGGCAAAATTTCTGAATTTTTAATTAATTTTTGGAATTTTTAAATGCTCAAAAATTAAATAATTTCCTATTGCTGAAAAAATGAAATTGGAAATAAATTAAGAGCAATTTTATTAAAAATATGATAAATATGCAGGAAATTAATTATTTCCAATCAAGAATAGATTCTGGATTTTTTTAAAAAAGATTTAACTTTTTTGGTGCGGATACTGTAGCTCCCTTCATTAAGTGGTTTTTAACACATACTAATATTTAACTATTATATATAAGGTAATAATCTCATGCGTCATAATGGAAAATAAATATATTATTTATTTATTTATTACTGCTAATACGATTTTAGTTAATTAATTAATATTAATTAATTATCCAATTAATTATATATTTTCTTATCTCGAGATGTCCGATTTTAACATTGTTGTTGTTCTCGGAGCCATTTTTCTAGGTTCTCGAATCGATTTTGACACTTCTCAAGCTCAAAAGAGCCTCTATGATATGTTTTGAGCTATTTGAAAATCTTAGGAGTAAACTTTTTTGACATTTTTTTTTATTTGATTAACGCTTTGACTTTGTAGAATGCTAAAATCACAGATATATTTTTGGACTATACTATTCAACGTCCAAAAATAGGGGAGCAACTGATACGTCCTCAAAAATTGCCTTGATCAAGCATGAATCTTGAGGCATATTCAAGTTAGAAACTTTCAAAATTAAATTTGGGATCATCTGAATTCCAACTTCAGCAAACTTATAGTCAAATTGAGCATCTCAAAGAGGCGAACCAGACAACAACATAATTGGTCCAACACAAGCCCGAATCGGTCTGAATCGAGGCCCGAACCATATTTGGAAGGGTCGAGACATTATTTGGATGATGAAAGGATATCCAAATATAACATGCTTGTAATCAAATCGAGCGTCTTGGCGAGACGAATCCAACGAGCCCAAGATCTCTGAATTCCAACATCGTTAAGGCACGTAAATAGTTGATAAACTTTGTACAATCAGGGGAATCAATATGAGCCATCCGATGGAGCACTCCAAACCTGCCCCAGATCTTCTCTAGATTTACAGGGTGTTCCACTCATGAAAATCTATAAATAGATCTCCACTCTCTACATGAACGGGACCTTTTGCTGGAGATTTGAGAGAGCTCTAAAGCTTCAAGAGCTCTAGCACCACCGCCCGGCCGCCGCCCGCCGCCAGACCACTGTATCGCCGCCGCCCACTGTCGGACTTAAGCCCGACCTTCGTTGGACCACTGCCCGGCCGCCGCCCGCCGTCGGACTTCATCCCGACCTTCGTTGGACCACCGCCCGTCCGCCGCCTGCCGCCAAACTTGCACCCATCCGCCACCCGCCGCCGAACTTCATCCCAACCTTCGTCGGACCACCGCCTGACCACCGTCTGCCGCCAAACCACTGCTAGGCCGCCAGACCACCACCAAGAAGCCATCTGCCGCCAGACCTTCACCCGTCGCCGGACTTCAGCCCGACCTTTGTCAGACCACCGCCCGGCTGCCACCTACCTCCAGACCATCGCCTGGTTGCCGCCTGCCGCCGGACCATCGCCAGTCGTCATACTTCTGTCTGACCTTCGTCGGACCACCACCCGACCGCCGCTCGCTGCCCGACTTCAGCCCGACCTTCGTCGGACCACCGCTTGGTCGTCGCTTGCCGCCGGACTTTCGCCCGGCTGCCGCCCGCCGTCAGACTTCAGCCCGACCTTCGTCGGACCACTGCCCGACCATCACTTGCAGCCGGACCACCACCCGACCGCCGCCCGTCGTCAAACTTTAGCCCAAACCTTCGTCGGACCATCGCCTGCCGCCGGACCTTCGCCTGGCCGATGATCGCCACCGGACATCTGAACGCCGGATTTTCACCTGGGCAAGGCCCCGTGGTTTTTCCCTCTTCAATTTTTCCACATAAAAAATATTTGTGTTTTACTTTTCTCTTTTTGTTTGTGTGTTGGATATCCGTGCATCGCTAAGACTAAAAGTTTACTCACTCTACCACCACGAATCTTTCAGCCCGCAACACTTCTATTTACATACCTCACACCCAAACTTCATTTTTTTACTTTTATAACACCTAAAATCCCTAATACTCACCAAATACAACACTCTGTTTGCTCCCATTAAATGAGCATCACCAAATTGCTTTGCCTTCAACGACTTTCCCTTGCTCGGTAGGAACTCATTTTTCTCGCCTAAGTATTTTCTTCTCTATTTCAACATCTCTTTTTCCTCTTTGGGACTTTTGCATTTCTCTTGGAATGGTTTTTGGCCTCCACTCCTCCATAAGTCCCATAGGTATGCAGTTCTTCTCTATTTCAAAATCTAGGTTTTATGTTTTCAACAAATATGTGAAAGTAGTGTGATTCATAATTTTTTCTGGTTCAAACGGAAAGATTTCTGGTGTATCATTCACTAAATCTGATTTAAATTCATCCCAAACTTATAAGTGGAAGAAAAGGTGTGACTGGACAAAAAATTTCTAGAACTTAAAACATACCGTGATTTCTGACTTGTGAATAAGAAGATTCAGGAACAAGAGGAGACCATAGCCTGGTATTTCATCACTTACCTTCTAGTTTTGTTAGTTGCTTTATATCTATCCAAATGGCAGCTGTGTTCATCCTCAATAAGAATCGCTCAAACGGTTCAAAAGGCAAAAAAATGTCTCCACATACAGTAAATACTATTCTTCAAATCAAAACAAATAGAATGAACACAAACATAAACTTAATCTATTTATAGCACAAGAAAACGTCTTCTGCTTTTTTTCGTAAAAACTGTGTTGGTCCGATGAAAGAGAGAGAAGGGGAGCTGCTCACCTGCTCTGTTTCGCAAAAAGGGGAGCTACGTCAGTCCGATGGGAAGGAGAGAAGGGGACAAGAAACGCGAGAGAGTTGCTCGGACAAGTTTCCCATGCGCAAAAGGCTATTTTTGTGAACTGGTTTTTGACATAAGCAAACGGAGTGTTATATTTGGTGAGTGTTAGGGCTTTTAGGTGGTATAATAGTAAAAGTGAAGTTTGGGTGTGAGATGTGTAAATAGAAGTGTTTTGAGTGTTAAGTATGTAAAAATCCCTTTGAAATAATCATAGGGTTTCAACCAAGAAAATTTATAATTGAGATTATTCTAATTGAATGAACATATAAACAAGTGTGTAGTTCCATATGTATGAAGTTTGGACTCTGGTCATATAGAGATATTCTTATTGAATAATTGTTTGATCATGTCACCTTAAAATCTTGAACATTAATGTATTTGGTTTACTTATGTTCACGAATAGCATCATTTGAATCTCGTGAATAAGATCGACATTAAGCTTGATAAGAGCTCAATTAGTATTTGATTCAAAACTCGTGAATAAGCTCGGAATATGTAATTATAAAATTAATAAATATACATAATATAAATATTTTAATAAATTTTAAAATAATTAAATATTATAATATATGTTAACTAAAATAAATTTTACATATTTATTAAATAGGTAATGTATAGTATTTAATTATAATTATTTTTATTTTATTATTTATAGAAATTAAAACATAGTAGTAAAGTGAATACGCGGAAGGCGGTGGTGGCAAACACGAAACCCTTTCCTTAGTATTTATTTCTTCCCTAAAGTATCTCCCCAAATGCGAAATCCTTGACGAACATGAAACCCTTTTCTTAGCATTTATGCCCTAAACTATCTCCCCAAATGTGAAATCCTTTCTTTTTCTGCCCAAACAACTGACTGGCTGACTCCCGAACGCCGCTCAAGCTCCGACTGGCCGCTCAAGCGTCTTTCTTGTTCATTCTCCCAGACACACCGTCCTGAACCCTCTCCTTTCACCTCTCACCGGCTAGCATGGACGGTAAAATTAATTGAACCTTGAACTTTGGCATTATTTTTTATTATTTCTAGAATCCATCAACCCTGTTGCTTTGACATGTATCTTTTTTTTTAGCATTTTGATGACAAGCCATATGAATATTTAATTATAAAATTAATAAATATGCATAATATAAATATTTTAAATTTATTATAATATAATGATATAATTATTTTAAATTAATAAGTTACCGTTGATGTTGGCCAGTGAGAGGAGAAACGAGAGGGTTCAGGATGTTGTGTTTGGGAGAATGAACATGAAAGACACTTGAGCGGCCAGTCGGCAGTGGCGGAGCCATAAAATATATCTAGGGAGCCTAATTTTTTTTTTTTATAATTTTCCTTCAACTTTTTACATCCAGGCGGTCTCGACCCAACCCGACCGGAATGAATCCCATCGTGTCGAGTCGCGACTGAAGAATCCAGGATCTAGCTTTGGAATTTGCTTTCAGACTTTCTTCCAATAATCAGACATACGGAAAATACAAAGCTACTATAAACATCCAAATATACAAAAACTCATATGACATTTTCTTGTCTTCTTTCATCAAAATAATCATGTATATTACAGTGCATGGCTATAAACAGAAAGAACAAAACAGAACAAAAAAGCCATGACTGTACAAAAATCAAAAGTATAAAATACCTAATCTCAAATCAGACACTGAACGGCTAGTCCAAGACATCCTTCCCTTTCTCAGAACCTGAAAGCCACGTAGATAACAAGAATGATCTAATAGCTCAGCAAGACTACACTAGCCAATCTAAATATCCAGAAACTCACCTCCAAAAATACATCAGAATAGTTATTCAAGTAGTCGTACATATTTTAGATAATCGTACAGAAAATCATATAATCAGACAGAATACAGATACTAGTATAAAATAGATAATCAAACAGAATTCGAATAACTGATATAGAAGAACTGAATTCATTTCATATAACAGAATTATTCAAATCAGAATTATCTTCAAATCACAGATCATGGAATCGTACAAATCATAAAGCACATTGTCAAAGCAGATAAGATCACATATCACATATCACATAACCCTGACCTAGACAGAATCTCAACGGATTCTGGCCCCATATGCCTCCCTTCCCTTGAAAGTTCGTTAGGGATGTTAAGCCCTATGAACTTAGTCCCAAGCTAACCAAGAGGGGGGGGGGGGGTGAATTGGTATTTTAAAAACTCTTTTCACAAAGAAAGAAAATTGCATAAACCAAATCACACCACAGAAATAAATGCGGAATTTAAAAGCGCGGAAGCAAGAAAAAGAACACAAAAATTTATAGTGGTTCGGTCGACTCGACCTACGTCCACTCCTTGGAGGCACCCTCCAAGTATTGCACTACAAAATGTGACTCTCCTTTAGCCCCCACGGCTAGGCGGAGAAGCCCTTACAAGAACCTCCTTTTTGCCACCCTGCAAGGCAGAGAACCTACCTCATTTTGCTTCCTTCTGAAGCTAGCAGAGAACCAAAACCAAAAGCAAACTCCTTACCTCTACCGACCCTTCCACGGATGAGAAACTCTAGACGAAGATGAAGCAGAGCGATCCATGAAGCAACCCTTGTGAATCCCCTCGCAAGCTCCCCCTCACAAGATCCTCTCTCTCTCCTCTCTCTCTTTCTCTCCTCAAGGTCTTCTCAGGTCAAGGCAGCAGCCAAAGGTCTCTTAAAAATGTTTAACAAGAGCTCTTAAATAGAAGAGCATCAAAGGAGCTCATTAATTGCAAGTTGCCGACAATATCGTCCAGGCCGATCTGGACATCGGCCTAGCCTATCAGTACAAATCAAAGAAGATCGGCTAGAGCATCGCCCTTGATGAAAAACTGGATGATTGAAAATTGGCTTGATCGTCCAGGCCGATCTCATGATCGTCCGGGCCGATCAGTTCAAATAAGAGGAAAATTGTCCTGATAATAGCCCTGGATACGAGCTGGCCGATATTTATCATCCTGAAGTACCTTAAGGTTTTTGACTAGATCGTCCTGGCCTATCCTGCGATCGTCCAGGACTATATGATCGTATCAATCATCCTTAATTACTCCCTTGATTTCCTGATCAATTAAGTCATAATTTGGTAATTTCGTCCAGGCCGATACGTGGATCGTCCTGGCCGATAATTTAAAATTACAGTATTCCTTAATTGACTATGGCGGCTACTTTTTTCTATTTTGAGCTTATCGTCCTGGCCGATACACGTATCGTCCAGGCCGATATGTTAATGACAGCTGCCTTAATTAAGAATCCTTACTTAGACTTTCTGTTTTAAGCTGATCGTCCCGGACGATATAAATATCGGCTGGGCCGACGTGGGCAAAAAATAGAAATTCTAAGCCCCTAAAGTGTGTGTGTGAAGGGTTACTTAGCATCAGTCTCTTTGACCATTACAAGTAGACTAAAAAGGTGAAAATCAAAAGTACAGACTGACTCAACCCTAAACCTACGCAATCCTGAACTTGGCTCCTTCTTGATCGTCCGATCTTCGATTCCTGAAAAGTTAGAAGCAACAAGTAGTCCAAGAGAAATAGTATTTGTCAATCATCAAAATATAAGACATAAAAAATAGGTTTGCAACAATCTCCCCCTTTTTGATGATGGCAAAACACTACGAAAATAGTTAATAGCAAAAATTCAGGATTGATTGAAAAAGGAACCTCATAAACGAACCTCATAAACTTCTCCCCCTTTTGACATATCAAAAAGGAGGGTACAAGAAAGTAAAGCAAAAGAGATCCCCGCTTTTTTTTTTTAAAAAACAAGGCATGAACATGATATAATATTCCATGTGATTGATTTAAAAATTTGTGAGTTAATGTGTTAATAAGCTTATCAATCTATAGAATAGTAGAATATCCGATCATGGTTACCCTTAGCTCAGACATTTTCTTAGGGTAGAATCGTCTTTTGAAATCAATGACCTAACTCAAGAAATTAATTGGATATGAGAAAAGGAATCCACTCATTACTTGGCTTAAAAAAAAATATCTTTATAAAATAATGAAGTGAAGTAAATTTGTCACAATCGCAAAATAATCGAAGTCAAGCCTTTGATAACCAACACTTCTAAGTTTTAAAAGATTTAAAAAGGGAGAATAACTTGCTTTTGAGTGGGCTCATTTTATGCCTCTTGTCACTTTTATGGCGCTTTGCGCATCTTTTTATAGATTTTTTAATTTTTGGCGTCTTTGCGCATCTTTTGTTGGCATCATTGGTCAAATTTTGTTATTTTTGCAAGCTATATTCTCTTTTATAATCTTTTAAAAAACAAAGTTATGAATATATCTTCTTAGATATTAGAGAATAGGAGCACTCTCTCTAACATAAGGAAGAGTTACCACAAGCAGAATTAATAATCAAGGACAAGAGTAACGAGAAATCTTGATGTGACAAAAAGACTTTAAACATTATAAGTATAAGATAGATTTGCTTAAGCAAGCTTAAGAAAAGATCTCAATTTCATAAACAATCTTTAACTTGAGATAGATTTTTGATTAGAAAAGAAAATTATGCCACTAAAATAGGTTAGAGAGAGAGACACAATCACAAAATATTCCTATCATCTAAGAGATTGAGTAGATAAAAACACATTGACTACAAATTTCCAAAGGTAAGGACAAGGAATATAGTATCATATTAGCGATGATTTTGAAAACCAAGAAAAAGAGAGACAAAAGGGAAAAATAAAACACACAAAAAAAGCTAAAGCAACAAAAAGGAAACAAAAGCAAAAGAAAATAAAAAGCAAAAGAAAAACAAAAGAAAAAGGTTTCATGTATTTATGTCAATCACACCCAACCTGGTCCTTAAAGAGCTGAAAGTATCGAAGGCCAGTGGTTTAGTAAAGATGTCCGCCAGTTGATTTTCAGTTGTCACATGGTGTAACTCAATGTCTCCCTTAGTCACATTATCTCTAATGAAGTGATGCCTAATGTCAATGTGTTTAGTCCTTGAATGTTGGATAGGATTCTTAAAGATGCATATGGCACGAGTATTGTCACAAAAGATTGAGATGGTACTTATATGTAATCCTAAATCCAATACTTGTTGTTTCAACCAAAGGACTTGGGCCACACAACTTCCAAGAGCAATGTATTCAGCTTCAGTAGTAGAAAGAGCAACAGAGTTTTGCTACCTACTAGATCAAGAGACCAAAGATTGTCCAATGAATTGACAAGTTCCAGAAGTGCTCTTTCTATCCACCTTGCATCCTACAAAATCAGAGTCAGAAAAACAAATAATCTCAAAAGAAGTGCTATGTCTAGGGTACCAAATTCCTAATCCTTGTGTACCCAAAAGGTATCTAAAAATCCTCTTAACAGCAGTCATGTGGGATTCCTTAGGGTCAGCTTGAAACCTAGCACAAAGGCAAACACTAAACATGATGTCAGGTCGGCTCGCAGTCAAGTAAAGTAAAGATCCAATAATGCCTCTATACTTCTTCTAATCAACAGACTTACCACTTGGGTCCTTATCCAATGGAGCACTAGAAGTCATGGGAGTGTTAATTGGCTTGGCTTTGTCCATCTCATATTTCTTCAAAATGTCCTTTATGTATTTTGTTTGATTTAGAAAAGTTCCATCTTCCAATTGTTTTATGCTAAACCCCAAAAAGTAGGACAACTCTCCCATCAAACTCATCTTAAACTCTCTACTCATTGTTTTAGAAAAATCATCACACAAATTTTTATTAGAAGATCCAAAAAGTATATCATCCACATAAATCTGAACAATGAGTAAATCATCCCCAACTCTCCTAATAAAAAGGGTGGTGTCTACACTTCCCTTGACAAACTCCCTCTCTAGTAAGAATATGTTAAGCCTCTCATACCAAGTTCTTGGTGCGTGCTTTAAACCATACAATGCCTTTTTCAATTTAAACAAATGATTTGGAAATTGGGAGCTCTCAAAACCTGGAGGTTGTTCTACAAACACATCTTCTTTTATCTCCCCATTTAAAAAGGCACTCTTGACATCCATTTGAAAAAGCTTAAATCCTTTATAACCAGTAAAGGCTAATAGCACTCTAATGGCTTCCAATCTAGCTACAGGGGCAAAAGTCTCCTCTAAGTCTATCCCTTCTATTTGATTGTACCCCTTAGCCACCAATCTTGCTTTATTCCTTACCACCACTCATGAATCATTCACTTTGTTCTTAAAGACCCACTTTGTCCCAACTACACTTGGTCCCTTAGGTCTTTCCACAAGTTCCCAAACATCATTCCTAACAAATTGATTCAACTCTTCTTGCATTGCTAAAATACAAAACTCATCAGAAAGGGCTTGGTTAATGGTGGTGGGTTCAGTCATAGAAATAAAGGCAGAGTGGTTCACCTCCTTCCTAAGTCCATGTCTAGTCTTAACTCCACTAGAAGGGTCTCCTAAGATCAAATCATTGGGGTGACTTGTAGAGTATCTCCAATCTCTAGGCAAAGTGTGTGAAGTTTCTCCCCTTTCAATAAATTTCTCTACTCCTTGGGTGACTCCTTCTACTCCTCCATTACTTAGGTGCTCACTCCCCTTCCCCAAATTTTCTACTCCACTTGTTATCTCTCCAACATCATCATCTTCTACTCCATATTTCTTAGGATCAGACTCATCAAAAACTACATGGGTTGTCTCTTCCACCATCAAAGTTCTCTTGTTAAACACCCTAAAAGACTTCCCAACACTAGAATATCCCAAGAATACTCCTTCATCAGATTTATGATCAAATTTTCCCAAGTGAGACTTCCCATTATTGTTAATGAAAACCTTACAACCAAAGACATGAAGGTGGAAAAGATTGGGTGTCCTACCCTTAAGGATCTCATAGGGTGTCTTCTCTAATTTAGCTCTAACATTCACCCTATTCAACATATAACAAGTTGTGTTAACCGCTTCAGCCCAAAAGTATTTTGGAAGTGAATACTCAGCAAGCATGGCTCTAGCGGCTTCCACCAAGGTTGGGTTCTTCCTTTCAGCTACCCCATTCTGCTGAGGGGTCCTAGGGGCTGAAAAATTGTGGCTAATCCCCTTGTCCTCACAAAAATCTCCAAATCTTTCATTTTCAAACTCTCCCCCATGATCACTATGGATGGTCAAAATCTCACAACCTAGCTTCTTCTGAATCCAAGTAGAAAAAGTTTTAAACTCCTCAAAAGACTCATTTTTATGTGAAAGAAATCTAGTCCAAGTGAACCTCGAGTAGTCATCAACAATCACAAAACCATAGACTTTCCCTCCAAAACTAGCTGTGCTAATGGGTCCAAACAAATCCATGTGAAGGACTTCTAAAGGTCTAGAGATGCTAATGTCCTTAATGGGGTGAAAAGAGGAGTGGACTTGCTTTCCTAATTGACAGGCATCACAAAAGTGGTCTTTTGTAAACTTAAGTTTGGGGACACCTCTAACTAGGTCCTTTTGGGTCACTTTCCTAAGGGTTTTCATACTTGCATGACAAAGCCTCCTGTGCCACAACCAAGAATCATCAATCACAGTTTTTAAGCAAAAAGAAGCAGCACATTCAATGTTATTTAAATCAAGCATGTAGACGTTGTTGATCCTGTTTCCCTGCAAAATAGTGTTGTTACTTAAACTTACAATGCATGAATCCGCGAAGAATTGCACGATGAAGCCTTTGTCACAGAATTGACTGATGCTGAGCAAGTTGGGCTTCAATCCATCTACAAGCAAAACATTTTCAATCATAAGGTTCTTGGAATTACCAATTATACCTGCTCCTACCACCTTCCTGGTGGTGTTGTCTCCAAGAGTAACCTTGCCTCCAGTCCTGGACTCTAGTACAACAAACTGGCTAGCATCACCAATCATATGTCGAGAGCATCCACTGTCCAGGTACCACATACTCTCATGAGGTCTTTTGTGAGAGCCCTCCTGCAAAATTATCAAATGTTAGATTTAGGAATGCAATGCATGTGTGATATGCTGTGGATCATGCACCTTACGTCTCCACACCCAATGTGTACTATGGTGAATCGTGCAAGTGTGTGAGATGTGTCCTAGCATGCCACATGAAAAACATTTAACTCCAGGAAAGGGATTTCTTAAGTGATTTGAGTTATAATGCCTCTTCCTAGGTTTTGGCAATTGATTAAAAGTAGAAGTCATCCTAGTTTTCTTACATGCTTCTAAATCATTTTGAAACTTTAAATTTGTGCTTTTTAAAACTTCATTTTCAATCCTCAAATTTTTCTCTATCTCCTTTGACTTCTTAAAATCAGATTCAAGTGATGTGTGTGATATTTTTAATGCATCAAGCTCTTCAACTAACTCACCATGATTTTTATTTAACTCATCAAATTCATCAAGTAAAGTCATGTGATTTGAATCAATTGTTTGATGGTCTTTAATCAAAATTTCATGCTCTTTTTGTAGATTTAAGAATTCTAATTTCAAGATAGCATGAGTTTTCTTTAATTTTCTATATGATGCATGAATTTTTTCTGAAACTTTAAGAAGTTGATCAGTAGGAAAGTTCACATACCTCTTCTTGATCACTTTGATCTTTTCCCATGAAACATAAGTTTGTAGTTTCTTCCTCTGGTTCAGTCTCAGAGGAGTCAGTACCAGATTTTGCCCAAAAGCACCTTTGGTTTTTCTTTTTGTCCTTCCTAGACTTAGCTTTCTCCTCACCTTTTCCTTTGCTTGATTGATCTCTAAGCGTAGGGCAATCAGTTCTCATATGTCCAGGCTTCCTGCATTCAAAACAAACAACATCAGAAGATCCTTTAACATATTTATGATCCTTACATTTTCTCCAACTTTGATGATGCTTTTGTTTCTTCCTTAGAAAGCTTTTGAATTGCCTTGTGATGAAGGCAATTTCATCGCTTTCAGATCCGGAAGATTTAGAATTCGATTTGTGTGCCTTCAATGCAATTGTTTTCTCCTTTTTCTTTTCACCTGCATCAACATTTCTTTGATTCACCCCTTACTCGTAAGCAATGAGTGAGCTAAGTAAGTTATCAATAGAATAGGTATTCAAATCCTTAGATTCAGTAATTGCAGTGATTTTTGCATCATAAGACGAAGGCAAGCATCTCAAAATCTTGTTAACTTTTTCATAGTTCGAAAGTTCTTTTCCTAGTGCATGCAAAGAAGTAACACTCTGAGTAAACCTAGTGTACATGTCAGAAATCGATTCAAGAGGTTTCATACGAAAAAGTTCGTAGTCATGCAAGAGAATATTTAAATGGGATTATTTAACTTCATTAGTACCTTCATAGGTGATGCACAATTTATCCCAAATCTCTTTACCAGTTTTACAAGTTGAGACACGCATATAATCCTCAGATTTCAAAGCACAAAAAAAATAGTTTAAACATTTCGCATTTAATTGAGCTAAATCTCGTTCATTAAAAGTCCATTCAGTAAAAGCAACTTCAGTTTTAACACCATTAATTTCACGAGAAGGTGGAGAATAACCTTCTTGAATAAGCATCCACATGCGATAATCAGTAGATTGTAAAAATGTTGACATGCGAGTTTTCAAAAAATCAAAAGGTAGGTTATCGAACAAGGGAGGTCGGGTAATGGAATACCCTTCCGTAGTGTTACGATTCCCAATGTTAGTCATGGATCAAATTCAAAAAGTTTTCAAACTTTAATTTTCGAATCCCGCTCTGATACCACTTGAAAGTTCGTTAGGGATGTTAAGCCCTATGAACTTAGTCCCAAGCTAACCAAGAGGGGGGGGGGTGAATTGGTATTTTAAAAACTCTTTTCACAAAGAAAGAAAATTGCATAAACCAAATCACACCACAGAAATAAATGCAGAATTTAAAAGCGCGGAAGCAAGAAAAAGAACACAAAAATTTATAGTGGTTCGGTCGACTCGACCTACGTCCACTCCTTGGAGGCACCCTCCAAGTATTGCACTACAAAACGTGACTCTCCTTTAGCCCCCACGGCTAAGCGGAGAAGCCCTTACAAGAACCTCCTTTTTGCCACCCCGACAAGGCAGAGAACCTACCTCCTTTTGCTTCCTCCTGAAGCTGGCAGAGAACCAAAACCAAAAGCAAACTCCTTACCTCTACCGACCCTTCGACGGACGAGAAACTCTAGACGAAGATGAAGCAGAGCGATCCTTGAAGCAACCCTTGTGAATCCCCTCACAAGCTCCCCCTCACAAGATCCTCTCTCTCTCCTCTCTCTCTTTCTCTCCTCAAGGTCTTCTCAGGTCAAGGCAGCAGCCAAAGGTCTCTTAAAAATGTTTAACAATAGCTCTTAAATAGAAGAGCTTCAAAGGAGCTCATTAATTGCAAGTTGCCGACAATATCGTCCAGGCCGTTCTGGACATTGGCCTGGCCGATTAGTACAAATCAAAGAAGATCGGCCAGAGCATCGCCCTGGATGCAAAACTGGATGATTGAAAATCGGCTTGATCGTCCAGGCCGATCTCACGATCGTCCGGGCCGATCAGTTCAAATTAGAGGAAAATCGTCCTGACAATAGCCCTGGATACGAGCTGGCCGATATTTATCGTCCTGAAGTACCTTAAGATTTTTGACTAGATCGTTCTGGCCAATCCTGCGATCGTCCAGGACGATATGATCGTATCAATCATCCTTAATTACTCCCTTGATTTTCTGATCAATTAAGGCATAATTTGGTAATTTCGTCCAGGCCGATACGTGGATCGTCCTGGCCGATAATTTAAAATTACAGTATACCTTAAATGACTATGGCGGCTACTTCTTTCTGTTTTGAGCTTATCGTCCTGGTCGATACACGTATCGTCCAGGCCGATATGTTAATGACGGCTGCCTTAATTAAGAATCCTTACTTAGACTTTCTGTTTTAAGCTGATCGTCCCGGACGATATAAATATCGGACGGGCTAATGTGGGAAAAAACAGAAATTCTAAGCCCCTCAAGTGTGTGTGTGAAGGGTTACTTAGCATCTGTCTCTTTGACCATTTTAAGTAGACTAAAAAGGTGAAAATCAAAAGTACAGTCTGACTCAACCCTAAACCTACGCAATCCTGAACTTGGCTCCTTCTTGATCGTCCGATTTTCGATTCCTGAAAAGTTAGAAGCAACAAGTAGTCTAAGAGAAATAGTGTTTGTCAATCATCAAAACATAAGACATAAAAAATAAGTTTGCAACATCCCTGATATATACAAAATCTCAAAGGATTTTGGCCCCTTATGCCTACCTTGTGCTTATAGCACCAGAATATATCAGATATACAGAATTATCAGATCATAATTTATTTTCAGATTCCCGAACCCTAACAGAATCTCAAAGGATTCTGGCCCCTTATAACTCCCTTCTCTGACACAGAAAGAATATCAAAGGATTCTGGCCCCTTATAACTCCCTTCTGATATCATACAAACACATCAAATCATTAGATTTAGAAAAATTGGATTACTTTTTAAAAATCGTCAGCGACATAACGATAGTCTTCAGAAATTTCAACAGATCAAATCACAGTTTCAGAAAATTATCAAATTACCACAGATAGTGTAAAACATCATTTTAAGACTTTCATTGTACTGAAGAAATAGTTTTTAACATCCAGATGATTCGTTATTCAATTAAAACTCCCCAAAATTTAAAATACCTGATGAAAATCTTTCAGAAAATACTTAAAACGTGCAAAAACACAATCTCTAAAATATACCAAAAGTTATGCGGTAAAAGTTTTATCAGTACAAAATGATACTAGATTTTTGCTAACAGAAGCGGAATTTGAAACAAAAAAGTCATCAAAATCCATATTTCTGAAAATTGAGAAATGCATAATGTGTCTTACCTCGAGTCAATCAACTTTTCCAACTACGGCGACAGACGAAAACGAACCAAAGTCGCCCAAAATCCACTTTTCCCTCCTCTTTCTCTGATTTTCTCTCTCCTCAGCTTTTTCTCTCTCTTCAAAATGACTGTTCAGATATTTATAAAATAGGATCGTCCAGGAAAATTTCCAGATCATCCCGGGATGATCGCCTCTGGTCAAATTTTGTTCAGACGAAAATTAATAATCATCACAGGAATATGGGCTTTCGAGAAATTTTGTACGGACGAACCTACCTTCATCCTGGGACGAATCTCTCTGTCACCAGATTTTGAACTGATCATTCCGGATGATCTCAACTTTGTCTGGACAAACCTGGAAGAAAATCTGGCTTTCACAATCTCCCCACCTTCGGAACAATATCGTCCTCGACATTCCCAAAGCAAAAATGAGTCAGAACAGACTCGGATATAATTGTCTCATATCCGGCTCCTTCTCCTAAGTAGCCTCTTTTGTTGTTATATGTTTCAACTGAATCTTAACCATCAGAATCTGTTTACTTCTTAACTTTCTTATATCTTAAGCCAAAATCTTTTCAGGCTCTTCTTTGTACTGCATATTATCCTAAATCTCCACATCATCAACAAAAATTTTCTTTCCAGTATCAGACATCCACTTTCTCAAAGAGGATACATGAAACACGTTATGTATATCAGACATCTGATTAAGCAATAATAATCTATAAGCAGAATTACCAACCCTTTCGATGATCTCAAAAGGTCTGACATACCTTGGACTGAGCTTGCTCACTCTTCCAAATCTTCTGGCGCCTTTCATCGGACTGACTTTGACATAGTCAAAATCACCCAACTAAAATTCTATAAATCTGTGCTTCTGGTTGTAATACTTCTGTTGTCTATCTTATGCATCTTTCAATCTTTCTTTAATCAAATTAATTTTCATAAAAGTTTCATCCACAAAAGTTGAACCCATCACTTATCTATCTCCCACTTCAGTCAGAGTCAAAGGTGTTCTACACTTTCGGCCATACAGAGCTTTGTAAGGTGTCATACCAATACTAGACTGTTGACCTCATTTTTGTATGAGGTCACTAAGACCCTTCCAGAAGCCAGATTTAATCCTAGACCCTAGAATCCACTCTAGACCTTAGGATCTTTCCTAGAACTAAACCTTAGGGCCTACTCTAGAGCCTAGGATTCCCTTAGATCCTAGATCCTAAAACCCTTTTAGATCTTAAGACCAATCTAGACTCAAATCAATTCCCACCCTTGATCAACCTCAACCTCAAATCAATTCCTACCTTTGATCAACTCCAACTTCAATTTGATTCCTACCCTTAATCAATTCAAATCTCAAACTTCATTCAATTCAAATCCAAATTAATTCAAGTTTCAAACATATCCAAACTTTGACTCAATCCACTTGAGAATCCAAATTTCAACCTAGACTTTGATCCCACCTTTAATCTAGCTTTGACTTTATCCATCCATTAACAGTCACAGCATGATTGTTAATGATTTGGATACTTCAATATTAATCATTCAAACTTGAAATCCATTCCAAATCCAAAAATCTAGACTCAAATCCAAAGTCTTAAGACCCTGTCCTAAAGACCTTTTTCAAGGATTTTTTGAACACTTCAAAACCCAGTCAAATGACCTCTGATTCAGAGTCTATCACTTGCAAAGTGATAAGACATGTCTCTGGAGGTTACCCTTCAAATTTGATCTCATTTGGATGACTCTTACCCTTTAAACTTAATCTAACTCCAAATGTTGCAAAACCTTCGAATATTTATAATTCATGCCACTAGGCCTTTCACCTAGTGGAATTTGACTTTGGATCCCCCTCCAAATCTTTTGATCCCTCCTAATACCTTGATATTGACTTGTTAAGAAATGATCTACATCTTTTTAGATTTAATTTGACCCAGAATTGACTTGAGACCAAAATGACCAAAATGCCCTTAAATGGGGATTTTTGGACTTTTGGCCTAAACTCAACTTGATTTGACTTATGAACCTTTGATATCTTCTTCAAATGTCATTCCAATAGATCCTAAATAACTTTAGGAACACATTGAACCCAAACTTACTCTTTGGTTTGACCAAGTTGACCAAGTCAACCATGGTTGACTAAATCAACCCTTTAACCCAACACTTGTCAATTTTAACCATTCTAGTGATTTTGAATCAATTCAACCCATCAAAATTGGCCAATTATACACCCTTGACTTCAAATTCCTTGGCATGATGTCTTGTAGCACTCTTGACCTCCTCATGCACATCCTAGTCACCATTGACTAGTCAACAAGTCAATGGGTCAAAAACAACCCTTGAAATGAGACCATAGCTTGGCCACCTCATCATCCCATAAAGCAAACCCTTTCTCCAAGCCAAAATCTCCTTTTTGACTGATGGGAATATGCTTTTTTTCCTCCCTAATTGATCATTAAACAAGCTCTATTAACTAAGCCAAGCATTGGTTCATCCAAATGGGGAAAAAGGTGTGGTCCCTCTTCACATGGACCAAGAGATGTCACTCTCAACCACCAACCCTATTCCATAGCTTTGGGCAGCATAGGGGACACTTGGCACTCATCCAAAACTACTCCAAATCAAATCTCAACCATCCAATCCAAAAGCCAAAGTTAAAGTGGGGGAAAACTTGACCTAAAGGGGGCATCTTCATCATTCCCTTTGATATGATCAAAAGCTCCAAACTCCAGCAGCCCCCAACCTTCTAAGAGCTCCTCCTACACACTCCAGCACATTTCAAGTCCTTCCCAAGCTTTTCCCAACCATTTCCAAGCCTCAAATCACTATTTTAGTGAGGAGAGAGCATTCTAGAGAGAGAAAGAGGACTTTCAAATATAACTTTCTATCCAGAAAGATCCGGCTTTTGGAGTCTTCAGCAACGTTGTAGAGAATTGCTGCAGCTTTCCAACAAGCCAAAAATCACAAAAATCCGACGGTCGGATTGTAAGTTATACTCATTTTAAGTTTCAATTTTAATTTGAAACTGTAGCAATTTTACAATGAATGGAGCCTCCAAACTTCAGGCATTGTAAGATCATATTGCCCTCTAGCTACAGTTCAAATTTTGTGCAATTTCGTCGAGTATTTTGAAAGATATAGGCATTTGAAATTTTTTAACTCTGGTTTAACCAGAGCCGTCCGATCGAGCCGTAACGCGATCGGACGGCCCAGAATTGGCCACGTCGCCCCAAACCGCGCGGCCCTCCTCTGGGTGAAACACGGGTCCATCCGGGATCTGACACGTGGCATCATGCCACGCCGCCACGTCATCGCCAGCTGATTTGAGCCAAATTTGAATAAAAAATACTTTAAATGCTTCAAATCTTTCAAAATTCACAGAAAATCGAGTTTTCCACCAAATTGGGCGTTCTTGGGCTCGTTGGAAAGATAATCGAATGTAGTATTTATTAAAATTAAAGTTATATTGTTTTGATTTCTGTATTGTGAGATATTTGAGTTTATGTGAATTTCATGTATCGCAATTTTCTCACAATCCAGTGATCAAATGAATCCCAAATTTTGGTGGATAATTATTGAGTATCTTAGACATGTTTCATAATTTTGCTAGGTTCAGATGCTCAATAGATTTCTGTGATATGAATTTTTAAGGTAAAGGGTCTATTTTGAACCCTAGACTTTGAAAATTCATAACTCCTTAGGGTTTTAATATTTTGCTGTGATATTTCTGTGGTATGATTGTATGTATGTCAGGGTTAGACACACCAAGTTTCATGCCTATTTAAATAGTAGAGACACCTAGGAAAAATAATTAAGGAAACGTCTAGAAAACTTAGAAAATTCATAGGGGATTGTACACAAACCCAATAGGGGTGAAACTTGAACATAGTAAACTTAGTGACATTATATACCTTAGGTTTAAATTTGAGTCAATTTGGAGGTCATTATGTTAGAAAATTAAGCATGTCAAATTTCAGCCCCTTTAAGGACTTAGAAAATTCAATAAATCATCATAAATTTATATTAATTCCAAAAAATACCTATAAGACCTCTAATCAACCATATTTCAACTCTTAATCATTGAAAATTGAAATTACTTTCATTTGACGTTAAAATCCATTTTAATTTAATTTTAATCAAAATCAATGTTTAATCCATTTTAATTAATTAAAAATTATTAAAAATCCCAAAAAATCTTTAAACACTTGCTGATCTCTCCTTAGATCATTTCAAATTTTTGGAGTTGATTTCAAGAAGTTTAAGACTCATTTGGGTTCAAATCATTAAAAGGGCCCTTAATTGAAATAATTTAATAATTCCAATAAATACCCAAACTTCCGAAATTCATAAATAATTGTAGAAAATTCTAAATCAATCAAACTCAGTGGCTAATGACTCTAATTAAAATCTAGTATTTTCCAAAAAATCCAAACCCTCAAAATCTGGTCAAAGTCAACATTTTGGTCAACTCTAAGTCAAAATCGGGTTAAAACTTCTAAAAATCATAACTTTTGATAGAAAACTCCAAATTGAGTGTTCCAACTGTCTAACAACTCATAATTAGGTCTAGTATTTATTAAAAATATGAAACCTTTAAGATTAACTCTAATTTTAAAAGTCAAATTCTGACCCCTTAGTTAGCATATCCAGATAACCTCCAAAACTTATTAACTCCACTAAATTTCAGAATTCTCTTAATAGGATAATAAAATTCTCAACCAACCCATTAAAATCAGTAAACAAATCCTTTTTATATTAATTCACTCTTTTAAATCCAACAAATTTAAATAACTTAATCAACCCCGATTGCTACTAGGTAACCCAGGCCTACGAGGCTATTAACTTAGCCCCAAGGAAGGTGAAATAAACTTCACGGCCTCGGTGTGAAACAAAGGTAGTAATCAATTAACTTTTAAAATATGTTTAATTAAAATTCTTAATCTATTAATACTTAAATCTTAATCTAAATCCCTTTTGAGCCTTAACAAACTCAGACTTTTAGACAACTTCAACTAATAACCCACTTTAGGATCTACCCCAGCCACACAACCTTTCTCACACACTTTAGATGATGTGCTAGGACAACCAACTCTAGATCTAGGTTAGGCCGGTGTTTACTTTACTGTTGTGTGCCGGATTTTTCGTAGTTTTCACTGCATGTTGTGGATGAAATTGCTTTGCTGTGTCTGCTTACTTTTTCTGTACTCTGTGGATGG
This sequence comes from Dendrobium nobile, assembly GCA_022539455.1. NCBI lineage: Eukaryota > Viridiplantae > Streptophyta > Magnoliopsida > Asparagales > Orchidaceae > Dendrobium > Dendrobium nobile. The sequence goes on from CM039727.1 coordinate 39,761,668, forward strand.
ATTGATGTGTTTGGCGACTAGATTACCCTTAGGTTAGGTACGATCTGGATGTTGACACAGTTTTCTGCAGGTGGCCACGCTCATGCAGGGCAATATAAAAAGGGGGCAAATCAAAAAATGCATAAATATTATAAAATCTTTGCACAGGTGCTTCAGCTGCTAAAGCCCCCTAATCATAAAAAGAGCGTGGCCAGTGTGTTTACTTCCTTTTCTGCTCATATATAAACTGCTTGGGAATAATTTTATATATATATTAATTGCTTAGGATAACCTTGCAGGAGAGTCTAGATTTTGATTTGATACAAATGTAATTTGTGTAATTGTTAAGTGTTGTGAAAGTTAGCTTTGAGTTGGGATATATAGGTCCAAAGCTTGGACTCCGAAGAGAAAAGGATGCCCCTAAGGGGAGTAGACCTTTTCTATTTGGGGATCCAAATTTGGATCATACCTCTTCCTTACCCAAAGACGAAAGAGTGGTCTTCCCCCTTAGAGGAAAGTGCCCTCTTATCCATTTGGGTAATCCACTACTAAGATTCCAAGAAGATTGAAGAAAAGGAGTCCAAAGAAGAACAGGACTGAAGACTTGAAGATTGAGAATATCCCACTCAAAACTACTTGCGTCATTACTAGGTTTAGAATCCGGGTTGTTGTCAGTGGTGCCCGGCCACTTTACTTTCTGCAAAACTCTGGTTTGTAATAAGCAAGGCAACTTTGCCTATGGACATTTATTAATTAGTTAATTTATATTTGATGTGATGAATTGATTGCCTTTAGGACTACCTGCTTTTATTAGTTTTTTGGCGATTGTGTGCCGCTTTTGTTTTTGCCTGGACTCGTGAGGCTCGTGAGGGTGTGAAAATTTTTATATTCATAACCTTAAAGTCTAAAACTTTAGTGAGTATAAATAACATAGAAAGATAACGAATCTAGGGAATTAGCCGGGGATCGACCCCGGGGTCGCATGCATATTTCTGCATTACTCTTTCCTTGCTTTAGACCCTTCCCCGCCTGCGGGTAGAGTCCGGATAGTCTGACCTATGAGGACGAGGTGCCGGACCTGGGGAAGTCCAGTCTTCTAAAAAAATTATTTTCTAAGCCTGTTTTTAAAATTTCAAGCATACTTGATTTGAGGATGTTAACTATCATGCATTGCATTAGAAACATACTTAAAGAGTCAAAATTTTAATTGCATCAGTTTAGCATTTTAGCACCCAACATAAGTTAAAGGGGCCAATTAGGAAATTCTCTAGATGTCGGCCCCGATCCTCTAAAACCTTAATTACAACGTCCCCACCACTCTTTCATGAAAGACCGGACTCATCTATTTTAAATCGATTAGGTGGTTAGCTGGCTCCCCAATCCAGGCCGGGGTAAGTCCAGACCTTGCACTGCATTAGTTAGGATCGGACGACTGTGGTCCAGTGTCCAAAATAGATTTAGGATCTAGGGCAGATCTTTGATTATAAGACCCCAAATTTCGGGAATCTAATCCCAAATTTCTAATAAAATACTCAACTCTAATTAAAGCTTCATTTCAATCCTAAAACATAAAGCCCAACACTTAGATTAAGTTGGGACACTTCCGGATGGTTCTGGAATCTCAAAGTGTCCCCTACCTCTCATCCTTTAACTCCGTTAATAACTGCTCAATTTTGATCCATTCCCTTTTGATTTTCCAATAATTCTATTCATACTTTGATATCACTCCTAGAAATTCTAACAAAATTTTGCCATTATTTTAATCGAGAGTTTTCGTAGGAGATTTTATCTCCCTACGATGTAATTAACTACGAGGGCTTGCGCTCGTAGGAGATTTGGAACCCCACACACCTGATTTTAAAATTGATTTTAAAACTTCACTAGATTTTCTTTGGGAAAAGTTAATGAATGATCGTCGTCGTTGCATTAGAAGAATTATCGTAGAATGGTGTCATTTCCCTTCGGGGAGATACATCCTTCTTCGATAAGGCTTTGGATGTGAATGCGACGATCACACTTCTTGGATATTGTAATTGGGTATTTAGTTGAACTCTACTTTGTTCCCTCGGGGCCATATGAAGTTCTCTTTAGAACCCGATCATAATATTCAAGATGTGTTCACATAATTCTGAGCCTGAACACCGTTATGAAAGTTTATCTTCGTCCTTCGGGGTGATATATTCCTTCTAACGAGTTGATTCGACCTTAGAATTAGAATTCGACCTTAATCTTAAAATCCCCAAAGAAAACTAATATTTTTCAAAACATGTTTTCAAAATTTCACCAACAAAAAATGGCACGCCCGGTGGGACAAATCTCTCTCTCCATCTTTAATAAGAATGAAATTTTGTTTCATCGGTAGTCTTAACTACCTTTCTTCCGTTGGTCCCTCTACCCATTTCTTTCTTGGGTGAGTGTGACCAACATCTAAAAGAAAATACCTTTCAAATAGAGAGGTGAGTGATGAAATCTTTGTCTAAGCCGGGCTTTGACATTTTGCCTCCAAGTTAATTGGTAGAGCAAAGGAGTCAAGCCAAGTTTCTTGAATATTCTCAATCAATTTTGTAAGCTCTCTTATTGAAGTGAAAACTCAATATGCTGAGGTTCAAGATTTAGAGAGAATTAATGATGCTCAAAATTTAAATTTTAATCCAATTTGACTAATTCAAACCACTTTTCTTTAATTCCAGGATACTTAAATACTCAAATGGTTGGAAAACTCATCTTCTCCCTGGATAGAAACTTGACAATAGAAGGAATTACCTCTGGCAACTCGATCCAATTTTGGATAGAATTTCAAAACTTCAAGTTATCAGTCAACGGAGAAGAAATGATTGATCTCTCTGCTGGAATACAAAGGGATGTCCCCTTAGTCGAGATTACTTTAGGGTCAGGAGTTGACTCCCCTATCTCTATGATGGAGGTTGTTGTCACCCCTTCGACCACTGTGCCCTCTACTCAGGAGGATAAGAACCAAGAACCATTGATAATAGAAGAATTACCATCTCAATCTGAGATTGGGTCAAGTTCTAACACCCTTGTTGCCAGCAAAAATAAGTGGAGGAAATACCTTAAAAGGGTCAGAAAGAAGGTTGCTAAGGCCAAAAAGACTGCTGAGGTAAGAGCCTTGAAACAAGCTAAATTTGAGGCCAGTCGAGAAGTCGTTGCTCCTTACACCTACCCCCTCCGTGGTGGAAATGTTTCCCATCCTACTCCTGTTACTCAAAGGAGGGAGGTTGTGAAAATGCGAGCACGATCTCCGATACACCTTCTTGACTACTACACAGAGAGAATCAATCAAGAAAGAACTAAGAAATCACCTGCAATAAATCATAGGCCCCTAGTTGAAGGTTATGACCCATCCACTCTATTAGATGAAGTTTGGTCACGTTACTACACGTGCCCCACTATACCATCTATAGAGGAGGAGGTGCATAAACCGCCCGGGGTCCCACCCTTATAATTGCTAGGTCACTAGTAATTAGGAAGAGGAATAATGATGGATTTGAGATCTTATCAGATAGTGACACCATTTGAATTTAACTTTTAGATGGGTCCTATCGCGATAGATCCTTAGATTGAAATGATGCATAACTAGTTAGGGGTAGTGCAGACCCCACGATAATCTCTTCCTCTTAAGAGATTGCAAAAATATAATTTATATTGATTGGGTCTTGCCACCTGAACTTTCTATTTTGAAGGAAATCGTATTATTTCTCAAGTGTACTGGATCAAAATTTTCAATATAGTTGATCCATCTTTTTAATGAAAATTGACCTCTACTTTAAGTCAAAAATAGGAGAGTGTTGTGGTTGACCCCACTGGATCTTTAAAGGCCCCTCCCTCCCACCGCTTGTGCGTGTTGATTTGATTTTTGAATTGAAATTTGTATCAAATTTAAGTTGATTTTTGAAATGAAAATCTTCTCAGTCTTCTCGCGGTTTTCTATCTTATAGGCTTCTCTTGCATGCTTTAAATTTATTCGATGATTTTTCTAAGTCAAGTTAATATTTTCTTATCAAAAGATTGGGTTCAAGTTGGGGATTATTCTTCCTTGGATAAGAGAATGAATTTCCTTCTCTTATACTTGCGATATAATCCTGGATTAAAATAAAAGAGCAATCATGTTAAGGTTTTAAAAAAAAGTGAAGCCTCTTGTTAAAAGAAAATTCAAAGGATGCACAAAGTGCATTATGAAAAAAAAAAAAGTTCAAAAAAAAAGAAGCGCAAAGTGCGCCAAAGAAATAAAAAGATGTGCAAAGCATGTCACAAAAAAAAAAAAAAAAAAAAAAGTGAAAGAGGCTTCCTTCTTTTTAAATCCTTAAATCTCAAAGGTCCTGATCACCCTTAATAGCTTGACTTTGAAAAATCTTGAATCTAGATTTATTATCTTGCATAGACAGTTTATCAGATAGAAAATTCTATGCAAGAGAATTAAGAAGATTAAATTTCTCTATCCATCTTAAACATTTTTGAAATTAATTTTAATTCAAAATTTCTACAAGGGAGAACCCAGGTCAGTTTCTATGAAACTTGATCCGAGTCAACAAAATTCAAATCCAATTGGCTCTTTTCGGGTCGATTGGGGTCACTCTACTTCTCACTAAACTTTTGAATTTGTTCCCACTAGTCATTTTGACAGGGTCCAAATGATTAAGAGGAAATTTTCAATAGAAAGAATGAATCTTCTATTCTGGATAAAAATTTAAATCCCATTCTTGAGAGATATATGTGAGTCCTTAAATATATGCATCATTTCTTTTAAGATCCACTATGTGAAATAACACTCTATGCTGGGTCCAAGGTTGTTCTCAAATAGAGGTGTGTTTTACATCGCTCGAAATTGACTTTCAAAATTGAGTCACAACTAAGTAGAGTGCCTACCTCTAATTGGAGGATCTTGAAGGCCTCGAAGAAAGTTACTTTGAACTCAACAAAATTTGAAATTACATAAGTCATGTATGATTCAAGCTCATTATAAATTGTGTCACCTTAGGACTTTCCAAGTATGAGATTTGGCTATAGTCTTTTGGAGACCAATTTTAGTCCACCATAAGATCAATGGAAGCTTTGAATCAACGTTGACTGGATAGACCACCTTGGAGATAATCTATAAGGGAGGTTTATGGAATTGATTAATTTTGAAGATACCACCAGATGCTTCATCTCATTTGGGCGGTTCTTTAAGAAGTATCATGCCTAATGAGGATCAAATTAAACATCAAATTCACCCCTTCAAATTCAAAGAAATCAAATCAAATTCAAAATCATCAATCAATCGTTTTCAGTTCTCTTTTCCTTAAGGTTAGGTCCTTCCTTCCCTTAGGATTAGACCCGCTAGTGGTGGAGTACGCCCTCCGTGGCACCACCCTGGCATTTGACTTGGGGATCAGTGGTGGAGTACGCCCTTCGTGGCACCATCCTGATTCACACTCGCTAGTGGTGGAGTACGCCCTCCGTGGCACCACCCTGGCATTTGACTTGGGGATCAGTGGTGGAGTACGCCCTTCGTGGCACCATCCTGATTCACACTCGCTAGTGGTGGAGTACGCCCTCCGTGGCACCACCCTGGCATTTGACTTGGGGATTAGTGGTGGAGTACGCCCTTCGTGGCACCATCCTAATTCACACCTGCTAGTGGTGGAGTACGCCCTCCGTGGCACCACCCTAGCATTTGACTTGGGGATTAGTGGTGGAGTACGCCCTTCGTGGCACCATCCTGATTCACACTCGCTAGTGGTGGAGTACGCCCTTCGTGGCACCATCCTAGTTTGCCAGTTAATTTGCCTATTAGGAGTAAGTCTTCTATCAGCATCCTATAGGCCTAAGGTTGGGTGATGCCCTTCCTTAGACCCAAGGCTAGGTATTCCCTACCTTGGTTCCCAGTTGATTTGTCCATTAGGAGTAAGTCTTCTATCAGCATCCTATGGACCTGAGGTTGGGTGATGCCCTTCCTTAGACCCAAAGCTAGGTATTCCCTACTTTGGTTTCCAGTTAATTTTGCCTATTAGGAGTAAGTCTTCTATCAGCATCCTATAGGCCTAAGGTTGGGTGATGCCCTTCCTTAGACCCAAGGCTAGGTATTCCCTACCTTGGTTTCCAGTTGATCTGTCCATTAGGAGTAAGTCTTCTATCAGCATCCTATGGACCTAAGGTTGGGTGATGCCCTTCCTTAGACCCAAAGCTAGGTATTCCCTACTTTGGTTTCCAGTTAATTTGCCTATTTGGAGTAAGTCTTCTATCAGCATCCTATAGGCCTAAGGTTGGGTGATGCCCTTCCTTAGACCCAAGGCTAGGTATTCCCTACCTTGGTTTTCCAGTTGATCTGTCCATTAGGAGTAAGTCTTCTATCAGCATCCTATGGACCTAAGGTTGGGTGATGCCCTTCCTTAGACCCAAAGCTAGGTATTCCCTACTTTGGTTTCCAGTTAATTTGCCTATTTGGAGTAAGTCTTCTATCAGCATCCTATAGGCCTAAGGTTGGGTGATGCCCTTCCTTAGACCCAAGGCTAGGTATTCCCTACCTTGGTTTCTCCAGTTCTTTTGTCTACTAGGAGTAAGTCTTCTATCAGCATCCTGTAGACCTAAGGTTGGGTGATGCCCTTCCTTAGACCCAAGGTTAGGTATTCCCCACCTTGGTTTTACCAGTTTTCCTTATCCAATAGGTGTAAGCCTTCCGTTAGCATCCTATAGGCTTGAGGTTGGGAGATGATCTCCCTTTCACTCCCAAAATTTTACTTCCATTCGGTCAACGCCAATGTGTGCAGCAGAAGTTCCTTCTACCACACACATTGGGGGTCCATTTGTTGACCTCATTTTTGTATGAGGTCACTAAGACCCTTCCAGAAGCCAGATTTAATCCTAGACCCTAGAATCCACTCTAGACCTTAGGATCTTTCCTAGAACTAAACCTTAGGGCCTACTCTAGAGCCTAGGATTCCCTTAGATCCTAGATCCTAAAACCCTTTTAGATCTTAAGACCAATCTAGACTCAAATCAATTCCCACCCTTGATCAACCTCAACCTCAAATCAATTCCTACCTTTGATCAACTCCAACTTCAATTTGATTCCTACCCTTAATCAATTCAAATCTCAAACTTCATTCAATTCAAATCCAAATTAATTCAAGTTTCAAACATATCCAAACTTTGACTCAATCCACTTGAGAATCCAAATTTCAACCTAGACTTTGATCCCACCTTTAATCTAGCTTTGACTTTATCCATCCATTAACAGTCACAGCATGATTGTTAATGATTTGGATACTTCAATATTAATCATTCAAACTTGAAATCCATTCCAAATCCAAAAATCTAGACTCAAATCCAAAGTCTTAAGACCCTGTCCTAAAGACCTTTTTCAAGGATTTTTTGAACACTTCAAAACCCAGTCAAATGACCTCTGATTCAGAGTCTATCACTTGCAAAGTGATAAGACATGTCTCTGGAGGTTACCCTTCAAATTTGATCTCATTTGGATGACTCTTACCCTTTAAACTTAATCTAACTCCAAATGTTGCAAAACCTTCGAATATTTATAATTCATGCCACTAGGCCTTTCACCTAGTGGAATTTGACTTTGGATCCCCCTCCAAATCTTTTGATCCCTCCTAATACCTTGATATTGACTTGTTAAGAAATGATCTACATCTTTTTAGATTTAATTTGACCCAGAATTGACTTGAGACCAAAATGACCAAAATGCCCTTAAATGGGGATTTTTGGACTTTTGGCCTAAACTCAACTTGATTTGACTTATGAACCTTTGATATCTTCTTCAAATGTCATTCCAATAGATCCTAAATAACTTTAGGAACACATTGAACCCAAACTTACTCTTTGGTTTGACCAAGTTGACCAAGTCAACCATGGTTGACTAAATCAACCCTTTAACCCAACACTTGTCAATTTTAACCATTCTAGTGATTTTGAATCAATTCAACCCATCAAAATTGGCCAATTATACACCCTTGACTTCAAATTCCTTGGCATGATGTCTTGTAGCACTCTTGACCTCCTCATGCACATCCTAGTCACCATTGACTAGTCAACAAGTCAATGGGTCAAAAACAACCCTTGAAATGAGACCATAGCTTGGCCACCTCATCATCCCATAAAGCAAACCCTTTCTCCAAGCCAAAATCTCCTTTTTGACTGATGGGAATATGCTTTTTTTCCTCCCTAATTGATCATTAAACAAGCTCTATTAACTAAGCCAAGCATTGGTTCATCCAAATGGGGAAAAAGGTGTGGTCCCTCTTCACATGGACCAAGAGATGTCACTCTCAACCACCAACCCTATTCCATAGCTTTGGGCAGCATAGGGGACACTTGGCACTCATCCAAAACTACTCCAAATCAAATCTCAACCATCCAATCCAAAAGCCAAAGTTAAAGTGGGGGAAAACTTGACCTAAAGGGGGCATCTTCATCATTCCCTTTGATATGATCAAAAGCTCCAAACTCCAGCAGCCCCCAACCTTCTAAGAGCTCCTCCTACACACTCCAGCACATTTCAAGTCCTTCCCAAGCTTTTCCCAACCATTTCCAAGCCTCAAATCACTATTTTAGTGAGGAGAGAGCATTCTAGAGAGAGAAAGAGGACTTTCAAATATAACTTTCTATCCAGAAAGATCCGGCTTTTGGAGTCTTCAGCAACGTTGTAGAGAATTGCTGCAGCTTTCCAACAAGCCAAAAATCACAAAAATCCGACGGTCGGATTGTAAGTTATACTCATTTTAAGTTTCAATTTTAATTTGAAACTGTAGCAATTTTACAATGAATGGAGCCTCCAAACTTCAGGCATTGTAAGATCATATTGCCCTCTAGCTACAGTTCAAATTTTGTGCAATTTCGTCGAGTATTTTGAAAGATATAGGCATTTGAAATTTTTTAACTCTGGTTTAACCAGAGCCGTCCGATCGAGCCGTAACGCGATCGGACGGCCCAGAATTGGCCACGTCGCCCCAAACCGCGCGGCCCTCCTCTGGGTGAAACACGGGTCCATCCGGGATCTGACACGTGGCATCATGCCACGCCGCCACGTCATCGCCAGCTGATTTGAGCCAAATTTGAATAAAAAATACTTTAAATGCTTCAAATCTTTCAAAATTCACAGAAAATCGAGTTTTCCACCAAATTGGGCGTTCTTGGGCTCGTTGGAAAGATAATCGAATGTAGTATTTATTAAAATTAAAGTTATATTGTTTTGATTTCTGTATTGTGAGATATTTGAGTTTATGTGAATTTCATGTATCGCAATTTTCTCACAATCCAGTGATCAAATGAATCCCAAATTTTGGTGGATAATTATTGAGTATCTTAGACATGTTTCATAATTTTGCTAGGTTCAGATGCTCAATAGATTTCTGTGATATGAATTTTTAAGGTAAAGGGTCTATTTTGAACCCTAGACTTTGAAAATTCATAACTCCTTAGGGTTTTAATATTTTGCTGTGATATTTCTGTGGTATGATTGTATGTATGTCAGGGTTAGACACACCAAGTTTCATGCCTATTTAAATAGTAGAGACACCTAGGAAAAATAATTAAGGAAACGTCTAGAAAACTTAGAAAATTCATAGGGGATTGTACACAAACCCAATAGGGGTGAAACTTGAACATAGTAAACTTAGTGACATTATATACCTTAGGTTTAAATTTGAGTCAATTTGGAGGTCATTATGTTAGAAAATTAAGCATGTCAAATTTCAGCCCCTTTAAGGACTTAGAAAATTCAATAAATCATCATAAATTTATATTAATTCCAAAAAATACCTATAAGACCTCTAATCAACCATATTTCAACTCTTAATCATTGAAAATTGAAATTACTTTCATTTGACGTTAAAATCCATTTTAATTTAATTTTAATCAAAATCAATGTTTAATCCATTTTAATTAATTAAAAATTATTAAAAATCCCAAAAAATCTTTAAACACTTGCTGATCTCTCCTTAGATCATTTCAAATTTTTGGAGTTGATTTCAAGAAGTTTAAGACTCATTTGGGTTCAAATCATTAAAAGGGCCCTTAATTGAAATAATTTAATAATTCCAATAAATACCCAAACTTCCGAAATTCATAAATAATTGTAGAAAATTCTAAATCAATCAAACTCAGTGGCTAATGACTCTAATTAAAATCTAGTATTTTCCAAAAAATCCAAACCCTCAAAATCTGGTCAAAGTCAACATTTTGGTCAACTCTAAGTCAAAATCGGGTTAAAACTTCTAAAAATCATAACTTTTGATAGAAAACTCCAAATTGAGTGTTCCAACTGTCTAACAACTCATAATTAGGTCTAGTATTTATTAAAAATATGAAACCTTTAAGATTAACTCTAATTTTAAAAGTCAAATTCTGACCCCTTAGTTAGCATATCCAGATAACCTCCAAAACTTATTAACTCCACTAAATTTCAGAATTCTCTTAATAGGATAATAAAATTCTCAACCAACCCATTAAAATCAGTAAACAAATCCTTTTTATATTAATTCACTCTTTTAAATCCAACAAATTTAAATAACTTAATCAACCCCGATTGCTACTAGGTAACCCAGGCCTACGAGGCTATTAACTTAGCCCCAAGGAAGGTGAAATAAACTTCACGGCCTCGGTGTGAAACAAAGGTAGTAATCAATTAACTTTTAAAATATGTTTAATTAAAATTCTTAATCTATTAATACTTAAATCTTAATCTAAATCCCTTTTGAGCCTTAACAAACTCAGACTTTTAGACAACTTCAACTAATAACCCACTTTAGGATCTACCCCAGCCACACAACCTTTCTCACACACTTTAGATGATGTGCTAGGACAACCAACTCTAGATCTAGGTTAGGCCGGTGTTTACTTTACTGTTGTGTGCCGGATTTTTCGTAGTTTTCACTGCATGTTGTGGATGAAATTGCTTTGCTGTGTCTGCTTACTTTTTCTGTACTCTGTGGATGGATTGATGTGTTTGGCGACTAGATTACCCTTAGGTTAGGTACGATCTGGATGTTGACACAGTTTTCTGCAGGTGGCCACGCTCATGCAGGGCAATATAAAAAGGGGGCAAATCAAAAAATGCATAAATATTATAAAATCTTTGCACAGGTGCTTCAGCTGCTAAAGCCCCCTAATCATAAAAAGAGCGTGGCCAGTGTGTTTACTTCCTTTTCTGCTCATATATAAACTGCTTGGGAATAATTTTATATATATATTAATTGCTTAGGATAACCTTGCAGGAGAGTCTAGATTTTGATTTGATACAAATGTAATTTGTGTAATTGTTAAGTGTTGTGAAAGTTAGCTTTGAGTTGGGATATATAGGTCCAAAGCTTGGACTCCGAAGAGAAAAGGATGCCCCTAAGGGGAGTAGACCTTTTCTATTTGGGGATCCAAATTTGGATCATACCTCTTCCTTACCCAAAGACGAAAGAGTGGTCTTCCCCCTTAGAGGAAAGTGCCCTCTTATCCATTTGGGTAATCCACTACTAAGATTCCAAGAAGATTGAAGAAAAGGAGTCCAAAGAAGAACAGGACTGAAGACTTGAAGATTGAGAATATCCCACTCAAAACTACTTGCGTCATTACTAGGTTTAGAATCCGGGTTGTTGTCAGTGGTGCCCGGCCACTTTACTTTCTGCAAAACTCTGGTTTGTAATAAGCAAGGCAACTTTGCCTATGGACATTTATTAATTAGTTAATTTATATTTGATGTGATGAATTGATTGCCTTTAGGACTACCTGCTTTTATTAGTTTTTTGGCGATTGTGTGCCGCTTTTGTTTTTGCCTGGACTCGTGAGGCTCGTGAGGGTGTGAAAATTTTTATATTCATAACCTTAAAGTCTAAAACTTTAGTGAGTATAAATAACATAGAAAGATAACGAATCTAGGGAATTAGCCGGGGATCGACCCCGGGGTCGCATGCATATTTCTGCATTACTCTTTCCTTGCTTTAGACCCTTCCCCGCCTGCGGGTAGAGTCCGGATAGTCTGACCTATGAGGACGAGGTGCCGGACCTGGGGAAGTCCAGTCTTCTAAAAAAATTATTTTCTAAGCCTGTTTTTAAAATTTCAAGCATACTTGATTTGAGGATGTTAACTATCATGCATTGCATTAGAAACATACTTAAAGAGTCAAAATTTTAATTGCATCAGTTTAGCATTTTAGCACCCAACATAAGTTAAAGGGGCCAATTAGGAAATTCTCTAGATGTCGGCCCCGATCCTCTAAAACCTTAATTACAACGTCCCCACCACTCTTTCATGAAAGACCGGACTCATCTATTTTAAATCGATTAGGTGGTTAGCTGGCTCCCCAATCCAGGCCGGGGTAAGTCCAGACCTTGCACTGCATTAGTTAGGATCGGACGACTGTGGTCCAGTGTCCAAAATAGATTTAGGATCTAGGGCAGATCTTTGATTATAAGACCCCAAATTTCGGGAATCTAATCCCAAATTTCTAATAAAATACTCAACTCTAATTAAAGCTTCATTTCAATCCTAAAACATAAAGCCCAACACTTAGATTAAGTTGGGACACTTCCGGATGGTTCTGGAATCTCAAAGTGTCCCCTACCTCTCATCCTTTAACTCCGTTAATAACTGCTCAATTTTGATCCATTCCCTTTTGATTTTCCAATAATTCTATTCATACTTTGATATCACTCCTAGAAATTCTAACAAAATTTTGCCATTATTTTAATCGAGAGTTTTCGTAGGAGATTTTATCTCCCTACGATGTAATTAACTACGAGGGCTTGCGCTCGTAGGAGATTTGGAACCCCACACACCTGATTTTAAAATTGATTTTAAAACTTCACTAGATTTTCTTTGGGAAAAGTTAATGAATGATCGTCGTCGTTGCATTAGAAGAATTATCGTAGAATGGTGTCATTTCCCTTCGGGGAGATACATCCTTCTTCGATAAGGCTTTGGATGTGAATGCGACGATCACACTTCTTGGATATTGTAATTGGGTATTTAGTTGAACTCTACTTTGTTCCCTCGGGGCCATATGAAGTTCTCTTTAGAACCCGATCATAATATTCAAGATGTGTTCACATAATTCTGAGCCTGAACACCGTTATGAAAGTTTATCTTCGTCCTTCGGGGTGATATATTCCTTCTAACGAGTTGATTCGACCTTAGAATTAGAATTCGACCTTAATCTTAAAATCCCCAAAGAAAACTAATATTTTTCAAAACATGTTTTCAAAATTTCACCAACATAGACTGATAACTATTATTGTATGCAAATTCTATCAAAGGGATGTGATCCTCCCAACTGCCTCCAAAATCCAAAACACATAACCTCAAAAGATCTTCCAGTACCTGAATAGTTCTCTCAGACTGTCCATCAGTCTGCGGATGAAAAGTCGTACTGAAATACAACTTCGTACCCAATCCTTGCTGAATAACTCTCCAAAGTCTGGAAGTGAACCGTCCATCTCGATTAGATACAATCACTTTTGGCACGCCATGAAATCTGACAATTTTTTAACATTTATCTGAGCTAACTTATCCACTAGATCCTTTTGTCTGAATGGAAGAAAATGTGCAGACCTCGTCAGTCAATCAACAATCACCCAAATCGCATCATGCCCTTGCCTCGATCGAGGAAAATCCATTGTAAAATCCATCGTTACCTCCTCCCACTTCCATTCAGGGATAGGTGACGACTGCAAAAAACCTCCTGGTCGTTGATGCGCTGCCTTTACTAACTGACAGGCTTCGCATTTCAAAACAACCTCTACTATGAACTTTTTATTCCAGGCCACCAAAATAAGCTTTTTATATCTCCGTACATCTTACCACTTCCTGGATGAATGGTATAGCCTGAATAATGAGATTCGTGCAGAATCTCTTTCCTCAGATCTCCAAACATAGGAACTCACAACCTATTCTTACAAAAAATAATACCATAATTGGAAATTTGTAGTTCAGGTTTCTTACCAGATTCGATCTGATCAAGCAACTTCAAATAGTAAGCGTCTGACTTCTTAGCTTCATGAATCTTCTCTTCCAAAGAAGGTTGAATATTCATCTGAGTCAAAATACCCAAATTCAGACCAGTTGAGGAAATCACCTCCAATTGTAATCTTTCCATATCTCGTATCAAATACTTATCAGAAGTGAGCTAAACACATGATAATCTAGAAGACTTCCTACTCAGAGCGTCTGCTACCACATTAGCCTTACCAGGCTGATACTGAATAGTCAAATCATAGTCCTTGATCAAATCAAGCCATCTTCTTTTCCTAAAATTCAGATCCTTTTGAGTGAATATGTACTTCAAACTCTGATGATTCGTGAAGATCTCACACTTGATGCCATACAAGTAATGATGTAAAATCTTCAAAGCAAATACAACAGCAGCCAATTCCAAATCATGCATCAGGTAATTCTTTTCATGTGGTTTCAACTGTCTTGAGGCATAAGCTATTACCTGACCATGCTGCATCAGAACACAGCCCAAACCTTTCAGTGAAGCATCACTGCAAACCTGAAATCCTTCCATACCAGATGGAAGTGCAAACACTGGAGCATAAGTCAAACAATCCTTTAATCTCTAAAAACTAGTTTCATACTCTGGTGTCCAAACAAAAGCTACTGACTTCTGAGTCAGTCTCGTCAGAGGTGCAGAAATCTGAGAAAATCCCTTCATAAATTTTTGATAATATCCAACCATGCCTGTGAAACTACGTATCTCAAACACCGTTGTAGGCCTTAGCCAATTAGCAACTGTCTGAATTTTCTGGGGATCAATAGAAATACCTTCACCGCTCACTACATGTCCCAGAAAAGAAATGCTCTTCAGCCAGAATTCGCACTTGGAGAATTTAGCATACAACTGGTGTTGCCTCAAACTCTCCAACACACTTCTCAAATATCTCGCATGATCTTTCTCAGAAGCAGAATATACCAGAATATCATCTATAAAGATGATCATGTTATGGATCTATAGTTTATAATTTTGATGATAGCAAACATTCCTTATTTCTCTACGATTGTCTTATGTGCTAACGTTTCAGGTCCACACGATCAGACTGCAATCTGGAACCAGCTCAAGATTGGGTAGACTAGGTCTGTGTCAGTTTGTAATCTTTTTTCTTTCTTAAGTCTGTTGTATTTAGTGTGGCATCTGATGATTTGTAACTTGGAAGATTTTCTGTTGTGCCTTAAAAGATTTCTATTTTTGGTAACATCGTCTGGGACGATATTTATATCGGCCTGGACGATTTGATAAAAGTAGAAACCCTAATTAGGGCATCCTCTTTAAAGAAGCCGTCTTTATGCAAAACACATCGTCCTAGACGATTTTGTATCGTCCAAGATGATCGGCTCAATTCAGCAAGAATCTGCTGCCAGATCTACTTAGGAAATTCTTATTTTTGGATATCGTCCTGGTGGATCGGCCTGGACTATAAAATATCATCCAGGACGATCCAGGATAATTTTTCCAAAATTTTTCAGGCAATTTTGGAAAGTAATTAATGGAGATTTCATCCGGGCCGATCGCAAGATCGTCCGGGATAATTAGACATCGTCCAGCTTCATTTCAGGGCGATATTCAGGATGATTTTCATCATATTTGAACTAATCGGCCAGGACGATATGCCTATCGTCCTGAACAATAATGGTGGCAACTTACATTAATGAGCTCGTTTTGAGAGCTTCTATTTAAGCTATGGCATGACACTTTGTAAGGATCTTTGGCAGCCATTGTAGCTTCGTTCTTATGGGGGAAACTTGAAGACAAAGCTTGAAAGGGATTGAGAAAAGGGTGGAGTTTGAGAGAGGGAGAAGATACTGTGAGGGGGGACTCAAGGGAGTGTGGTGGGGGATCCACACGGTTTCTCCGGCAAGCTCTCACCTGAATACCGTCAGATTCAAGGCTTGTATCGAGGGAAGTTCACCAAAGAAGAAGATTTCTTTGGTGTTAAAGGACCCGGCAACTCCGCCGCACTGGGGAAGGTGGAAGTGATTTTGTAAGGGCTTCTCCGCCTAGCTGTAGGGGCTAAAGGAGAGATACGTTTGTAGTGCAATACTTGGAGGGTGCCTCCAAGGAGTGGACGTAGGTCAAGGTTTGATCAAACCACTATAAATCCGGTGTGTTCTTTCTTTATTACTTCCACACTTTTAATTTTCGCACTTTGGTTTTTTTTGTGGTGATATTGGTTTTAGTTTTGTGTAAGTTTTTCCAATTCACCTTTCTCTTACTTAGCCTTGGGCCAGTTCACATAGGGCCTAATATCCCTAACGAACTTTCAAGAGGTATCAGAGCCGTTTTCAAAAAATAAGTTTTTAAAAGCTTTTGAATTTTCGATCCATGGCTAATCATAATGTTGCGGAAGGTTATTCAATCACCAGACATCCTTTATTTGAAAATATGTCATTTAATTTTTTAAAAACTCGTATGTCTATTTTCTTGCAATCGATAGGTTTTCATATGTGGCATATAATTTTAACTGGTTATTGATCACAATCACGTATTATTAATGGAGCTAAAACTGATATTCCTTTTAGTCAATGGATCAGGGAAGAACAACTCAAAGCTCAATTGAATGCAAAGTCTTTAAATTGTTTTTTCTGTGCTTTAAATTCTGATGATTTTATGTTAGTATCCACGTGCACTATCGGTAAGCAAGTTTGGGATAAATTGCACACCATATACGAAGGTAGTAGTGAAATCAAGCAATCCAAGTTGAATTTGTTAATGCATGATTTTGAATTATTTTCCATGAAACCTTTTGAAACGATCTTAGACATGTACACCAGATTCATTCAAATTGTAAACTCATTGCATGCTTTAGGAAAAGATTTTTCAAATTTTGAAAAGTTAACAAAATTCTTCGATGTCTACTAGATAAATTTGATCATAAAGTTGTTGCTATTTGTGAATCTAAAGATTTGAATGTATATTCTATTGATAATTTGATTGGCTCACTCATTGCCTACGAGCAAGTTTTGGGTCAAAGACTTTTGGAAGCAGGTGAAACAATCGTTCCAAAAGCTGAAGATACGAAAACAAGAAGCTTAGTTGGTGATGAATGCAATGACTTGTCAAGCAAATCACAAATCTCACCAAAGCATAAGCAAAAGTGGAAAAAAGGTAAAAGTGATAAGGATGTCCATATTTTTTCTGACGTTATTTGGTTTCGATGCAGGAAGCCTGGACATATGAAAAATCAGTGCCCTAATTTAAAAATTCTTCCTACAAAAGAAAAGGGCAAGGCCAAGCAAAATTTAAACTAGGGAAATAATGAAAGGCAAAAAATCTCATGGGCAGATCTGGTCTCTAAAGCATCGGACCAGGAGAGAGATAATGGTTAAGAGCCTTTCGTGTTTTTGTGTTTTTTTTTTGTTTTAGTTTTGTTTATTCTTTGATAAGTTGTGTTTGACTTCTCTAAAACAGTCAGAGGAAGGGAACTCATGATTTTGTTTCTCTTTCTCTCTTCTTAAAGAGGTTATTTTACTTTTGATTCAAAATCTTCATCATATTTTAAATTGGATTTTGAAACTAATTTTTTTATCTCCCTATATTTTTTATATCGCATAGGAATCTTTTGCAAGATTGTTGAATCCACTATAAAATTTTCTTAATCAAGTTATTCGTGTTGTTAAAAATTTGGGTTTACTTTGGTTTTGAAAATATAAGAAAGAAAGCATATTTTTTGAAAATAATTAAAAAAAAAGTGGCCAATGATGCCAAAACAAAAGATGCGCAATGACGCCAAATTAAAAAAAAATACAAAAAGTGTATTAAAATCAAAATATGCTCAAAGAGCCATTCAAGTGATAAAGGACATAAAATAAGCCCACAAAATATTTTTTTCTTATACTACTAAAAGCTTAAGAAAATCCTTGATATGTTCGAAACTTGTGCTTGAAAATCTTGGTTCCTGATTCATCAATTCGTGCATTTATCTTCTATTAGATATGTTTTAAAAAAGGAGTTTTGAGAAATTCATGTTTCTTTTTCCCGTTTATTCCTTGATTTGGATATTGGATTAAAAAATTTTTGAGCCTTTAAAAGAACGAGTTTGGATTATCAAATTATGAATTTCTAACCTTTTTTGGGCTATGCGTTGTCAATCCAATTCTACTAAGTTTTTGATTAAAACTAAGAGGTAACTTTCTCATTTTAAGAATATTTGTTTTTTCACTAGATCAGGGAATATTTTTTTATCTTTTGTTTTGTTTTTTGTTTGTGCCTCCTCTCTTTCTGATAATGTCAAAGGGGGAGAACGTACTGTTGAATTTGTATCTTTTTTCTTTTTAAAAATTTTTTTAAAAAATTAAAAATAATTTTATCTCCCTATTTCTTTTTAAAAGGATTTATTCTAGTGAGGGGGAGATTAGAAGGATTTACTTTTATGAAAATTCAAATTGAAATATTTTGCCATCATCAAAAAGGGGGAGATTGGTTCTCACAAAAGGCCTCGTGAGAGTATGTGGTACTTGGACAGTGGATGCTCTCGACATATGACTGGTGATGCTAACCAGTTTATTGTACTAGAGTCCAGGACTGGAGGCAAGGTTACTCTTGGAGACAACACCACCAAGAAGGTGATAGGCGCAGGTATAATTGGTAATTCCAAGAACCTTATGATTGAAAATATTTTGCTTATAGATGGATTGAAGCACGATTTGCTCAGCATCAGTCAACTCTGTGACAAAGGCTTCATCATGCAATTCTTTGCAAATTCATGCATTATAAGTTTAAGTAACAACACTATTTTGTAGGGAAAGAGGATCAACAACGTCTACATGCTTGATTTAAATAACATTAAATGTGCTTCTTTATTTTGCTTAAAAATTGTGATTGATGATTCTTGGTTGTGGCACCAGAGACTTTATCATGAAAGTTAGAAAACTCTTAGGAAAGTGACCCAAAAAGACCTAGTTAGAGGTGTCCCCAAACTCAAGATTACAAAAGACCACCTTTGTGATGCCTATCAACTAGGAAAGCAAGTCCACTCCACCTTTCACCCCATTAAGGACATTAGCACCTCTAGACCTTTAGAAGTCCTTCACATGGATTTGTTTGGACCCATTAGCACTGCCAGCCTGGGATGGAAAGTCTATGGATTTGTGATTGTTGATGATTACTTGAGATTTACTTGGACTAGATTTCTTTCACATAAAAATGAGTCTTTTGAGGAGTTTAAAATATTTTCTACTTGGATTAAAAAAAAGCTAGGTTGTACGATTTTGACCATCTATAGTGATCATAGGGGAGAGTTTGAGAATGAAAGATTTGGAATTTTTTGTGAGGATAAGGGTATTAGCCACAATTTTTCAGCTCCCAGGACCCCTCATCAGAACGGGATAGCTGAAAGGAAGAATCGAACCTTGCTGGAAGCCGCTAGAACCATGCTTGCTGAGTATTCACTTCCAAAATACTTTTGGGCTGAAGCGGTTAACACAGCTTGTTATGTGTTAAATAGGGTGAATGTTAGAGCCAAATTAGAAAAGACACCCTATGAGATCCTTAAGGGTAGGAAACCCAATCTTTCCCACCTTCATGTCTTTGGTTGTAAGGTTTTTATTCACAACAATGGGAAGTATCACTTGGGAAAATTTGATCCTAAATCTGATGAAGCAGTATTCTTGGGATATTCTAGTGTTGGGAAATCTTTTAGGGTGTTTAACAAGAGATCTTTGATGGTGGAAGAGACAACCCATGTAGTATTTGATGAGTCTGATCCTAAGAAACATGGAGTTGAGAATGATGATGATATTGGAGAGATTACTAGTGGAGTAAAAAATTTGGGGAAGGGGGTAGAACACCAAAGTAATGAAGGAGTAGGAGAAGTCACCCAAGGAGTAGAAAATATTGATTTGGATGAAAGGGTTGGACCTTCTCACACTTTGCCTAGAGATTGGAGATACACTACAAGTCACCCCAAGAATTTGATCTTAGGAGACCCTTCTAGTGGAGTTAAGACTAGACATGGACTTAGGAAGGAGGTGAACCACTCTGCCTTTATCTCAATGACTGAACCCACCACCATTAACCAAGCCCTTACTAATGAGTTTTGGATTTTAGCAATGCAGGAAGAATTGAATCAATTTGTTAGGAATGATATTTGGGAGCTTGTAGAAAGACCTAAGGGACAAAGTGTAGTTGGGACAAAGTGGGTCTTTAAGAACAAGGTGAAAGATTCAGGAGTGGTGGTTAGAAATAAAGCAAGATTGGTGGCTAAGGGGTATAACCAAATAGAAGGAATAGACTTTGAGGAGACTTTTGCCCCTGTAGCTAGATTGGAAGTCATTAGAGTACTATTAGCCTTTGCTTATTATAAAGGATTTAAGCTTTTTCAAATGGATGTCAAGAGTGCCTTTTTAAATGGGGAAATAAAAGAAGATGTGTTTGTAGAACAACCCCCAAGTTTTAAGAGTTCCCAATTTCCAAATCATGTTTTTAAATTAAAAAAGGCTTTGTATGGTTTAAAGCAGGTAACAAGAGCTTGGTATGAGAGGCTTAGCACATCTTACTAGAGAGGGAGTTTGTCAAGAGAAGCGTAGATACCACCCTTTTTCTTAGGAGAGTTGGAGATGATTTACTCATTGTTCAAATTTATGTGGATGATATACTCTTTGGATCTTCTAATAAACAATTGTGTGATAATATTTCTAAAACAATATGTAGAGAGTTTGAGATGAGTTTGATGGGAGAGTTGTCCTACTTTTTGGGGTTTAGTATAAAACAATTGGAGGATGGAACCTTTTTAAATTAAACAAAATATATAAATGACATGTTGTAGAAATATGAGATGGACAAAGTTAAGCCAATTAACACTCCCATGACTTCTAGTGCTCCATTGGATAAGGACCCAAGTGGTAAATCTGTTGATCAGAAGAAATATAGAGGCATGATTCGATCTTTACTTTACTTGACTACGAGCCGACCTGATATTATGTTTAGTGTTTGCCTTTGTGCTAGATTTCAAGCTGACCCTAAGGAGTCCCACATGACTGTTGTTAAGAGAATTTTTAGATACCTTTTGTGGACACAAGGCTTAGGGATTTGGTACCCTAGTCACAACACTTCTTTTGAGATTATTGAATTTTCTGATTTTGATTTTGCAGGATGCAAGGTGGATAGAAAAAGCTCTTAAGGAACTTGTCAATTCATTGGACAGTCTTTGGTCTCTTAGTCTAGTATGAAGCAAAACTCTGTTGCACTTTCCACTGCTGAAGCTGAGTACATCGCTCTTGGAAGCTGTGTGGCCTAAGTCCTTTGGTTGAAACAACAGGTATTGGATTTAGGATTACCTATAGGCACCATCTCAATCTTTTGTGACAACATTAGTGCCGTATGCATCTCTAAAAATCCTATCCAACATTTAAGGACTAAGCACATTGACATTAGGCATCACTTCATTAGAAATCATGTGACTAAGGGAGACATTGAGTTACACCATGTGACAACTGAAAATTAATTGGCTGACATCTTTACTAAACCACTGGCCTTCGACACCTTCAGTTCTTTAAGGACTAGATTGGGTGTGATTGACATAAATGCATGAAACTTAATTTTTTAGTTACTTTTTTTGCTTTTATTTTTATTTTTAATTTTTGATGTGTTTTACTTTCATTTTTTACTTAGTTTTCAAAATCATCGCTGAAATGATAATATATTCCATGCCCTTGTTTTTGAAAATTTATAGTCAATGTGTTTTTCATCTCTTAATCTTTTAGATGGTAAAAATATTTTGTGATTTTGTCTCTTTCTCTAACTTATTTTAGTGGCATAGTTTTCTTTTCTAATCAAAAATCTATCTCAAATTAAAAATTATGTATGAAATTGACATCTTTTCTTAAGCTTGCTTAAGCAAATCTATCTTGTATTTATAATGTTTAAAGTTTTTTTGTCACATCAAGATCTCTCGTTACTCTTGTCTTTGATTATTAATTTTGTTTGTGGTAATTCTTCCTTATGTTAGAGAAAGCTCCTATTTTCTAATATATGAGATGATATATTCACAACTAAGATTTTTTTTTAAGAAGTTATAAAAGAGAATATAGCTTGCAAAAATAAAAAAAAATTTTGGCCAATGATGCCAATGAAAGAAGCGCAAAGACGCCAAAATTGAAAATCTATAAAAAGATGCGCAAAGCACCACTCAATTGACAAGAGGCATAAAATGAGCCCACTCAAAAGTAAGCTATTCTCTCTTTTTAAATATTTTAGAACTTAGAAGTTTTGGTTCTCAAAGGTTTAATTTCGATTGTTTTACGATCATGACAGATTTACTTTGATTCATTATTTTATAAAGATAGCTTTTTCTTAAACCAATTAATGGATAGATACTTTTTTCTCATATCCAATTAATTCTTTGAGTTAGGTCATTGATTTCAAAAGATGATTCTACCCTAAGAAAATGTCTGAGCTAAGGGTAACCATGACCGAATATTCTACTATTCCATAGATTGTTGAGATTGTTAACTCATTAACCCACAAGTTTTTAAATCAATCACATGGAATACTACATCATTTTCATGCCTTGGTTAAAAAAAATGTTGTGATTTGCTATTGTTCTTTTGTGTTCTCTCCTCCTTTTTGATATGTCAAAAGGGGGAGGAGTTTATGATGTTCTTTTTACACTTGTCGATTCCGTACTTTTACTACTAACTATTTTCATAGTGTTTTGCCATCATAAAAAAAGGGGGAGATTGTTGCAAATCTATTTTCATGACTTATGTTTTGATGATTGACAAACACTATTGATTCTCTTGGATTGCTTGTTACTTCTAACTTTTCAGGAATCAAAGATCGGACGAACAAACAAAGCCAGTTCAAGATTGCGTAGGTTTAGGGTTGAGTTAGTCTGTACTTTATTTTTTCTCTTCCTGTGTCTACTTGTAATGGTCTAAGAGACTGATACTAAGTAACCCAACACACACACACACTTGAGAGACTTAGAATTTCTGTTTTTACTCATATCAGCCAGGATGATATTTACATCGTCCTGGACGATCAGGCTTAAAACAGAAAGTCTAAATAAGGATTCTTAATTAAGACAACCGTCATTAATAGATTGTCCTGGACGATACGTGTATCTGCCAGGATGATAAGCGCAAAATAGAAAGAAGTTACCGCCATAGACAATTAAGGTATAATGTATTTTTTAATAATCGGCCTGGACGATATTCAAAAATTATGCCTTAATTGATCAGGAAATCAAGGGAGTAATTAAGGATGATTGATACGATCATATCGTCATGGAAAATGGCAGGATCGGCCAGGATGATCTATTCAAAAATATTAGTTACTTTAGGATGATAAATATCGGCCAGCTCAAATTCAGGGCGATACTCTGGACGATTTTCCTCATATTTGAACTGATCGGCCAGGACGATCGTGAGATCTGCCTGGACGATCAAGCTAATTTTAAATTGTCCAGTTTGCATTCAGGGCGATGCTCTGGCTGATCTTCTGAGATTTGTACTGATCGGCCAGGCCGATGTACATATCGGCCAGGATGATATTGTCAATAACTTGCAATTAATGAGCTCCTTTGAAGCTCTTATATTTAAGAGCTCTTGTTCAACATTTTGAACAATCTTTTGCTGCTGCCTTGACCTAAGAAGGCCTTGAGGAGTGAAAGAGAGAGAGAGGGAGAGAGAGAGGATCTTATGAGGGGATTCACAAGGGTTGCTTCAAGGATCACTCTGCTTCTTCTTCGTCTAGAGTTTCTCGTTCGTGGAAGGGTCGGTAGAGGTAAGGAGTCAGCATCTGGTTGTGGTTCTCTGCCAGCTTCAGGAGGAAGCAAAAGGAGATAGATTCTCTGCCTTGCCGGGGTGGCAAAAAGGAGGTTCTTTGTAAAGGCTTCTCCGTCTAGCTGTGGGGGCTAAAGGAGAGTCACGAGTGTAGTACAATACTCGGAGGGTGCCTCCCGGGAGTAGACGTAGGTCGAGTTGACCGAACCACTATAAATTTCTGTGTTCTTGTTTCTTGCTTCCGCACTTTAAATTCCGCATTTAATTCTCTCGTGGTGTGATTTTGGTTTATGTGATTTTTGTTCTTTGTGAAAAGAAATTTTTTAAAATACCAATTCACCCCCCCCCCCCTCTTGGTTAGCTTTGGCTAGTTCTATAGGGCTTAACATCCCTAACAAACTTTCAAGTGAAACGTACTATTGAATTTGTATCTTTTTTTTTATTTTCAAAAAATTTTAAAAAAAATCAAAAATATTTTTATCTCCCCTATTTCTTTTTAAAAGGATTTAATCTAGTGAGGGGCAGATTAGGAGGATTTACTTTTATGATAATTTAAATTGAAATTTTTTGTCATCATCAAAAAGGGGGAGATTGTTGCGGATCTATAGTTTATGATTTTGTTGATAACAAACATTCCTTATTTCTCTACGATTGCCTTATGTGCTAAGTTTCAAGTCCACACGATCAGATTACAATCTGGAACCAGCTCAAGATTGGGTAGACTAGATCTGTGTCAGTTTGTAATCTTTTTCCTTTCTTGAGTCTGTTGTATTTGGTGTGGCATTTGATGATTTGTAACTTGGAAGATTTTCTGTTGTGCCCTAATAGATTTCTATTTTTGGTAACATCATCCAGGATGATATTTATATCGGCCTGGACGATCTAATAATAGTAGAAACCCTAATTAGGGCATCGTCTTTAAAGCAGCCATCTTTATGCAAAACACATTGTCCTGGACGATTTTGTATCATCCAGGACGATCGGCTCAATTCAGTAAGAATCTATCGCCAGATCTACTTAGGAAATTCTTATTTTTGGATATCGTCCTGGTGGATCAGCCTAGACTATAAAATATCATCCAAGATGATATAGGATAATTTTTTCAAAATTTCTCAATCAGTTTTGGAAAGCAATTAGTGGAGATTTCATCAAGGCTGATCGCAAGATCGTCCGGGACGATTAGACATCGTCCAGCTTCATTTCATGGCGATATTCAGGTCAATTTTCCTCATATTTGAACTAATCGGCCAGGACGATATGCCTATCATCCTGGACGATAATGGCGGCAACTTGCATGAATGAGCTCATTTTGAGAGCTTCTATTTAAGCTATGGCATGACGCTTTGTAAGGGTCTTTGGCAGCCATTGTAGCTTCGTTCTTGTGGGGGAAACTAGAAGAGAAAGCTTGAAAGGGATTGAGAAAAGGGTGGAGTTTGAGAGAGGGAGAAGATACTGTGAGGGGGGACTCAAGGGAGTGTGGTGGGGGATCCACACGGTTGCTCTGGCAAGCTCGCACCTGAATACTGTTGGATTCAAGGCTTGTCTCAAGGGAAGTTCACCAAAGAAGAAGATTTCTTTGGTGTTAAAGGACCCGGCAACTCCGCCGCACCGGAGAAGGTGGAAGTGATTTTGTAAGGGCTTCTCCGCCTAGCTGTGGGGGCTAAAGGAGAGACACTTTTATAGTGAAATACTTGGAGGGTCCCTCTAAGGAGTGGACATAGGTCAAGGTTTGACCGAACCACTATAAATCTGGTGTGTTCTTTCTTTATTACTTCCGCACTTTTAATTTCCGCACTTTGGTTTTTATTATGGTGATATTGGTTTGAGTTTTGTGTAAGTTTTTTTTAATTCACCTTTCTCTTACTTAGCCTTGGGCCCATTCACATAGGGCCTAATATCCCTAACGAACTTTAAAGTGATGTCAGAGCGATTTTCAAAAAATAAGTTTTCAAAAGTTTTTGAATTTTCGATCCATGGCTAATCATAATGTTGTGGAAGGTTATTCAATCACTAGACCTCTTTTATTCGAAAATATGTCATTTGATTTTTGGAAAACTCGCCTGTCTATTTTCTTGCAATCGATAGATTTTGGTATGTGGCATATAATTTTAACTTGTTATTCATCACCGTCACGTATTGTTAATGGAGTTAAAAATGATATTCCTTTTAGTCAATGAAATAGGGAAGAACAACTCAATGCTCAATTGAATGCAATGTCTTTAAATTGCTTTTTCTGTGCTTTAAATTCAGATGATTTTATGTTAGTATCAACGTGTACTACCGGTAAGGAAGTTTGGGATAAATTGCACACCATATACTAATGCAGTAGTGAAATCAAGCAATCCAAGTTGAATTTGTTAATGCATGATTTTGAATTATTTTTCATTAAACCTTTTGAAACGATCTTAGACATGTATACCAGATTCATTCAAATTGTAAACTCATTCCATGCTTTAGGAAAAGATTTTTCAAATTGTGAAAAAGTTAACAAAATTCTTCAATGTCTACTGGATAAATTTGATCCTAAAGTTGTTGCTATTTGTGAATCTAGAGATTTGAATGTATATTCTATTGATAATTTGATTGGCTCACTCATTGCCTAAGAGCAAGGTTTGGCTCAAAGGCTTTTAGATGCAGGTGAATCAATCATTCTAAAAGCTGAAGATACAAAAAGAAGAAGCTTAGTTGGTGACAAATGCAATGACTTGTCAAGCAAATCATAAAGCTCAACAAAGCATAAGAAAAAGTGGAAAAAAGGTAAAAGTGATAAGGATGTCCCTATTTCTTCTGACGTTATATGTTTTTGATGCAGCAAGACTGGACATATGAAAAATCAGAGCCCTAATTTAAGAATTTTTCCTACAAAAGAAAAGGGCAAGGCGAAGCAAAATTTAAACTGGGAAAATAATGAAAGGCAAAAAATCTCATGGGCAGATCTGGTCTCTGAAGCATCGGACCAGGAGAGAGATAATGGTTAAGAGCCTTTCGTGTTTTTGTGTTTTTTTTTATTTTTGTGTTTTAGTTTTATTTATTCTTTGAAATTTTTTTTTTGTGAAAGTTTTTCTCTGATCAACACACACATTCACTTTTCTAAAATCTACATCCTATTTTTTCTTGAAATATTTGGTAAGTTGTGTTTGTCTTCTCTAAAACAGTCAGAGGAAGGGAACTCATGATTTTGTTTCTCTTTCTCTCTTCTTAAAGAGGTTATTTTACTTTTGATTCAAAATCTTCATCATATTTTAAATTGGATTTTGAAACTAATTTTTTTTATCCCCCTTTATTTTTTTTATCGCATTGGAATCTTTTGTAAGATTATTGAATCAACCATAAAATTTTCTTAATCAAGTTATTCGTGTTGTCAATAATTTGGGTTTACTTTGGTTTTGAAATATAAGAAAGAAAGCATATTTTTTGAAAAGAATTAAAAAAAAGTGGCCAATGATGCCAAACCAAAAGATGCGCAATGACGCCAAATTAAAAAAAAATATATAAAGTGTATTAAAATCAAAAGATGCTCAAAGAGCTATTCAAGTGATAAAGGGCATAAAATGAGCCCACAAAAAAAATATGCTTATTTTTTTCTTATACTACTAAAAGCTTAAGAAAATCATATCCTTGATATGTTCGAAACTTGTGCTTGAAAATCTTGGTTCCTGATTCATCAATTCGTGCATTGATCTTCTATTAGATATGTTTTATGAAAGGAGTTTTGAGAAATTAATATTTCTTTTTCCCGTTTATTC
Source organism: Dendrobium nobile (assembly GCA_022539455.1). Classification (NCBI taxonomy): domain Eukaryota; kingdom Viridiplantae; phylum Streptophyta; class Magnoliopsida; order Asparagales; family Orchidaceae; genus Dendrobium; species Dendrobium nobile. Next base: position 39,789,115 of record CM039727.1, read on the forward strand.
CTTGATTTGGATATTTGATTAAAAAGTTTTTGAGCCTTTAAAAGAACGAGTTTGGATTATCAAATTATGAATTTCTAACCTTTTCTGGGCTATGCGTTGTCAATCCAATTCTACTAAGTTTTTGATTAAAACTAAGAGGTAACTTTCTCATTTTAAGAATATTTATTTTTTCACTAGATCAGAGAACATTTTTTTGTCTTTTATTTTGTTTTTTGTTTGTGCCTCCTCTCTTTTAGATAATGTCAAAGGGGGAGAACGTACTGTTGAATTTGTATCTTTTTTTCTTTTGAAAAAATTTTTAAAAAAATCAAAAATATTTTTATCTCCCCTATTTCTTTTTAAAAGGATTTATTCTAGTGAGGGGGAGATTAGGAGGATTTACATTTATGAAAATTCAAATTGAAATATTTTGTCATCATCAAGAAGGGGGAGATTGTTGCGGATCTATAGTTTATGATTTTGTTTCGGCCAGGACGTTCGGCTCAATTCAGCAAGAATCTGTAGCCAGATCTACTTAGGAAATTCTTATTTTTGGATATGGTCCTGGTGGATCGGCCTGGACTTTAAAATATCATCCAGGATGATCTAGGACAATTTTTCCCAAATTTTTTAGGCCGTTTTGGAAAGCAATTAATGGAGATTTCGTCCGGGCCGATCGCAAGATCGTCCGGGATGATTAGATGTCATCCATCTTCATTTTAGGGCGATATTCAGGATGATTTTCCTCATATTTGAACTAATCGGCCAGGATAATATGCCTATCATCCTGGACGATAATGGCGGCAACTTGCATTAATGATCTCCTTTTAGGAGCTTCTATTTAAGCTATAGCATGGCACTTTGTAAGGGTCTTTGGCAGCCATTGTAGCTTCGTTCTTGTGGGGGAAACTTGAAGAGAAAGCTTGAAAGGGAGTGAGGAAAGGGTGGAGTTTGAGAGAGGGAGAAGATCCTGTGAGGGGGGACTCAAGGGAGTGTGGTGGGGGATCCACACGATTGCTCCGACAAGCTCGCACCTGAATACCGTAGAATTCAAGGCTTGTCTCGAGGGAAGTTCACGAAAGAAGAAGATCTCTTTGGTGTCAAAGGACCTGTCAACTCCGCCGCACCGGGGAAGGTGGAAGTGATTTTGTAATGGCTACTCCGCCTAGTTGTGGGGGCTAATGGAGAGACACTTTTGTAGTGCAATACTTGGAGGGTGCCTCCAAGGAGTGGACGTAGGTCAATGTTTGACCGAACCACTATAAATACGGTGTGTTCTTTCTTTATTACTTTCGCACTTTTAATTTTCGCACTTTGATTTTTATTGTGGTGATATTGGTTTGAGTTTTTTGTAAGTTTTTCCAATTCACCTTTCTTTTACTTAGCCTTGGGCCAGTTCACTGGTAGGGCCTAATATCCCTAACAAACCTAAAACTGGGAAGGACAAGAAGAGAGTCTAAAAGGCATTCTATGCAGAATCTGGTACTGATTCCTCTGAGATTGAACCAGAGAAAGAGACTACAAACCTGTACTTAATTGGGGAAGTTCATCTTGAGCAAAGTGACGAGGAAGAGGTATGTAAACTAACATATGAAGAATTGTTTAAGATTTGTGAGAAAATCCATGCATCATACAAAAAACTTAAGAAGACTCATGCTAGCTTAAAAGTGGAACTTGTAAATTTGCAAAAAGAGTATGAAGTCATTCTTAAAGATCATTCAACAATTGATTCTAATTACATGACTCTTCTTGATGAATTTGATGATTTGAATAAAAAGCATTCAGAATTAATTAATGAGCATGATGCATTAAAAGCTTTACACACATCACTTGAATTTAATTTCAAGAAATTAAAAGAGAAAGAAAAAACCTTGATGATTGAGAATGATGTTCTAAAAAGTACAAACTTTAGGATTAGAAATGAATTGGATACGCTTAAGGGAAATTGGAAGACTCCCACTTTGAATCCAAAGCCAAAGCCTAGGAAGAGGCATTATAACTCAAATCATTTAAGAAATTCTTTTTCTGGAGTTAGATGTTTCTCTTGCGGCATGCTAGGACACATCTCACACACTTGCACTGTTCACCATAGTACACATTAGGTGTGGAGACCTAAGATACATGATTCACAGCATACCACACCTGCATTGTATTCTACTTTTCCTAAGAAGGGACCCAAATTAGGTTGGGTTCCTAAATCTTACTGTTATTGAGTTTTACATGTGTGCTCTCACCAAGACCTTGTGGGAGCATAGGATGACTGGACAAAAGGAGGCTTGCAGCTCAAAAATTGCTTAAACTCGCTACTTCATGATTTCTTGAAATGATTTTTTTTTGTGTTTTTATTGTGTGCTTGTTTTGTGTTGTTCTAGTTTGCTTTGTTTTCATTTTATTTTTTTTATGTTTGGTTTCCTATATGATTATTTTTTAAGCTCTTTAAATTTTGGAGTTTTAGAGATTATGTTTAGCATTTCTAAATCGGTTAAAGGAAGGAATACCATTGATGGTTTCCCTCCTTCTGACCATATTTAGTGGTATAATTTTTCTTCTCTAAACAAAAGTCTAACTCATTTTAGCCAATGATTTTTGAAACTAAAATTCTTTTTATCTTGCTACAAAAAATCTATCTTGTGCATAATATCCAAAGTTCTTATACATCTCTCAATCTCTTAAATGGTAAAAATATTTTGTGATTGTGTCTCTTTCTCTAACCTATTTTAGTGGCATAGTTTTCTTTTCTAATCAAAAATCTATTTCAAATTAAAGATTGTGTATGAAATTAAGATCTTTTCTTAAGCTTCCTTAAGCAAATCTATCTTGTATTTATAATGTTTAAAGTTTTTTTGTCACATCAAGATCTCTCGTTACTCTTGTCTTTGATTATTGATTCTATTTGTTGTAATTCTTTCCTATGTTAGAGAGAGAGCTCCTATTCTCTAATATCTGAGAAGATATATTCACAACTAAGATTTTTTAAGAGATTATAAAAGAGAATGTAGCTTGCAAAAAAAAAAATTTGGTCAATGATGCCAAGAAAAGAAGCGCAAAGACGCCAAAATTGAAAATCTATAAAAAGTTACACAAAGCACCAGTAAATTGACAAGAAGCATAAAATGAGCCCACTCAAAAGCAAGCTATTCTCTCTTTTTAAATCTTTTAGAACTTAGAAGTTTTGGTTCTCAAAGACTTGATTTCGATTATTTTGCGATCGTGACAGATTTACTTTGGTTCATTATTTTATAAAGATAGTTTTTTCTTAAACCAAGTGATAGATGTATTCTTTTTCTCATATCCAATTAATTCTTTGAGTTAGGTCATTGATTTCAAAAGACGATTCTACCCTAAGAAAACGTCTGAGCTAACGGTAACCATGACCGGATATTCTACTATTCTATGGATTGTTGAGATTATTAACTCATTAACCCACAAGTTTTTAAATCAATCACATGGAATACTACATCATTTTCATGCATTGGTTAAAAAAAAATTGTTGTGATTTGCTATTATTCTTTTGTGTTCCCTCCTCCTTTTTGATATGTCAAAAGGGGGAGAAGTTTTATGATATTTTTACACTTGTCATTTATGATGTTTTTACACTTGTCAATCCTGAAATTTTACTGCTAATTATCTTCGTAGTGTTTTGCCATCATCAAAAAGGGAGAGATTGTTGCAAATCTATTTTCATGACTCATGTTTTGATGATTGACAAACACTATTGATTCTCTTAGACTATTTGTTACTTCTAACTTTTCAGGAATCGAAGATCGGACAAACAAACGAAGCCAGTTCAAGATTGTATAGGTCTAGGGTTGAGTCAGTCTGTACTTTGTTTTTCTCTTCTTGAGTCTTTTTGTAATGGTCAAAGAGACTGATGCTAAGTAACCCTAGACATACACACTTGAGAGACTTAGAATTTCTATTTTTACTCATATCGGTCAGGACAATATTTATATTGTCTTGGACGATCAGGCTTAAAACAGAAAGTCCAAGTAAGGATTCTTAATTAAGGCAGCCGTCATTAACAGATCGTCCTGGATGATATGTGTATCAGCCAGGACGATAAGCTCAAAACAGAAAGAAGTTACCGCCATAGACAATTAAGGTATAATGTATTTTTTAATAATCAGCCAGGACGATCATTGATCGGCCTAGACGATATTCACAAATTATGCCTTAATTGATCAAAAAATCAAGGGAGTAATTAAGGATGATTGATATGATCATATCATCCTGGACGATCGCAGGATCGGCCAGAATGATCTATTCAAAAACATTAGTAACTTCAGGACGATAAATATCGGCCAGCTCGAATTCAGGGCGATGCTCTGGACGGTTGTCCTCATATTTGAACTGATCGGCCGGGACGATCATGAGATCGGCCTGGACGATCAAGCCAATTTTAAATCATCCAGTTTGTATTCAGGGCGATGCTCTGGCTGATCTTTTGAGATTTATACTGATCGGCCAGGCTGATGTACATATCGGCCTAGACGATATTGTCGGCAACTTGCAATTAATGAGCTATTTTGAAGCTCTTCTATTTAAGTGCTTTTGTTCAATATTTTGAACAATCTTTTGCTGCTACCTTGACCTAAGAAGGTCTTGAGGAGAGAAAGAGAGAGAGAGGGAGAGAGAGAGGATCTTGTGAGGGGGAGCTTGTGAGGGGATTCACAACGGTTGCTTCAATGATCGCTCTGCTTCTTCTTTGTCTAGAGTTTCTCATCCGTGGAAGGATCAGTAGAGGTAAGGAGTCAGTATCTGGTTGTGGTTCTCTCCCAGCTTCAGGAGGAAGCAAAAGGAGATAGGTTCTTTGCCTTGCCAGGGTGGCAAAAAGGAGGTTCTTTGTAAAGGCTTCTCCGCCTAGCTGTTGGGGCTAAAGGAGAGTCACGAGTGTAGTGCAATACTCAGAGGGCGCCTCCGGGGAGTGGACGTAGGTCGAGTTGATCGAACCACTATAAATTTTTGTGTTCTTGTTTCTAGCTTCTGCACTTTAATTTTCGCATTTATTTCTCTCGTTGTGTGATTTTGGTTTATGTAATTTTTGTTCTTTGTGAAAATAAAATTTTTAAAATACTAATTCACCCCCCTCTTGGTTAGCTTGGGCCAATTCTATAGTGCTTAACATTCCTAACGAACTTTCAAGTGGTATAAGAGTGAGATTCATAAAAACTAAGTTTGAAAACTTTTTGAATTTTGATCCATGGCTAACCTATGGAATCATAACACTAAGGAAGGTTATTCAATTACACGACCTCCCTTGTTTCACAACTTACCTTTTGATTTCTGGAAAACCCGCATGTCAATGTTTTTACAATCTACTGATTATTGCATGTGGATGCTTATAAAAGAAGGTTATTCTCCACCTTCTTGTGAAATTAATGGTGTTAAAACTGAAGTTGCTTTTACTGAATGGACTTTCGATGAACGAGATTTAGCACAATTGAATGCAAAATGTTTGAACTGTTTTTTCTGTGCTTTAAAATCTGAGGATTACATGCGTGTCTCCACTTGCAAAACTGGTAAAGAAATTTGGGATAAATTGTGTATCTCCATATACGAAGGCACTAGTGAAATCAAGTAATCCAAGTTGAATTTGTTAATGCATGATTTTGAATTATTTTCCATGAAACCTTTTGAAACGATCTTAGACATGTATATCATATTCATTCAAATTGTAAACCCATTGCATGTTTTAGCAAAAGATTTTTTAAATTTTGAAAAAGTTAACAAAATTCTACGATGTCTACTGGATAAATTTGATTATAAAGTTGTTGCTATTTGTGAATCTAAAGATTTGAATGTATATTCTATTGATAATTTGATTGGCTCACTCATTGCCTACGAGCAAGGTTTGGGTCAAAGACTTTTGAATGCAGGTGAAACAATAGTTCTAAAAGCTGAAGATACGGAAATAAGAAGCTTAGTTGGTGACGAATGCAATGACTTGTCAAACAAATCACAAAGCTCACCAAAGCATAAGCAAAAGTGGAAAAAGGGTAAAAGTGATAAGGATGTCTATATTTCTTCTGACGTTATTTGCTTTCGATGCAGGAAGCCTGGACATATGAAAAATCAGTGCCCTAATTTAAGAAATTTTCTACGAAAGAAAAGGGCAAGGCGAAGCAAAATTTAAACTGGGAAAATAATGAAAGGCAAAAAATCTCATGGGCAGTTCTGGTTTCTAAAGCATCGGACCAAGAGAGAGATAATGGTTAAGAGCCTTTCGTGTTTCTGTGTTTTTATTTTTTTTATTTTTGTGTTTTAGTTTTGTTTATTCTTTGAATTTTTTTTTGTGAAAGTTTTTCTCTAATCAACACACACATTCACTTATCTAAATATGAGAAATCTACTTTTTATTTTTTCTTGAAATCTTTGGTAAGTTGTGTTTGACTTCTCTAAAATAGTTAGTGGAAGGGAACTCATGATTTTGTTTCTCTTTCTCTCTTCTTAAAGAAGTTATTTTACTTTTGATTCAAAATCTTCATCATATTTTAAATTGGATTTTGAAACTAATTTTTTTATCTCCCTATATTTTTTCTATCGCATAGGAATCTTTTGCAAGATTGTTGAATCCACCATAAAATTTTCTTAATCAAGTTATTCGTGTTGTCAATAATATGGGTTTACTTTGGTTTTGAAAATATAAGAAAGAAAGCATATTTTTTGAAAATAATTAAAAAAGAAGTGGCCAATGATGCCAAACCAAAAGATGCGCAATGACACCAAATTAAAAAAAATACACAAAGTGTATTAAAATCAAAAGATGCTCAAAGAGCCATTCAAGTGATAAAGGGCATAAAATGAGCCCACAAAAAAATATGCTTATTTTTTTCTTATACTACTAAAAGGTTAAGAAAATCCTTGATATGGTCGAAACTTGTGCTTGAAAATCTTAGTTCCTGATTCATCAATTCATGCATTGATCTTCTATTAAATATGTTTTATGAAAGGAGTTTTGAAAAATTAATGTTTATTTTTCCCGTTTATTCCTTGATTTGAATATTGGATTAAAAAATTTTTAAGCCTTTAAAAGAACGAGTTTGGATTATCAAATTATGAATTTCTAATCTTTTCTGGGCTATGCGTTGTCAATCCAATTCTACTAAGTTTTTGATTAAAACTAAGAGGTAACTTTCTCATTTTAAGAATATTTATTTTTTCACTAGATCAGGGAACATTTTTTTGTCTTTTGTTTTGTTTTTTGTTTGTGCCTCCTCTCTTTTTGATAATATCAAAGGGGGAGAACGTACTGTTGAATTTGTATCTTTTTTTCTTTTCAAAAAATTTAAAAAAAATCAAAAATATTTTTATCTCCCCTATTTCTTTTTAAAAGGATTTATTCTAGTGAGGGTGAGATTAGGAGGATTTACTTTTATGAAAATTCAAATTGAAATATTTTGCCATCATCAAAAAGGGGGAGATTGTTGCGGATCTATAGTTTATGATTTTGATGATAGCAAACATTCCTTATTTCTCAACGATTGCCTTATGTGCTAACGTTTCAGGTCCACACGATCAGACTGCATTCTGGAACCAGCTCAATATTGGGTAGACTAGGACTGTGTTAGTTTGTAATCTTTTTCCTTTCTTGAGTCATTTGGTGTGGCATCTGATGATTTGTAACTTGGAAGATTTTCTATTGTTCCCTAAAAGATTTCTATTTTTGGTAACATCGTTCGGGACGATATTTATATCGGCCTGGACGATCTAACAAAAGTAGAAATCCTAATTAGGGTATTCTCTTTAAAGCAGCCGTCTTTATGCAAAACACATCATCCTGGACGATTTTGTATCGGCTAGGATGATCGGCTCAATTCCGCAAGAATCTGCCGCCAGATCTACTTAGGAAATTCTTATTTTTGGATATCATCCTCGTGGATCGGCCTGGACTATAAAATATCGTCCAGTACGATTCAGGACAATTTTTCCAAAAATTTTTAGGCTGTTTTGGAAAGCAATTAATGGAGATTTCGTCCGGGACGATCGCAAGATCGTCCGGGACGATTAGACATCGTCCAGCTTCATTTCAGAGCGATATTCAGGATGATTTTCCTTCATATTTGAACTAATCGGCCAGGACGATATGCCTATCGTCCTGGACGATAATGGCGGCAACTTGCATTAATGAGCTTGTTTTGAGAGCTTCTATTTAAGCTATGGCATGGCACTTTGTAAGGGTCTTTGGCAGCAAATGTAGCTTCGTTCTTGTGGGGGAAACTTGAATAAAAAGCTTGAAAGGGAGTGAGGAAAGGGTGGAGTTTGAGAGAGGGAGAAGATCCTGTGAGGGGGGACTCAAGGGAGTGTGGTGGGGGATCCACACGGTTGCTCCGGCAAGCTCGCACCTGAATACCGTCGGATTCAAGGCTTGTCTCGAGGGAAGTTCACCAAAGAAGAAGATCTCTTTGGTGTCAAAGGACCCGGCAACTCCGCAGCACCGGGGAAGGAGGAAGTGATTTTGTAAGGGCTTCTCCGCCTAGCTGTGGGGGCTAAAGGAGAGACACTTTTGTAGTGCAATACTTGGAGTGTGCCTCCAAGGAGTGGACGTAGGTCAAGGTTTGACCGAACCACTATAAATCAGGTGTGTTCTTTCTTTATTACTTCCGCACTTTTAATTTCCGCACTTTGGTTTTTATTGTGGTGATATTAGTTTGAGTTTTGTGTAAGTTTTTCTAATTCACCTTTCTCTTACTTAGCCTTGGGCCAGTTCACATAGGGCCTAATATCCCTAACAAACTTTCAGATCACAAACTGATCCAGGTAATCTTTGAACACTCTGTTCATCAGATTCATAAAAATAGTCGGTGCGTTGGTTATCCCAAATGGCATAACCAAAAACTCGTAGTGCCCATACCGAGTACTGAAAGCTGTTTTCATCACATCAACTTCTTTTACCTTCACCTGATAGTATCATGATCTCAAATCAATCTTTGAGAAGACAGAAGAACCAATAAGCTGATTAAATAAATCATCAATCCGTGGTAAATGATACTTATTTTTTATTGTAACTTTATTCAAATTTCTTTTAATCAACACACATACGCATTGTCTCGTCCTTTTTCTATACAAATAGAACAGGTGCTCCCCAAGGAGAAACACTAGGATGAACAAATCCTCTATCCACCAACTCCTGGAGTTGAATATTCAACTCTGTGAGTTCCTTCGGTGCCATCCTGTACAGAGCCCTATATATCAGAGCTATACCTAAAAATACATCAATACAGAACACAATATCTCTATCCAGAGATAAACCAACTAACTCCTCAAGAAATACATATGAAAAATCTCGTACTACAAGGATATCAGAAATAGAACCTGCATCTATATTCATATCCCGTATTGAAGCCAAAAATACCACACAACCCTTCCTCCACAGCCTTCCTACTATCAACACAAAAATCAAACATGATAAAACACCTCTTAACCCTTGAAATACGTACCTTTCACCATCCATGAACAATCTATCTTGTTTCTTCAAACAGTCAATCTGAGCCTCATACAGACTCAACCAATTCATGCCTAAAATCACATCATACAAAGAAATTGGTAATAAAATCAAACAAGACTTCCACTTCTTGCCAGAAATTTCAATCTTATATAAACAAAACTTCCGGGCTATCAAATTATTCCTAGCCGGCAAAAGAACGAAAAGCAAAACAGGTAACATAATAGAATCCAGTTGTAAAGCATTAAAATAACGCTCGAAAATAAACAAATGACTAGCTCCAGAATCAAATAAAAAATGACAGGGGTGTTCAGAAATGTAAACTGTACCTATCATCACATCCGGAGCATCTCGAGCATCTTGCTGGTTTGAACTGTACACACATGGCTGAACTGGAGCTAGAGCTACGGAACTACTAAGCTCCCTTTGATTACCACTAGGTGGTCTCCTTGCCACAGAACTCGAACCACCATCTCTACTAGATGATCCTTCAGAAATAGTATGGGGAGGAACTGTCCTTGGCCTTCTTGCTGGTCTAACAAAGTTGTCAGATCTGGACTCAAATCGTCGATCAAATTCGGCTTGTGGACACTGCAATCCAATGTCCTAGCTGACCACATCTGAAACACTGACCAGTCATCTAGTAACACTGGCCAAAATGTCGTCATCCATAATTTTGGCACACCAGGGCCCCACTCATTGAACCAGAACTAGCCATACTGCCACTACGAGAAACTGTAGCAGATGCTGACTACCCACTCCTCTTGGAGTCTCCAGATACAAATCTATTTTTCTTCCTAGAAAAACTGCTGTCAGATGTATCACCACTGAATCTTTTTCTACTAGCAATCCACCGCTACTAAGCAGCCATCAAATCATTCTCTATCAGTTGAGCTCTCTCCACAAGCTCAGAGAAATCAAATATATGAAATGGTACTAGGGGTTGCCTCAGACTATCTCGTAGTCCCCTCAAAAATCTATAGCATTTCTCAGCAGAAGTACTCACCAACTGTGGAGCATATCTAGCTAAAGCAGTAAACTCTGTCTCATACTGCATAACTGTCTTGCTCCTCTGAACCAACCTCAGAAAGGTCTCCTGCTTTTGTTGTCTTACAGAAGGGGGTACAAATTAAGATCTAAATACCTCAGAAAATTCTTCTCAAGTAATCAGAGAGTTCAGTTTACCTTGGAAATTATCCTCCTGTTGGCCCATCCACCAGTGCTTTGCCTCACCATCCAACAGAAAAATTGCTAATGGTACCTTCCTATCTGAAGGACATTGCATACCGTCAAATATCTTTTCCAACCTCCACAACCAATCCTCTACTGCTCTGGGCTCAATAATGCCCTCAAATCTCTTAGGCTTCAATCTCAGAAAAATTTGTAGATGTCTATCTACATCTTCAGATCTAATAGTAGATACTCTATTCTATGTCTCGCTCATTATCTAACCAGCCAACGTAGCAAATTGCGAAACTGTATCTAAACCAACCACTAGGGAAGAACTATTCATAGGAGCTGCCTAACTAGCACTCTGCCCATCAATCATGTCTGGGTCTAGCAGATCCATAATCATACAGAATACAATTATGCACACAAAATAACATAATAAAAATTAAGACAAACTGAAACTACCGTACAAACTTACAGATCAATTCCTATAGCTCTGTCTTACAATCTCATATTCCAAAACTATTGCTCTGATACCACTTTAATTGTCATGACCCAACCCGACCGGAACGAATCCCATTGTGTCGAGTCGCGACGGTTGAATATAGGATCTAGCTTTGGAATTTTCTCTCTGACTTTCTTCCAATAATTAGACATACAGAAAACACAGAGCTACTATAAACATCCAAATATATAGAAATTCATATAATATTTTCTTTTCTTCTTTCATCAAAATAATCATGTACATTACATGCATGGCTACAAACAGAAAGAACAGAACAGAAAAGTCATGATTGTACAAAAATCAAAAGTACAAAAAACATAATCTCATATCAGAAGCTGAACAGCTAGTCCAAGACCTACTTCCCTTTCTCAGAACCTGAAAGCCACGCAGATGACAGGAATGAGCTAATAGCTCAGCAAGACTACACTAGCTAATATAAATCTCCAGAAACTCACCTCCAAAAATACATCAGAATAGTTGTTCAAGTAACCATACAGAATTCAAAAAATTGTATAGAAAATCATATAATCAGACAGAATACAGATACTCGTATAAAACAAATAATCAAACAGAAATCAAATAACTTATATGAAAGAACTGAATTCATTTCATATAGCAGAATTATTCAAATTAGATTTATCTTCAAATCATAGATTACGGAATCATACAAACCATAAAGCACATTGTCAAAGAAGATAAGATCACATATCACATATCATATAACCCTGGCCTAGACAAAATCTCAACGGATTCTGGCCCCTTATGCCTCCCTTCCCTGACATAGATAGAATCTCAAAGGATTTTTGCCTCTAATGCCTTCTTTGTGCTTAGAGTACCAGAATATAACAGATATACAGAATTATAAGATCAGAATTTATTTTTATATTCCCGAACCCTGATAGAATCTCAAAGGATTCTGGCCCCTTATAACTCCCTTCCCTGACATAGACAGAATCTCAAAGGCTTCTAACCCCTTATAACTCCCTTCTGATATCATACAAACACATCAAATCATCAAATTCAAAAAAATAGGATTACTTAAGAAAAATCGTCAGCGGCATAATGACAGTCTACAAAAATTTCAACAGATCAAATCACAGTTTCAAAAAATTATCAAATTACTACAGATAGTGTAAAACATTATTTTAAGACTTTCATTGTACTGAAGAAATAGTTTTTAACATCCAGATGATTCATTATTCGATTAAAACTCCACAGAATTCAAAATACCTAGTGAAAATCTTCCAAAAAATACTCAAAATGTGCAAAAACACAATCTCTAAAACATACCAAAAGTTATGTGGTAAAAGTTTTATCAGTACAAAATGATATCAGATTTTTGCTAACGGAAGCAGAATTTGAAACAAAAAAGTCATCAAAATCCACATTTCTGAAAAATTGAGAAAGGCATAATGTGTCTTACCTCAAGTCAATCAACTTTTCCAACTACGGTGACAGATGAAAACGGACCAAAGTCGCCCAAAATCCACTTTTCCTTCCTCTTTCTCCTATTTTCTCTCTCCTCAGCTTTTTCTCTCTCTTCAAAATGACTGCTCAGATATTTATAAAATAGGATCATCCCGGACTATTTCCTGATCCTCCGGGGACGATCGCCTCAGGATAAATTTTGTTCAGACAAAAATTAATTATCGTCACAGGACGATGTGTTCTTGAGAAATTTCGTACTAACGAACCTACCTTCACCCTGGGACGAATCTCTCTGTCACCATATTTTGAATTGATCGTCCCGGACGATCTCCACTTCGTCTGGATGAACCTGGAAGGAAATCTGGCTTTCACACAGGCTTAGGACCAATATAATCAATATTAAAAATGATAAAACTTTGGTAGTGAATTAGTATATTTTCTTCCTTCACAAAATGACTTCAATCATCAAATCACTGATTTCTGCTTGAACTTTTTTAATATATTAACTAAATATGTGATATTAAAAATCTCATTGCACAAAAAAAATCATAAAATCTCTTTAAGATCGAATCAATATAGTATTAAGATAATATCAATCAAGAAAAAAATGTAAATGAATAGGAAATTAAATTGGGAGTGATTTGAATGGATGATCAATCTTGATCGTGAACCATTTATTGGGCATTTATATGACTTTGTGATATCAGAATTTGGTGATCTTAGGCTCGTTGGATTCATCTTGTCTAGCCGCTCGATTCGACTATAAGAATGTCATGTTTGGAAATCGTTTGGTAATACAAATATGCTTTGGGTCTTTGATTTGGAGTCATTTGGGTTTGGATTGAGTTGAATTTGGTGTTGTTGGGTTCGTATTTTTAAGACGTTCAGTTCGACTATATGTTTACTGAAATCAGAGTTCATATGGTCTCCAATTTAATTCTTGAAGTTTCCAACTTGATTTTGTCTTGAGATTTAAAAATAAAAATTTTCAATTTTTTAGGGAGGGCGGAGGGGGGGGGGGGGGGGGGGGGGGCACGTGGCCCCCCTCCCTCCGCCTATGCCAGTCGGGGCTTGAGCGGTGTTTAGGAGTTGGCCAGTCGGTCGTTCAGGCAGAAAAAGGAAGGATTTCGCGTTTGGGGAGATAATTTAGGACAGAAATACTAAGAAAAGGGTTTCGTGTTCGCCAAGGATTTCACATTTGGGGAGATACTTTAGGGAAAAATACTAAGGAAAGGGTTTCATGTTTTCCACCACCGCCTTCTAGGGGTGTCAATTTCGGGTCATGGGTCGAGTTCGGGTCGAACCCGAAATTGACCCGGCATTATTCGGGTCAACTCGAACCCGACCCGCTTCGGGTCCGGTTCAACCCGACACAACCCGAATGACCCATTTCGAACAAAAATTTGATAGTTTTTCGGGTCAAAAACGAGTCAATCTCCTCTTTTTTGGGTAAAAAATGGGTCAAAATCGGGTTGCTCGGTCAAAATCGAGTTTTTGGGTCAAAAATGAGTCAATTTCGGGTGAAAGGGTTAACTCGAACCTACCCCGATTTTTGAAATGAGTCGAAATGTTGAACCCAAACCCGACCCATTTCGGGTTCGGGTTGACCCTAACTCAAAATTTTTGGGTCTGGTTCGAGACGGTATTTTAGGTCTTATCAAATATTGACACCTCTACCGTCTTCTATGTATTCACTTTACTATTATTCATATCTTTTAATTTCTATAAATAATAAAACAAAAATGATTATAATTAAATACTATATATTTTCTATTTAATATATATATGTAAAATTTATTTTAGTTAACATATATTATAATATTTAATTACTTTAAAATTTCTTAATTTAAAATAATTATATCATTATATTATAATAAATTTAAAATATATTATTATATATTTTTATTAATTTTATAATTAAATATTTCGATTGCTAATTATCAAAATGCTAAAAATTTTATTGAAAATATGAATCTTTCTCTTAATTTTATTGCCACTTTCATTTATGTTCAGTGCTCTCCTTTTATTTTTCACAGGTATCATTCCAAGATTTAAGCCTTTAAATTATGTGTTAATTTCAAGTTATGCAAAATATCAACCATTCTATGTGATTCAAGTTGTCTTAGATGGTTGTTTCTAATTCAAAACTCGAAACTCCTTATTTGAGCACCTAAAGGTTCTGTTCTAATCTCTTTTGTTTCTAGAACTTCCAGATAAATTAGTTCTCACAATTGAGATAATTTTCTATTGAAGAGTAGGTCTTTGGCGGTACTGCATGAAATTTTGGTTTTGTGTTAGGGAACGATGAATTAAACACAAAATTAGGGCATAAAAAAAAATGGAATTCCAAAATGCCCTTACAATCAAAATTTATTCTGGGGGCGCTGCCCCCTTATACCCCCGACATATCTATGAAGCATGCGACCTTCATATTATATTACATTAACTTTTGTTCTGTGTTAATGTGTTACTAGGTTTTGACAATGTTTTCTAAGCTATAGGTCATAATCATAAAATTATAAAACTCAAGTAAAATTAATGAGGACATTAGATTTTGACACGTGTACCATCGCCGAAGACGCAGATCGACAGCTATGATCCAGAGCTTGTATTTCTGATTTATTTGTATTTTATTTATGCTTGCACTTTTTACTTTCTTCCTAGTTTTCCCCTGTGGGCATTGAGTCACTTATGTAGCCCAGAGGGCATTTATGTCATTTGCATTTTACTTTATTTTGGCCTATTTAAAAAGGCCTCATGCTATGTAATTTTTTATTATTGATGAATGAAAAAAAGTTATCTTGTTGTTCTCTTTGTGAGTTCCAAAACTTCTCTAGATCTCTTTGTGAGTTCTTGAAGAGAGAGCATCTTAGATCTCTTTGTGAGTTCTAGTGGAGGAAGAGTTGAGATTCATGTACTTTGAATTTCCTTTCCCTCCTCCCATGATCCATGGCACTCTCCCCTTTATTTCCTCCCACGGTTCTCCCCAAAAACCCCATACCGCCGCCCCTCCCCACCTTGCCGCCGGCTGACACCCCACCGCCAGCCAAGAGCCCCACCTGCCGACACCCTTGCAGCCATCCAGCCTTGTTGTCGGCCCCTCTTGGGTCTTGGATTTGAAATTCAAATTTCCCATGAGGCATTTACTACTTTCCTAAAATAACTCCTTAATTTTAGGCTATCATATTAATTGGATTTCAATTTGAATTTGAAATTCAAATTAATCCTAATTGATAGCCCTCCTATTATGAAACTTTCCTTTTATCAAAATCTGAAATTTACTTCAGATTTTCTTCAAATCTTTGATTAATCATGTGGGCCCCACCTACTTAATTTTAATTCCCTTCTCCCTCTCTATGCTTGGCCGACCCCTCCCTCTTTGGCTTTTCTCTCTCCTATTACATTAATTGCCCCTCCATTAAACTCCCTTAATCCCTCATAAACCGCCAGCCCCCTCCATTGGAAATAATTTGATTTTCAAATTAATTTCCCCCACTCCCCCTTAGCCCACCCGACCTCATCTCCTCTTTCTCCCTATTGGTGCTCTTTTATTTTCGGTAAGGATGCATGGCGAATCCCGAAGTTGATCACAGATTTGTACTCGACTCCCAAGGAGACATCGACGTCGTCCGATCACCATTCATTGACGTCGGATTCGGTTTTGACGATACCGTTGAAGATTAGTTGAATTGGATAATCCCCCATCTCGTGTACATCCTTGACGAGCAACTTCCGGATGACAAGTGGATCATCAATGATCACCCACCCGCTTCCCCAACTCCCGCTTCTTCCCTGGCAACTAGTTCCCTCGGCATCACTTGTGTAATAATGGTATCTCTAAGTGTGCTTGCAATCCTCTTTCGCTAACCTCCACTTTCAAGAGTTGAGTAAGGGACCTCAAGGTGAAGGATCTATATTTTAAATGTATGGCTTTTGTTAACTTTGCCATTTGCTTTACTTAGTAATCATTGGAAGTTATTGCGTATGTTCTCCTATTCTCAAGTGTAACCTATTGCTATTGCTTAATCTCTCATGCTATCTTTTAAAACTTCTACTTGAGTAAACTAGTTTTATGGGTAGCCCGCAAATTTCATAACTTTTATTAATTTCTTAAGTGCAATTCTTAGATCCTCATTTAGATTCACATCAAAAAAACTTGACTTTTTTTGTGTTAGTTTGAGTTAAATTGGATGAAAGGATTTAGATTTTAGAGTGGGATGAATATCTTTCTTGATCAACACTTGCAAATATTTTAATAGTAGCAGATGTGAATGAAAAGAGGTTTGCTTGGGGAGAGTTTATGTTGTTTGTGTGCATGCAGGCAAACTAGAGTGAATTGCATGCACTTTGTATGATGCGAGATGGTGGAGTTGATTATGCGGTTGAAAAAGAGTTCGTTGTGTCCGTAGTTGACCATATTTATTTTGTTTTTTTCTTTGTGAAGTAATTATTTATCTGCAGCATCAACTAGATGTTTATGGATGGTGTTGTGTGGCAAACGCCGAGCAAGAATGGGGATGATTAAAATTGCACGTATGTGAGCTTGTTTTTAAATGGTTTTAAAAAACATTAGGTTGTTATTCTTGATTGGGGATAATGTGCAAGAAAAGAGTGTGTTGGAGTTGAACTAAGCTTGCATGGTCAAATTTGTTTTTTATTGTCGAAAATTATGTGGATCTGTAGAATGTTATGCATGTGGTTAGGTGTCATGACTGCATGATGCATTTGGATAATGTTAGAGGGCCAAGTGTTAAGGTGCATGAGAGTATAGAGGATTTTTTCCACGTAGGATTGGCCTCTCTAATAGGTTTATGTTTTTTTATTGAAAAATGAGTGTGGCCATTAGTGTGTTACACATTCAAGCTCAAATCTAGTCCCCTTCAATGGATACTCACCTACAGGTAGTGTCGAATTTAATGGTTGGAATGGAACAAGTGATTCATGCACTATGTGTTTTTGGCTTGAAAATGAATTTGATTATTGATTCACTATGCATTCACATTCTACTTTGGTCCTCTTTGATATAAACCTCTTCCCAACAAGTAGCAACAAAATCCTAGAATTGAGTAATGCATTCAATTGTGGCTCCCACGGGTGTTTGATTCCATCTATCATTGTTTTGTGAGGTTCAAGGTGGGTTACTCATGTGGTGACTCTGTATGGTTGAGTGACTCTTGGTGCATGATTGTTGATGGTATCAAAAAGTTTTTGTTTAAGTAGAGTAGCAGCCAATGTGGAGAACTCTCGCATGATGGCATGATACTTGGTGATATAAAAAAAACTTTTGTTTTAGGGGAGTGGTGACTAATGTGAAGAGCTCTCATATGATAGGATGGCATGGTACTTGGTGATGTTAAAACAACTTCCATTTGAGGGTAGTGATGATAATGTAGAGAGCTTTCACATGAGAAATTTTCAAGTAATGTGAGAGTTTCATGTTTAGGTTGATGACAAATAGATTAAAAATATATTTGTATTATAAAGTGGTTGACTCTATCCTTTTATTTTAAACTTTAGTTTTAAAACCAGATTAGACCATTATTGTCCAAGCTCAACTTAGGTCCCTGTTTCATCCAATCTCCCTTGCACCAACATCCCTTTCACAGTATTAAATATAAGTACTGCAAAGTTTATTTGTTTTTCATCATTTTCAAATATTCATGTGTGATTGTTGTCAACAAAATTGTAATCTCACCAATGCTAATTATTTATATAACTTAAAGAATATGGTGCAAAATGTATGATATGTTTTAGATAGTAATACAAGTTCAAATTTAAATTCAAAATTTAACCTATTCACATTTTTTATATCAGGTCCTTCGTGGTTTGCATTTCATTTTTGACTCTCTGATCTTTGGGCTTTAAAGAGTAGGTAATGAATTTATCAGTGTTGGTTTGTTTTTCTATATTTTGGTTGTTGCAATGAGTTTATATGAAATTGAAGATTTATTCCCTTCAAAATACAACTTTAAAATGCAATCCTTTGTTCACCCTGAATTTGATATTAGAGCTTGCTTAAGACATGCATTGTTTAGGTTATGATTTGTGTTTGGTTTTAGTTATGATGTTTGTTGAAATCCAGTCGTTCCCTGTGCAAAGGATCCAACGAACACAAAGATCAATCCGTGGGATTCTCTCATGGATCACGCCATAATGAAGGAACAAATTTAGGAAAGATTTTTATGTATTAAATCTTTAGTCTTTTATTTCCGCATTAAGATATCTTGTATAGATCTATAAATAGGGAAGATTGTAATGAATAAGAACAAGCTTTTCCCTCTTAAATCTCTAGTTTTAACATGGTATCAGAGCCAACGGCTTAATTACCATCAAAGAACGATCAGAGGAGGAAAAAAAAAGAAGAAGCCCGGGGCATAGATTGTTGTCGATCCATCTACGCCAGACAAGACGAGCAACTCGATCGAAACTTCCAATCGGAAATTATGATCCGAAAGGAAAGCCGAAGTTACCAAAGGAGCGTCCACCCGCTCCATCAGAAAGAGAAAGCTGACGAAGGAGCAAAGGCAGTCGCTCGACCCGCCCCCTCTTCCGATCGCACATCCCAAAGGCTTGATCTCTCCTCTTCTGATCCCAGGTCCGAGATGAAGCCGATCAGAAGCTCGATCCATGTCTGTGACTCACAGGAGGAAGCTAGCGTGCGACTTGGGGGTGGACATATAGAGGCTCGGTCGTGCCCTAGTCTAATCTGAACCTTTCTTTTAAGGCTAAAAAAATGGAAAAAATCCTTATTATCGACCTTTATCGTCGACAAGGGAAATTTATTCCGGGAAGCCTTCATCGCTAACCAAGGACATATAGATAGTCTTAATTACTATCATAATGTAATAAATTAACTCTTCTTCAAACACTGACCAACTTGAGGATTCTATGGAGCACCAAGGACGAGGTGACCTTCAAAGCATGCAACCTTCCTATCGTCTAAATGGGAAGAACTACCTGAAGTGGTCTCAATTTGTGCAGACCTACTTGAAGGGGAAATGTAAAATACATCACCTCCTTGGAGGAGGACTAAAAGAAGGATATCCCAAATTTAGGGCATGGGATGTAGCAGACTCCATAATTATGTTATGGTTGTGGAATTTTATGACTCCAGAAATTAATGATACATTTATGTTCCTTTCGACTGCAAAGGACATATGGGATGCTGCTAGACAAACCTTCTCCAAAGCTCGTGATGCTGCTTAAATCTTTGAAGTTAAAGTCAAAGCTGGAAGCACGAAACAGGGGAGTAAGACCTTGATGGAGTATGCCACCATTCTACAAAATCTATGGCAGGAACTTGACCACTATAGGTACATAGAAACTAGTTGTCCGGAAGAAGCTGCAATCTTAAAGAATTTTATTGAAAGAGATAGAGTTTATGATTTTCTTGCAGGACTAAGTGCAGAATATGACCAAGTTAGAGTTCAGATCCTTGGCAAAGAGGAGACTCCATCACTCAACGAAACCATTTCTCTCATCCGCGCAGAAGAAAGTTGATAAGGAGTGATGTTAGAACCAAAGGTCATTGAAAGCTCAACGATGGTGATGAACAAAGAATCATCATGGAAGGAGAAAGGTAAAGATCCTTCAAAATTCAAAGATAAGGACTCACTTTGGTGTAGCTATTGCAAAAAAGTCAAGACACACAAAGGAAACATGCTAAAAAATACATGGAAAATCCCCCAATAAGTAGTGGAACCAAAAGGGTGAAACAAGGAGCATATCACGTGCCAACAACACTACAAGTAAGCTAGAAGCACAATCCACCCTCGGAGAATTCAATAAATAATATAGTGATAAATTAAAATGACTCTTGATATCTCTTGAAAAACCAAATGCTTCTTCTTCACTTGCACTCTGAGGTAAGATTCCAATTTCTAATAGTTTAAGTGCTTCCAGAAATCATTTAAAGGAATTATGGATTATTGATTCAGGAGCCAAAGATCATATGACCCACTCACCCACCCACCTCATAAACTATACTCCTTGCCCAAATAACGAAAAAAATCATCGCTGCTAATGGTTCTCTTACCACGGTAGCCAGCCAAGGAGACATCATATTATCTCCATCCCTCACCCTGAAAAATGTGCTCCACGTACCATAATTATCCACAAATCTGATATCAATACAAAAACTTACCAATGACCATAATTGTCAAGCCTTGTTTAACCCTACTTATTGCTTATTTCCAGACCAGAGATCGGGGAAGAAGATTGGACTTGCTAAGGAGAAAGCAGGATTGTACTACCTTGAAGAACCAAACCAATCTAAAAAGAGTTGTTCTTTGTTATCCCTAATTGATAGGAATTCCACTATTTGGCTTCATCATTATTGACTATGACACCCATCTTTTGATGTCCTAAGACATATGTATTCGTAACTTTTCCAGAAATTAGACAACAAAATTTTTTATTGTGAAACCTGTGAGTTGGCTAAACATAAAGAAACTCATTCCCAAATAAAAGTGAGATATGTGCTACTCTTTCTACCTTATTCATAGTGATATATGGGGACCCTCTAAAATCCCCAATATCTCTGGGGCACACTGGTTTGTGTCATTCATTGATGATTGCACTAGAGTCTCTTGGATCTACCTCCTTAAACATAAATCTGATGTTAGTACCATTGTTCCCATCTTTCATTCCATGATCGAAAATCAGTTCGGTGTAAAATTAAGGAGTTTTTGCTCCGATAATGCCAAAGATTATTTCAACCAATCCCTTTCCTCCTACTTCCAAAGTGAAGGGATCATCCATGAGTCCTCCTGTGTTCACACCCCACAACAAAATGGGGTTGCAGAGAGTAAAAATAGTCACATTCTAGCCCCCACCCGAGCTTTCCTATTTCACTACAATACACTCAAATCCTATTGGGGGGAAGCTCTTTTAACGGTAGCTTATCTCATAAATCGACTACCTTCAGTAGCCTTAGGACTCAAAACTTCAATGGATACTTCAATGGGTAACCCATCATAATCTTACGCCTAAAATCCTTTGGTGCACTGCCTATGTTCATATTCCCAGCCAGGGGAGAGGAAAATTAGATCCAAGAGCACTCAAATGCATCTTTGTGAGCTTTTTAGCTACCCAAAAAGGTTATAAGTGTTATCATCCACCCACAAGAAAAATCCTTATCTCTATTGATGTTACCTTTGATGAGCAAAATTTCTATTTTTTAAAATCTCATCTTTTGGGGGAGACTGAACTTAAGGAAGATGAGAAAAATGAACTAGCTCCTCTTGACCTTCCTCCACCATCGTAAACCAATCCACCTAAAACCCAAGATAAGGAAACAAATGACAAAGCTATCATTAGATTTGGAAAGGTTTACTCCAGACGTACAAGCTCAAGCTTTACTCCAAAGCAGATCAAAGAATCTGAACCATCTCCTAGAAATAAAGTAAGCTCACCACCTCCCTTATACCCTATAAGCAACTCTATATCCTTCAACAACTTCACATCGTCACACAAAAATTTTCTGATTTCATTAGAAGATATCCATATTCCTAAAGATATTTCTGAGGCCTTATCTGATAGGAATTGGAAAAATGCCAAGAAGGATGAAATGCAGGCCCTAGAAAAGAACAAAACTTGGGAGATCGTCAATCTACCTATAGGGAAAAAATTGGTCGCCTGCAAATGGGTGTTCTCAATAAAATACAAAGCTGATGGCACACTAGAGAGATATAAGGCAAGACTGGTGGCAAAAGGGTTCACTCAAACATATGGCATTGACTAACAAGAAACGTTTGCG
Source organism: Dendrobium nobile (assembly GCA_022539455.1). Taxonomy (NCBI): domain Eukaryota; kingdom Viridiplantae; phylum Streptophyta; class Magnoliopsida; order Asparagales; family Orchidaceae; genus Dendrobium; species Dendrobium nobile. The sequence continues at coordinate 39,811,396 of CM039727.1, forward strand.
CCTGTAGCCAAGATGAATACTATCAGAATGCTACTCTCACTAGCAGCCAAGTACAACCGGCATCTGGAAAAATTGGATGTGAAAAATGCATTCTTGCATGGGGATTTAGAAGAATAGATATTTATGGAAATACCGCCAGGGTTTAAAGAAAAATCTGAAGGCAACAGGGTGTGCAGATTGAAAAAGGCTCTATATGGGCTCAAACAATCACCAAGAGCCTCGTTCGGAAGATTCTCTAAATTCATGCTCCTTAACGGGTATCGACAAAGTTAAGGGGATCATACATTATTCTTTAAACACTTAAACTCAGGGGGAGTCACAATATTATTAGTGTATGTTGATGATATTATTTTGATTGGAGATAATTAAGAGGAGAAAGTTAGTTTAAGGACTAAGGAATTTGACATCAAAGAACTTGGTAGACTAAAATACTTTCTCGGAATTGAAGTTGCTCACTCCAGCACATAAATTTTCATTTCACAACAGAAATACATCAAAGATCTTCTAAAATAAATAGGTAAACTAGCTTGTAAACCAGCACCGACTCTAGTAGAACCTAATCTTAAACTGGGAGAAGCTAGAGAAGATCTAGATGTAGATAAAGGGGCCTACTAGAGACTTGTAGGGAATTTGATCTACCTCTCCCACATTAGACCAGACATAGCATTTGCTGTAAGCATGGTCAGTCAGTTTATGCAGAATCCAAAGCAGATTCACATGTAAGCGGTAGACAGGATATTGCACTACCTTAAAGGAAATCCAGGAAAAGGGATTCTCTTTAAAACAGATCGTGGAATAACCCTAGAAGTATACATGGATGCCGACTACGCAGGATCTCTGGTTGATAGAAGATCTACCTCTGGATATTGCACATTTATTGGAGGTAACTTAGTTACATGGAGAAGCAAGAAATAGAATGTGGTGGCAAGAACCAGTGCAGAAGCAGAGTATCGAGCTATGGCCTTAGGAATATGTGAGCTACTATGGATCAAAATAATCCTAGAAGATTTGAAGGTCAAGTGGGATGAGTCCATGAAGCTACATTATGACAATAAATCAGCAATCAACATATCCCATAATCCAATCCATCATGACAGGACCAAGCACATAGAAGTGGACAGACATTTCATTAAAGAAAAACTAGACATTGGTCTAGTAAGTGTCGACCATGTACCATCAAAGGATCAACTTGTAGATATCTTTACAAAAAGATTGGACGGTTCTGCCTTTCACAGAATGATCAACAAGCTGGGAATGAAAGATCCATATTTCCCAGCTTGAGGGGGAGTGTTGAAATCCAGCCGTTCCTTGTGCAAAGGATCCAACGAACAAAAAGATCAATATGTGGGATGCTCTCATGGATCATTCCATAATGAAGGAACAAATTTAGGAAAGATTTTTATGTATTAAATCTGTAGTCTTTTATTTCCGCATTAAGATATCTTGCATAGATCTATAAATAGGGAAGAGTGTAATGAATAAGAACAAGCTTTTCCCTCTTAAATATCTAGTTTTAACAATGTTATGTTTAACTTTAATTTTAGGTTTTGCTTTAGATTCTTATAAGTTTATCATTCAAGTGCATGTATAGAATATGATGGAAATTCTTGGATAGATTTTTATGTGGATAGAAGTGCAAGTTCAAATTTAAATTTAAATTTTATATTATATACAAAGTTATTCTTTATTTTATAATCATACTATTATTCTTAAAGTATATTAATATATTTTACATATTAAAAGCATCATCAATTGGCTTATACTTCATCTTATAAGGGATTCATAATATTATCATCTTGTTTAAAGTTCTTACATTGATCACAAAAATAATCTTTATAATAAGTGATTGATAAGTATTATCTTCTCAGTTTATTTTATATAATATCCTAATCAAATTTTGCATTGTATCCATATTTAGGGAAATTGATTGTTCTGATTTCGTCAATTTTGTTCTTAAAAATCCATCATATGTAATCTTGAATATTATTAAGACTCTCATTCAAATGCACGTAAAGAATATGAAGTAAATGGTAGGATATGTTTTGATGTACATAGTGTTGCAAGTTCAATACTAAATTCAAATATTAACCTATTTTCACATGTTTTCTATTAGGTCTTTGTGCTTTTGCATTTTTGTTTGTGACTCTAAGCTATTTCGGCTTCAAAGATTAGGTAATGAATTTATTTGTGCTTAATTGTTTATAAATATTTTGGTAGTTTCAATGAGTTTATGATGGATTCAATAGCCTTCATTTTTGTTTTATGTTGAAAACTATTATAATTTGAATATTTTTATGTTTTATTATATTTAGCCAATGATGGATGGAAACCAATGATCATGAGTAGTTTTGGTGCTCTTAAGTCATGTCAATCCTTTGGTTTGCTAGCTTTCTTTGGTTCTTTGGGTATTTATCTTTGGGCTGTTTTGTCTCTTATTGGGCTAGGCCCATTATCCCTTTGTTGTTTTGGTGTTTGGAGTTCTCAGCTGTGGGTTTATTTTGGCTGGTCGTGCCTCCTTGGTAGTTGTTCAACTGCTGGATGCTTGAGTTCCTGGGCTGGCTGTGCCTTTTCCTTGTTTTCTATTGGGTTTCTTTGCTGTTCCAATTTTGGCTGGCTATTGGGCTGCTTGTCCATTCAGTTCTTGAGCTGGTTGTGCCTTTTTTTCTGGGTTTATTCCCTCAATGTTGGTTGGCTGATTTGGGCGGCTGGTTTATGAGGTTTTTGCTTTCCTTTCCCTATTTATAAGGGCTGGTAGGTGATGTTCGAGGGAGTGGTTGAATCTTATTTTGTCTCCAAAACATGAGGGTTTCTTCCATAGTTCTTTTCTCCACAAGTTACCCTTCCATTGTATCCTTTTTCTACAAGTGTGTTTGGTGTTGTTGGCCGGTTTGTTGGTATTTGCTGGAGGAGTTACGACGGGTGTTGGATCAGGATTTCTGTGGTGGACCTCTGATATGAACATGCAAGATATGAACATTATTGAAAATAAGCCAGCACAAGAAGAACAATGGGAGACTACGGTCTCCAAGAAAACTGTGAAGATGTTGAAATAGCTTGAAGGAGTTCCATGTGTGAAATGGAAATATCTCACGGAATTAGTGTTAGATCCCAAAGCTCTGCCCGTGGTGCGAGCCTTTACTTCTAAACAATTTTCCAACCAAGTTGGTACTTCAAAGTTCTGAAAGAAAAAGTCCTCCAAGAAGAAGACCAAACTGAAGAAGCCCAAGGAGAAGAAAACAACAATCCAAAGGGTTTTAGATAGTTTGGATGAATTCTACCAGACCGCAAGACATCCTATTAAGCTCGCTGACTTTATGTCAGAGCTCAAGGTTGACAAAGCAGACGAAGCTGATGAGGATCCTCTTCCTACAGAAGTTTGTCGAGTCATTTCAGTAACAAACTGTTTGATGTTCTCTTCAAGAAATTAGATTCTGCCAATCTTTTTGGCCAGTTCGTTCTTTATCAAATTATATATTAATAACACTCATTCCTCTCATTTCCGTTTACAGTACGCTCATTTTTAAAAAATAATCCACGAATCTCCGAAGCCAAGGAAATAGTGACTTTTTAAAGGAGCTTATTTAGGATTTGTTTGTTTAAGCGTTTTTTTTGCCTTTTCCGTTTGGAAAAATAGAAGAATTTTTTTTGGTGTTGTTGGGTTCGTCAAATCAAGTTCCCAATAACTCCATTTTTTCATTTTTCTGTAGTTTTGAGATATCGTTTTATATATGCTTCTCCGTTAGAAAACTCCATTTTCAGAACTAATGTTTTTTAAAACTGCTTTTTACAAATGCACAAAAAAAACAAATGAAGCCTTACTTATAAGTTTTAGAAAACCTATAAGCCTGTTCAACCTGCCAAACAACACCAAAAAAAAAACAAACGCACTAAGATCTTGTGTTCATGTGCGATCTCTACGAGCCCTTACTATATTACTATTTGGAATGGGGCAGTCCTCTTAGGCAGAGCTGGGCCAGTAGCGTGCATGTGTGCTGAAACACTGGAGTAAAGTGAAAAAAATACAAGGTGCGACTTATAGGAGCATTTGATGCAGGAGTTTCTTATAGTGGTCCAGTAAAGCCTATATCGCTTGTTTTTAGCCCTCATGGTGAATGGCCCACCCTTTCTTTGAACCTTGTCAATGATCGAACTTTAAGATATGAACTGAGTGCCATTTGATGTGGGGTTTTAGATGATTCGCCGATGGTAATGTGTTTTGGAGATATGAAATTCATAATGAGTACCATGATAATGCTTCGAGAGGGGGAGGAGACCTTAGTCGATGATTCGCTAGAAAGGCATGACCTGTTACGCCCTTCCTCGCCAATATTTGCTTTTGCAACACTTTGCCTGACTCCCCCTTGCCATACTGAAGATAGAACGTTGGCACCGGCGATGCCAGCGCGTGGCAGATAGGGAGCCAGCAAACCTGAGCCGCCTTCTTTTTTTCATCTTTCTTTCTAGGTGCGTGAAGTGAGTGGTGCGCCAAAGCAACCCTAGCTTATAGTAAGCTCACCTTTTTTTGGCGGAAGGGAATCCCACGACGCTTGTAGTATCCATGGGTCAATCCTATTCCCTTTTTTACCTATCCATGTGTGCCCGGGAGATATTGAGGAAATCCCTTTACTTACTGGTACGAATATGATTGACCCATGGATACCACATTGCTTTGAGACTAGAAGGAACGTCAGTCATAAAGAATGAAATCCATAGAACTCTACTCCGAGTTGTGAGAACATCGTGCCTGTTGCGATTGTGTGGCTTGGTTGGAGACCCCCTATGAACAAAAAAAAGTATTTGGTCGAGAAAGCCGCCTTAACGGGAAGGACGCGTGGCGATCACCCCAAAAACCTTCGCTTGCTTGGAGGCATCTGGAGGCTCACGCAGCACTGGTCGACCAGCCAACAAGTACCGTGGAAACCCCACATCCAGATCTCTATCCTCTATCTATTGAGAAATTCTCATATCTAAAGAAAGGGCAGGTTGAACATTAACTTCAAGATATGAACATTATTGAAATAAATCCAGCTCAAGAAGAACAACGGGAGACTGCGATCTCCAAGAAAACTGTGAAGATGTTGAAACAGCTTGAAGGAGTTTCATGTATGAAATGGAAATCTCCCACGAAATTAGTGTTAGATCCCAAAGCTCTTCCCGTGGTGCGAGACTTTACTTCTAAACAATTTTCCAACCAAGTTGGTACTTCAAGGTCTAGAAAGAAAAAGTCCTCCAAGAAGAAGACCAAACTGAAGAAGCCCAAGGAGAAGAAAACAACAACCCAATGGGTTATAGACAGTTTGGATAAATACTACCAGACCGCAAGACATCCTAATAAGCTCGCTGACTTTATGTCAGAGCTCAAGGTTGACGAAGCAGAGGAAGTTGATGCGGATCCTCTTCCTACAGAAGTTTGTTGAGTCATTTCAGTAGCAAACTGTTTGATGTTCTCTTTAAGAAATTAGATTCTGCCAATCTTTTTGGCCAGTTCGTTCTTTATCAAATTATATCTTAATAACACTCATTCCTCTCATTTTAGTTTACCGTACGCTCATTTTTAAAAAATAATCCACGAATCTCCGAAGCCAAGGAAATAGTGACTTTTTAAAGGAGCTTATTTAGGATTTGTTTGTTTGAGCATTTTTTTTTCCTTTTCCGTTTGGAAAAACAGAAGAATTTTATTTGGTGTTGTTTGGTTTGTCAAATCACGTTCCCAATAACTACATTTTTTTATTTTTCTGCAGTTTTGAGATATCTTTTTATATATGCTTCTCCGTTAGAAAACTCCATTTTCAGAACTAATGTTTTTTAAAACTGCTTTTTACAAACGCACAAAAAAAAACAAACGAAGCCTTAAACTTTAAAGTCTAAGGCTTTGTTTGTTTGAGCATTTTTTTGCCTTTTCTGTTTCCAAAGACGAAGGATTTTTTTTTTGTGTTGTTTGGTTTGTCAAATCACGTTCCCAATAACTCCTTTTTTTCATTTCTCTGCATTTTTTAGAAAGCTTTTTATATATGCTTGTCCGTTAGAAAACTCTATTTTCTGAACTAATGTTTTTTAAAACTGTCTTTTACAAAAGCATCAAAAAAACAAACGAAGCCTTAGAAGGAGCGGTGTCGGAAAGTTATTCAAAAAGGAGCCATAAAATTATTTAGCATATGCTGCATTTATGATGAAAACGTCAAATTATTTCCCATTTTCTGTTCAAACTTTTTGGCGTTTTCACGCTATTACACCAAAAAGGTTGGAGCCTTCTAGTTGTGATTTGGGATTGGTGAGTCAAGGAGGCCAAACTATACCAAATTTATTAGGAAAAATTTAAATTAAACATTCTATAATTTGTTTTAGTAAATTTAATTTTTGTCAACTAGGCATTGGTGCGGACTACCAAAAATATTGTAGCTCTAGTCCATCAATTTCTCCCACAAGAATTGACCAATTTTTTTGGAGTATTAGAAATTTTAAAATGCTACATTTTTGTTTGATCAAATTTTGCTAATACATATATGCCTATATAAAGGCAAGAGAATAAAGAAATACTGGAAATACAATAAAATAAAATATTCTCAATAATGATGATATATTACATAAATACATGTGATAGATTTTTTTACTATAAATATTATATGAGAATGAATAATTATAAATACTCTATTTGCTCAAGTATTAAAAATATATTATTGTCAATGCTAATGTTTATGATAGATAAACTTATTTCTAAAAAGAAAGTAGTGAGAAAGCTTAATTTATATTATATATACTGAAATGTCTTATTATGACAGATATATTAAGCATGACACATTGCTCTTTAGCACATGCTTCAAAACTATCAATAATGTATAATAAAGATTAAATAGGAAGTTCATCATGCCCCGAATCTTCTAGAAAAACATCACCTACACTATAAGAAGTGCAAATCTGGTTTACCACATGATGAAGATGAAAAGAACCTACAAGTACACAAGTGTTCTAATAATATATTCTACATCACATTGGATCCATTTCACAATCTAGTCATTCTGTTGTCTAATTGTATTCTAAATGAATGAAGTAGAAATTATATTTAGTTCCTTAATGAATAAAATTAGGATAGATATAAATTTGACAATCACAAAAGATGTTATGTAACACTGTTCACTCAAGTGGCGCTTAGCGTGAACACGCCTTTTTAGGCTTAAGGTTTCATTATACTAAAGCTATATTAATTTTTAATTAATGAGATTTCTCCTAAAAATTGTATCAGGGTTTTTTTTAATCTGAGTTCTTACTTCTTATGAGAGCAAACCCTTATAGTTAATTAGCTCTCCTACTTCGTAGGAGAGCACTCTTAATTAAGGATGAATCACTTAGCACAGGCTCAAAATTTTGGGTTTTAGTCTTGTTTGTGGGGGGAATGATGATGTTGCCCAATCAAGATCCTTTGGTTCCGTTAGCCAGGGCTTTCATAGTCCTTGGTCTACTATCAAAGGAGATAATTAACCCAACTTGATAGAAGGAATCTTGTCGGCAGCCATGAGTTGCTTCTTTCAATGATACCTTATAGACCTGGGGTTGACGTTTATCAAAGATGATAGATTTGAGTCCATCTTAGCTGAGAAAAAGGTATTTGTGCCTATCGAGCATATCCTATGATTTATTACTCAAGAATTAGAAGCCGTTAGGGAACATACAAGCTTTGGCCATGATCGTAGTATAGTTGTACCATTTTGAAATAAAATCACTCAATCAGAGGGCACGTGCCACATCTCTACTAACAAAAGATTATTTGAGAATAGATTTAAGTGATACACCCAACATGAGATTTGCTATTTATGAGCTTAATTTAGTTTTAAATTTCTCACCCCAATAAATAGATACATAAGGTAGATACATTTTTTTATTTTTAAGTTTTTTAAGTTTAGAGCTTACAACTTATATTAGAAGTTGCCCAATTTAGTTAAAACATATATTATCGCTTCCATTGAAAGTTATCACGGTTGGTTTATTTAGTTTGGGGCTTACGACTCTTTTTAGGCGTTTCCCATTATGTTTGTTTAGTTTGTGTCTTACGGCTCCTTTTAGGAGTTGCCCAAGGATTTTAATTGAGATGGGGCTAACAGTTTCTTTGGAGTTGCCTACTAATTTTATTTGAGATGGGGCTTTTTATAAGTTGCCCATTAGTTTTTTAGATTTTTTGTAGAAATAAGGCTTACTACTTCACTTAAAAGTGGCTTAATTTAGCTTAAGAATATGTCTTACTGCTTTTATTGAAAGTAGCCTTATTTAAGTTAGGAGAGGGTCTTAGTGCTTCTATTAGAAATAGTCTAGTTTCATTTAGACGTGACTCTTACTACTTCCCTTGGAAGTAGCCCGTAGTTTTGATTTGGGTAATTCTTACTTCTTCCCTTGGAAGTGGCTTTTAATTTTCTTTAAGCTAAGGTTTATTGCTCCACTTTAAGAGTTTCCTAATTGATGGGCCTTACAACCTAGCCTTATAAGTGAGATGGCTCATTCATTTGCTTTAGTTTGAATTTGATTTAGGGATAAATACTTCTCCTAGAAGTTTCCCTTTTATTTTTATTGAATTATGTCTAACTATTTTCCTTGGTAGCCTGTAGCCTTGATTTGAGGAAGGCCTTACTAAAAGTTGTATGAGCATTATTTTTTATATAGGGTTCACTTCTTCCATCAAAATTGGCATGTAGTTTAATTTTGTGTCTCTTAGAAGTTATCCAAATAATAAGTTGTCATGCTTTCATTGAAAGTTGCATGAGCATTCAATTTTTAATTTAGGATAGATCAAACAACAGTTACTTAGTTTGCACTTTTCTATTGGCTTGACACTAGTATTTTTTGCTTCAATACTTTACTTATCTTGCTTTACCATTTTTCTTTTTTGCTTAAACACTCTTGCTTTAATTTTAGTACTTTTATTTCTAGCACTGCAGTTTTGTTACAACACTTTTGTTTCTTCTCTTCAGCACTACTATTTTATTTGGAGTACCGAGTTGGCCTCTATTTGTTTTGTTTTCAAGTATTTGGAGCCCACACTGCTAGGAGCTTACCTGGAGCTTTAGGATATGATTGTGAATCTTTTATAGAGTTTTGTTTGAGTTTGATTGAGTTTTTTGTTTGAGTTTGAGTTTATGCTTAATTTGTTTTTGGAGTTTGAGTTTTAGTTTGTACTTAGGTTTGTTTAGTGTCCATGGAATATATTTAATTTGGGTCAGTTAATATATTTAGTTTGTACTTAAGTTAGATTGGGTTAGTTAAATTATACTCAAATCGAGTTAATTTAACCCGACATCGAGTCAAAATGAGTTAATGTTGTTGATGGAATATATTTAATTAAAGTTAAATTACTTTTAATTATTTTGGGTTTACGATTCAATTCAATTTAATTGGTCGACGATGGTATTGAGAGATAGCCTTGACTCAGCATCGAGTTGAGTCGGCTCAACATAACCCGATTTAGCGTGATTTTGATCAAGCTGGTTTTATTTTAAATTTAAAATATACTTAATTAAATAAACGGAAGTTGATTGAGATTTTTTTAATATCAAATTTGAGTGTGAATTTGTGATATGGGTGGGGGGGGGGGATCATAGGAGGGATTGTGAATAAGTGGGTTGATGGTTATTTGTGGGAGGTAGATTAAATGGATGAGATATGGGGTAGGGGTTGATGATTTGAGAGTTGAGAGGGGTGGGGGTATGGGGGGGGGAGGGTGGTGGGGGGGTGTGAGTGTTGGGGTGGGGGTGGATGTGTGTTATAGATTTGGTTGGGGTGGTGGTTGGGGGTGGTTGAATTGGTAGTTAATTGGGGGTTGGGTTGTGGGATTGTGTGGGGTGGGGGGTAGATGAGGTTGTGGGTGGAAAGTTTGGGTGGGGGGTGGGTGGTGGGGGTGTGGTGTTGGAGGTGGGTGGGGTGGGTGGTAAGTGGAGAGGTGGTGGGTGGGGGGGTGGTGAGAAGGTATGGATTTGTGGGTGGGGTTGATGGTGATGATTGGGTTGGGTTGTGTTAGGTGGGTGGTTTTGTGAGGGATTGTAGGGGTGTGTATAGACTACGAGTGGGGGTATGTTAGGGTCATACGCAACCGGCTGTCTTATGGACATGATTAACGTGTTCAAAGATTATTTGGATGTTGTTGTGTAACTTATTGACGATATATGGTATATTCTGCTTCTGAGGAAGATCATGTCACACATTTGAAGAGTGTGTTGGAGACTTTTAGGCAGCATCAATTGTATGCTAAATTCTCCAAGTGTAAATTCTGGCTGAAGAGCATTTCTTTTCTAGGTCATATGGTGAGCGACGAAGGTATTTCTGTTGATCCCCAGAAAGTTCATGCTGTTGCTAATTGGCCAAGGCCCACTACTGTATTTGAGATACGTAGTTTCTTGGGTATGGCTGGATATTATAGAAAGTTTGTGAAGGGATTTTCTCAGATTTTTGCATCTCTGACGAGACTGACTCAGAAGTCAGTCACTCTTATTTAGACACCAGAGTGTGAAGCTAGTTTTTAGAAATTGAAGGATTGTTTGACTTCTGCTCTAGTGTTAGCACTTCCGTCAGGAACGAAAGGATTTCAGGTCTTCAATGATGCTTCACTGAAAGGTTTGGGTTGTTTTCTGTTGCAGCATGATTAGGTGATTGCTTATGCTTCAAGACAGTTGAAACCACATGAAAAGAATAACCCTACGCATGATTTGGAATTGGTTGTAGTTGTATTTGCTTTGAAGATTTGGCATCACTACTTGCATGAGCTTGAAGTACATTTTTACTCAGAAGGATCTGAATTTGAGGCAAAGAAGATGGCTTGAATTGATCAATGATTATAATCTGACAATTCAGTATAAGCCTGCTAAGGCCAATGTGGTAGCAGACGCTTTGAGCCATAAGTCTTTTGGATTATGAGGTATTCAGCTCACTTCTGATGAGTATCTAATACGAGATATGGAGAGATTATAGTTGGAGGTGATTTCTTCTACTGGTTTGGATGCTGACATTTTAACTCAGATGAATATTCAGTCTTCTTTGGAAGAGAAGATCTATGAAGCTCAGAAGTCAGATACTGAATATTTGAAGTTAATTGATCAGATCAAATCTGGTAAGAAACCTGAATTACAAATTTCTGATTCTGGTATAATTTTCTATATGAACAGATTGTGGGTTCCTATGTTTGGAGATCTGAGGAAAGAGATTCTGCACAAATCTCATTATTCAGGCTATACCATTCATCCAGGAAGTGGTAAGATGTACGTAGATATGAAAAATTTGTTTTGGTGGCCTGGAATGAAAAAAGACATAGCGGAGTTTGTTTCGAAATGCGAAGCCTGTCAGTTAGTAAAGGCAGAGCATCAGCGACCAGGAGGTCTTTTATAGTCGTTACCTATCCCTGAGTAAAAGTGGGAGGAAGTAACTATGGATTTTGCTATGGGTTTTCCTCGATCAAGGAAAGGACATGATGCAATTTGGGTGATTGTTGCTCGATTGACAAAGTCTGCATATTTTCTTCCGATCAGACAAACGGATCCAGTGGATAAGTTAGCTCAGGTATATGTGAAAGAAATTGTTAGATTGCATGGTGTGCCAAAAGTGATTGTATCTGATAGAGATGGACTCTTTACTTCCAGACTTTGGAAGGGTATTTAGCAAGGATTCGGTATAAAATTGCATTTCAGTACGGCTTTTCATCCACAGATTGATGGACAGTCTGAGAGGACTATTCAGGTATTGGAAAATCTTCTGAGGTTATATGTTTTGGATTTTGGAGGTAGTTGGGAAGATCATATCCCACTGATAGAATTTGCTTACAATAACAGTTATCAATCAAGTATTGGTATGACACCTTACGAAGCTCTATATGGCCGAAAGTGTAGAACTCCTTTGACTCTGACTGAAGTGGGAGATAGACAAGAAATGGGTTCATCCTTTGTGAATGAAACTGTTAAGAAAATCACTCTGATTAAGGAAAGATTGAAAGTTGCACAAGACAGGCAATAGAAGTATTTCAATCAAAAGTACAGATTTATAGAATTTTAAGTTGGTGACTTTGTTTATGTCAAAGTCTGTCCAATGAAAGACGTCAGTAGATTTGGAAGGGTGAGCAAGCTCAGTCCAAGGTATGTCGGACCTTTTGAGATCATTGCAAAGATTGGAAAAGCTACATATAGATTATTATTGCCTGATTAGATGTCTGACATACATAACGTGTTTCACGTATCCTCTTTGAGAAAGTGGATGTCTGATTCTAAAAAGAAACTGTTTACTGATGATGTAAAGATTCAGGAGAGTCTGTAGTATAAGAAAGAACCTGAGAAGATTCTGGCATATGATATATATAAGAAAATTAAGAAGTAAACAGATACCGATGGTTAATATTCAGTGGAAACATAGAACAACATGAGAAGCTACTTGGGAGAAGGAGTCAGATATGAGACAGTTATATGCGCATCTGTTCTGACTCAGTTTTATTTTGGAAATATCGAGGACGACATTTTTCTAAAGGTGGGGAGATTGTGAAAGCCATTTTTTTCCTTCCAAATTCGTCCGAACGAAGGTTTTCCTTCCAGGTTCATCCGGGACGATCAGTTCAAAATCAGGTGACAGAGAAGTTAATCCCATGACAAAATTGGGTTCATCTGTACGAAATTTGTCCCGAGAGCAAGTCGTCCATGTACGAATAAACTTCGTAGTGAACGAAATTTTTCCCAAGAAGAAATTGTCCCGGGATGAATACACTTCACCAGGATGATCTGCATGTGTATATATTGGATTGAGATATTTTTGAAGAGAGCGAAAAAGCCCAGGAGAGAGAAAATCGAAGGAAAAAGAAGAAAAAGTGATTTTTGGGCGACTCCGGTCTATTTTTGTCCGTCGCGATTGTTGGACAAGTTGCTCGACTCGAGGTAAGGCACATTATTCCTTTCTCTATTTTCAGAAATGTGGATTTTGATGACTTTTCTGTTTCAAATTCGATTTTAGGAAAATCTGGTATCATTTTGTTCTGGTAAACTTTTTACTGTGTAACTTTTGGTATGTTTCTGGAATAATGTTTTTGCACATTTTGAGTATTTTCTAGAAATTTTCATTGGTATTTTGAATTCTACAAAGTTTTTATCGGATAGTGAATTATCTGGATGTTGAAAATTTTTGCTTCAGTACAATGAAAGTCTTGTAATGATGTTTTGTGCTAACTATGATAATTTGGTAAATTTAAAAAATTGTGAATTCTGTAGAATTTCCATATACTGCCATTATGCCGCTGACAATTTTTTAACGAAATCTGATTGCTGAATTTGATGATTTGATATGTTTGTATGCTATCAAGGGAGTTATAAGGGGCCAAAATCCTTAGAGATTCTGTCAGTGTCCGGGAATTAAAAATCTAAAATCTGAAAATAAGTTCTATTTTGAAAATTCTTTATATCTGACAAATTCTGGTGCTGTAAGCACAAGGGAGACATAAGGGGCCAGAATCCGTAGAGATTCTGTCTGTGTCAGGGAAGGGAGGCATAAGGGGCCAGAATCCATTGAGATTATGTATGTGTTAGGGAAGGGAGACATTAGGGGCCATAATCCGTTGAGATTCTATCAGGGTCGGGAATCTGATATGAAATTTGATATGTGTTATCTGATATGTGAAACGTGATTTTATCCAATTTGAAATCTGTTATGTACGATTCTATCTATTTTGTATGATCTATCTGTTCTGTATGATTCTGTTTGTTCTGTGAAATCTGACTTGAATATTTTGTTATATGAAATGAATTTCATTTGTGGTTTGATTTCTGTTTGTTCAAGTATCTGTATCCTGTCTAATTGTATGATTTTTTGAACGATTATTCAAATTCAGTACAGCTACTGTTATATGCATGGTTAGTGTAGTCTTGCTGAGATGTTAGCTCATTATTGTTATATGCATGGTTTTTATGTTTTTGGAAAGGGAAGGAAGTCTTGGACTAGCCGTTCAGTGTCTGATCTGATTAGGTATTTTGTACTTTTGATTTTTATATAGTCATGGCTTTTTTATTCTGTTCATTGTCTGTAGCTATGCACTATATTGTATATGATTATTTTGATGAAAGAAAGAAGAAAATTATAGATAAACTATTATGTATATTTGATGTTTATATAGCTCTGTGTTTTCTGTAAGTTTGATATTTAGAAGAAAGTCTGAAGCAAATTCCAAAGCTACATCCTGGAGTTACATCCGTCGCTACCCGATGTGATGGGATTCGTTCTGGTCGGGTTGGGTCGTGACAAGGGCACCTTGAATTTGGCTGAAAATTTGGGCTCTCTTAAATTTTAGGTTTTGGGCTCTAGCGGTGTCTAGAGATTGGGAGAGAACGATCATCCTCTCGAATAAAGGATCAATTGTATCTTACTCTTTCCTTCAGTTTTATTTGATTTCATGTTATAAAATTAATGTTTTGCTATTTTTAATGGAGTTTGGAAGCATTTTCTTGCTATTTTTTAGAAATTGATAGGATATATTTGAAATCTTCAAGTGTTTCATATCACAAACTTGGATGAAAGAAAAATTAAATTTATCAAGAAATATGTTCATAAATTGATTTTCATTCAAATATGAAATCAATCATGATAGTGGAAAATATTATTATTATTTTTGTTTTATTGTATGTGTGTTCAATTACATATTCTATGTGATTATGAATACAAAATACAAGCAGAGTGTCAATTAGGTAGCTCTTGTATATAGTACATTTCTAACAGTCAATTTTGATATAATTTCATACTTGACTAGTCTGATAGCCCAAATGATGGATAAGGCACATATTAGGATTCTTGTTTTGAGATCTAATGACGTAAATAGACATATATAGATGTTCCTGTAATTGAAGCCTTAGTGATTTGAGGGTGCTGTTAAGCCCAGGGCAGTAGAGGACTAGTTGAGGAGGATGGAGAAAATATTTGATCATATGCAATGTCCTATTGTGATGGAGAGGGATGATTAAAACGTTAAAATAAAAAAATTTTCAAATCTTTCAAACTTAGGTCCCTTCTCATTTTGCAGTTTAGGATGACTAATCACTATGCTTAACTGTAGTTTGAGTTAGGGAGCGCTAGTAAGCGTTTAGATCTTTGGATGCCATTTCTAGTGTAAATGTCGGTGTAGCATTAGTAAGGGCTTGGATCTTTGGATCCCATTTCTAGTGCGACATTGGGTATAGGTTAGAAAACCTTTCCCTAGTCATCCAATTCATCCTTTAGGGATAGGTGCGAGTCCCCATACCTAGGCATCCTTTCCTTTAGGATACGGTTAGCTATTGTTGGAGGACGCCTTTTACAAGCACCTTACTAGTTTAACCTTCATGATCAGGTATTTTAATTCTCATTTATGGATAGGTGTGAGCCCCATACTTAGGCATCCTTTCCTTAAGATCTAATTAGCTAGTGTTGGAGGACGCCTTTTCCTGACACCTTCCTAGTTTAACCTTCCTGATCAGATATTTGAATTCGTCATTTAGGGATTGGTGTGAGTCCCCATACTTAGGCATCCTTTCTTTTAGGATTCGGTTAGCTAGTGTTGGAGAACGCCTTTTACATGCACCTTCATGGTCAGATATTTCAATTCGTCCTTTAGGGATAGGTTTGAGTCCCCAAACTTAGGCATCATTTCCCTTAGGATCCGAGTACCTAGTGTTGGAGAACGCCTTTTACAGGCACCTTACTAGTTTAAACTTCCTGATCAGATATTTCAATTTGTCATTTAGGGAAAGGTGTGAGTTCCCATACTTAGGCATCCTTTCCTTTAGGATCTAGTTAACTAGTGTTGGAGAACGCCTTTTATAGGCACCTTCCTAGTTTAACCTTTATGATCAGATATCTCAATTTGTCCTTTAGGGATAGGTGTGAGTTCCCATACTTATGCATCTTTTCCCTTAAGATCTGGTTAGCTAGTGTTGGAGAACGCCTTTTACAGTTTAACCTTTTCGATCAGATATTTTAGTTCGTCCTTTAGGGATAGGTGTAAGTCCTCACACTTAGGCATCGTTTTCCCTAACGACCTGGTTAACTAGTGTTGGAGCACGCCTTTACAGGCATCTTCTTAGTTTTTCCATCTTGATATTTTCGTTAGTCTTCCAAAGGATAGGTGTGAATCTCCACACTTAGGATTCCTTTCCTTAGAAGCTCCCTCTAGTTTATTGGAATAGGTGTGAGTCCACATACTTAGCTGGCCTTTCCTTGAACTAGATAGGTGGGAATTCCTATGTTCAAGTATCCTCCTTTTAGAATTAGGGGACCCTTTCAAACTCAATCTAATTGAATTTATCACATCCAATAAATCAATTTAAATTCAAGCTCTTCATCTCATGTCAAGCTAAAGAACTTAGCAAATATAATCAAAATAAACTTTTTTACTTATTTTTGGATTCTATTGATTGCTCCGGTCCATGCAAATACGTGTGGTGTACTCTTACAGAATCCACCACACCTATTGGGGGTCCATTTGTTGACCTCACTTTTGGTGAGGTCGATCTTCCTCTAGGATTCTTCTAAACTTAGGGTCCTTTGCCGTAGTGTAGAAGGCACATTTATGATTACCTTTAGGTGGATTTTGGATGACATTGCATTCGACTCAATCTTGATTGGCCTAAGTTAACACACTTTGAATTAATTAAAATTATATCAACACCAAAAACCAAATCGAACCCAATCCGACGTCAATAACTTCAATTGATGCTGGCTAGCTCGTTTTGAATTTAATTTGAATCAAATTAGTGTTAATTAAAACAAATATTTAAATAAAAAATAAAATTTATCACTAATTGAACTACC